>JBDJHY010000097.1:6954002-6964700 GCA_039654485.1 Withania somnifera
AAAAGACCGTCAAATCTCGAAACACTTCATATATGATAGACATCGATACATTATAAAAATATTTTTACATAGTTTAGAAGTGTCAACATTATTTAACAACAACCCAGGAAAGTTGCACATCAATGTTCTTGTTTTATATTTTAATAATTATTATGTAAAAATAGTTAAACAACATATTTAAATAATTAAGTGATAATCATAATTAAATCCAAGAGAGTACTTATGTATTAATTAATGTTTTAGTTTGGGCCCTTGTGTTATGCCGATTTGATAACTTGCGAATTATTATTTATATTTATTATTGATAGCAGTTACAATTAAGTACTTTTATGAATTGTTATGTTTAAACAAACATAAATTATATTTTAATAGTTTCTTAAAATTAATTTGAAATACTTCAATAAAGACAATCAAAACTTAAAATATTTTAGACATGGACACACTATAAAAAAATACAAAAATCATGTAGTGCATAATTATTCATATTTCAGGAGATGTTGGATGAGGTGGGGACAAGCGTGCCCACTTTTCATATGAGGGGATCTTAATGGGTACATTGGGTCTTCTTCATGTGCATGGAGGCTTTGATTTCGGGAGAGAAATGATGGAAGAGCTTCATTTTTGGATTTTTCTAGAGCCTTTGGATTTATGGTTGTGAATTCAAGCTTTTTGAAGAGGGAGGAACACATGACTACTTATCGTAGTTCAATGGTCAAGACTCAAACAAATTTTTTTCTCCTTAGTAAAGTAGATAGAAGTTTTTGTAGAGATTTTTAGATTATCCGATGTGAGAATCTTTTAATTCAACGTAAGATTTTAGTGATAGATTTGGAGATAAAGAAGAAAAGGAAGGATAGGGTTATGGATGATCGACCTAAGATATGGCTAATACCCTGAAATACGAAAAAATGATGAATATGAAGGCTTCAGGGAGTAGTAGGGATGCAGATAGTATGTGGAATAAAATTGTCTGTTGCATTAGGAACATAGATATAGAGGTATTGGGTATTTCAAGAGGTCATTATGGCAGGCTTCAAGTGGATTGGTGGTAGAATGAAGAAGTACAAGGAAAGGTGAAAACAAAAAAGAGGGCCTACGTGAAATTTATGGAGAGTACGATCGATGAGGAAAAATAGATGAACAGGGAGGAGTATAAGATGGCCAGAAAGAAGGTAAAGTTAGCAGTTACAGGCGGCTAAAACAATAGCAGCTGAAAGATTGTATACATAAGTGGAGAATGAATGTGAGGATTAGAAATTATATAGAATGAACAAGGTGAGAGACTGGAGTAGCCATGACCTTCCCCAAGTGGAGTGCATCAAATATAAGGACGATAAAGTTTTGGTAGAAGGGGTTCTCATCAAGAGGAGATGGTAGTCTTACTTTCATAAACTCTTAAATGATATGGGGGAAAAAGGCATTATGCTAGGGGACTTAGAGAATTCAGAGAGGTGGTACGGTTATGATTATTATGGGAGTCTTAAAGTTGAAGAGGTTAAGACTGTTATTCATAAGATGTGTAAGGGTAGATTGATCAAGCTGGCTAAGATTTTGGTGGAATTCTGAAAAAGCTTTGACAGGACAGGTATGACATGGTAAGACGAGGTAATTAGGGTCATATTCGAGAATGTGAAGATGCATGAAATTTAAAGATGGACTACGATATCCCATTGTACAATAACAAAAATGACACTCAAAATTACAAAAAACTAGAAGGGTATCAAGTTGTTGAGTCACACGATGAAGGTTTGAGAAATGATAGTAGAGTTGAGGTTGAGAAAGATTGTAATTGTTTCTCAGAATCAGTTCGGATTCATGTCAGGTCTCTCGACGACTGAAATTATTCATCTGGTAAGGAGTCTAGTAGAGTAGTATAGGGAAAGGAATCTCACATTGTATTCATCGATCTAGAGAAGGATTTAAAGTTCCTAAAGAGGTTCTTTGGAGGTGTTTGAAGGTCTGAGGTACTCTGAAAGCACACACTATAGCGATTAAGGATATGTACATTGGAGCCAAGAATCTTGTCAAAATATTAGAAGGATATTCAAATCATTTTTCTATTTTGGTGGGGTTGCATCATGGATCGACCCTTAACCTATTTTTATTCACCTTGATAATGAATGGTTTAACTCATGGAATTTAAAGTATGGTGCTTTATTGCATGTTATTTGAGGTTGATATAATTTTGATTGACGAAATCCACAGAGGTGTAAATGTTAAGTTGGAGGTTTGGAGTCCATATTGAGTAGGACCAAGAAAGAATATTTAGAGTGTAAGTTCAATAAGGTGGCACAGGAGGATAACGTGATAGTGAAACTTGATATCCAGACTATCATTAAGTAAGATAGTTTCAAGTATCTTGGATCTATGATCCAGGGTAATGAAATAGATTGGTGAGGAAATATAGGGGTTAAGCTTAAACAGAGATGGATACTTTAAACCAGAAGGAAATACTATAAACCATTTATATTTGTTGATGACTCTTTTTGATATTCTATAATGCTAAAACTCAGTACAGTGCTAACTTTCTGAAATTTTAAGTCTATGAAAAGTGTTTAGGTCAAAAGGTAAATTTTACTAACTCTGCTATTTTCTTCAGTAAACATACTTCTGACAAGAAGAAGCATGACATTGTTTCATGCAAAGCTAGGACATTTACAAAAGGATAATTTAGGACACTATTGGCCTTACCTGTAATGGTTGGAAGGTAGAAAAAACAAATGTTGATTTCATTAAAGATAGGGTTAAGTCTAAGATTAAAAGGGTGGAAAAAAATACTTTTTTGAGTCTAGCAGGAAAAAAAGTCTGTCCTACCAGTTATTCCTTCTTATGGTTTATCACTTTTTCAGTTTTAAATACTTTTGTAAGAAGATTACTATTATTTTTTTAACAGTTGGCAGAGACATAATAAGGAAAAAAGAAAAATGCATTTATAAAAATGGAAGAACCTTGTTTAGCAAAATATAAAAGGCGCATAGGATTTAGAGAATTAATTTTTTTAACCAACCGTTGTTGGAAAAACTTGCATAGTGAATTTTAGCCAATGAAGATTTCATTCTCCTTAGAATGCTCATAAGTAAATATTCTCCTCATACTTTCTTTTTTAAAGATATGTGTTCTTTTGTTGAAAGAGTCTTATTTGAGGTAGAGATTTTCTTCAAAAAATTATAATATGGAGGATAAGTTCTGGAGATAGTATTTAAGTCTAGACGCCCCGTGGATTTCTAATTCTAGTGGATTTCAACTTAAATTTTGTGATGCTCAAATGAATTTAGAACTAAGAGTTTATGACATTATAACAGAAATACCTATACCTAGAAAACACAAGAATTTTAAAAATAATTTTATTCGAATGATATCATTATATCTGCTATTCCTATTTCTACCACCCAGAGCACTGAACAAAATTATTGGTATCATACTAAATATGGTATCTATAAGAAAAAATAAGGATATCACTTAGTTAGAGATGTCATCTAGGTGGTGATGGGAGACCTCAATCTAGTTATCCGTCGTCTTAAAAAATATTTTTTAATGATTTCTAAATATTAAAAACAAGTACGAATATTTTATTCAAAAATGTATTATAAATGTGCTTTCGCATAACCAAGTTATTGCGAAGAGATTAACATGTAGGTGTGATGCTTGTAAGGTATGTGGAATTGAGAGTGAAGCTATTGATCACATGATATTTAAGTGTCCTAAAGGTTAATTAGTTTGGAAAATATGTCCTATTAATTGGACTAATATTAAAAATACTATGAATTTTGCTAGATGGTGGCCCGATATTTTTGTTAATACAAATCATATCCGAAATCTATAGAGTTAGTTAAATTAAGTACATCTATTATGTGGCAAATTTAGAAAGGTAGAAACTCAATGCGTTTTAATGAAAATATATGTGAACCGATTGATGTTATGAACAAAACACTTTTTAATTTTCATGACAATGAAAATAATTTGTTTACTACTTATTCTCCTATAAATGTACCTAATTGTTATTAATGAAAGAATTGTTGTGGTGGTACAAGATAGTGTTGTTATATTTGCATATGCAAGTTTACATAAGGAGAAGAAGATGACAAACATTGACATGACAGTTATGGATAGCTGCGGTAATTTATTTTAAGATTTTGTACCCAAATTCAATTTGTAGAGAAATCCATCTCCGCTAAAAATCTAGCAATTAGTGAAACGTTGAACAAAATTATGAAAAATGAATGGTCGAAGGTGCAATTTTTATCAGATGCAAAAGATGTGGTAAATATGATACAAAAAAAAATGTAGTCTCGTGAGAAATAGAGATTACTTGTAAAGACATTTTAAAAATTATGAATTTGTTTGGAGATGTAGTGGTTTTGTATATTCTTCGTGCTTGGAATATGATAAACAGTATTAGAGACACTTCATGTAATAATTAAAATAAAGAATAAAAGTGTCATGTATGAAACGATAAAGATCTATTCTTGTCTTGTCGTATTAGGTGAGTCATCTGTAATATATAGTAGCATGTGTATCATGTGTAGTGTGTAGTAGAAGCTTTGGATTATCCTTATCCATTAAGATAAGATATCCTAGCTTCTGATTGGTTTATAATATTTTCAAATACCCACTAGCTTAGTATAAATAGGGGATCCTTGAAATAGTTTTGGACAGGCTATTTCAGATTATCTCTTGTATAATAAACATCTTTCTTTTTTTAATATCATCTCTCTACTATAATCCTCCTTCCTGGTTGTACCTCTCTGAGTGAGTTGTAAATTTGGTAGCACAACCTAAAAAAAATTCTACTTCTTTATTACATAAAGTAGATTGATTTTGAACATTTCCTAATTGGCTTATAATTGATGTTATAATATTCTTTAACTTGTTGAATGTGTTTACGGATGAATAGAACGAATGTTTAGTTGCTAAAAAATGTGCCCCCGATAGTACTTGGGGGGATGGAATTAAAAGAAACATTTGATAAGGGGCACTTTTTTTTTAATTAGTGATAATGACATATGTTTTAAAGACCCACAAATTTTTCTATTTACGAAACCTCCCACTCTTTTTCTCCACCCCCTTCTTCATTCCCTCAACCACATCCTCCACCCCTATCCCACCACTACCACCTCCCATCCTCCATGTCATCAACACCTCCAAACAACTATCCATTGTTTAAATAACTATTGTTTAAGCACCTCTCAATTATTAAACAATAATTATCCTCAACTCCATCCCACCACCACTATCTCTCCACTTCCACATCATCAACACCTCCAAACAACTACCGATTATTTAAACAACTCCCAATTCTTTAAACAACATCTATTCTCCACCCATTCCACCAGAACTATCTCCCTTCATCTGCGTCATCAGCACCTCCAAACAACTACCGGTTAGTTAAATAATTTAAGATTGTTTAAATAACTCCCGATTGTTTAAACAACATCTTTCGATTGTCTAAACAATTCTTGATTGTTTTTCAATGAACAGTAAAATTCCTTCAGGGTTTTGAACCTTTTTCACCAAATATTTTCCACAATTTTTCACATCCAATCAAAATGAAGAAAAAAATTAAGACAAAAACACAGAAAAAGAAAATGAAAATTCTAGATGAAGCAAAGAAAAATAAGAAAAGAGAAAGAAGGAAAAAATGCGGAAGAAAAAGTGGTCAAAGAGATAAGGAAGAAGAATATGAAGGAGAGAAAGAAGAAGCACGTGAGAAAAAGAGAAGGGAAGGAACGAAAATTTTGAAAATTGAAATACTAAAGAGAGAAAATATCTTTTGACCATTTTATTATTTATCTCAAATTTTTTATAAATTATGATTTAGTTCCAAACTCACTTAATTAACTTTGATTAAGTCACAGTACCCTATCCTTGGTTCAACTCTTAAAGTTTCCTTCTAACTCATTTTTCCCTGTAAGTGCTCTATGTGTTATGTTAAAAAGGTTGTAAATAATAATAATAATAACAATAATAATAATAATAATAAAAAAAAAAAAATTAAAAAATAATAATATTGTGAGGTGGTAACTAAGGATGTAGTTTGGGAGGAAAAAAGAAAATCAGAATTGTTTCCTAAATATAGAGTAGGTTATTTGCATGCAGGTAGGTTAGGTGACAAAAAGAAATCATGCACGTAAATAGGGAGAAAACTCCGAATTTCGGGCGTTGAGAGGAGGCAAGATACTGGTAGACAACCCGAGAACCACTATTTCCCTTTCATCTCCTTCAATTCTCCCTGTCATTCATTTTTAGTGTCTTTGGAACCTTCTCTCCTGCCCAAGCCACCCAGGGTCCAATTTAAATTTTGGCTCATTCATCGTCGTTCTTCCCCTGAGAATCCATGAAAACTACTCGTGAACCCTTTGCTTTTCCATGGTATCTTCTTGTCTAATCCATTTTAATTTCCCTTGTTACGATTTTTAATGAGAAAATCTTGTAGCTAATTTGTACGATTAACAGATAGGTTGCCAGCGTAATTGTTTTCTATGTCATTATGATGCAACATAAATGGCACAAGAATGGTGGTTCTTTAAAAAAAAAATTTTTGATGTTGTATTAGTATTGGAGTATATAGTTAGAAATGCTCTTCAGACAATAATCAAGGGCAGATGTTTTTTACAATTTCGGATGTTTGAGTTGTTTTCTTAAGAGGTCTATATTTACAGATAGATTGAATTCAAAAGGACATACGTAAGAAAATAATAGCTGAGATGATGAGCTGATACTGGCCTTAGATTTAAATGGAAATGGACAAAGAAAAGAATGGAGGAAGAAACCATTAGCTTGGTGTTTCAAGAATCACCTAATACTAATATATGTGTTTGATTAATTAAATGACTTGTGTGAAAAACTGATAGTTCTAATTGTGTTAACAGTGAGAATACCTCCAATGTCGGTGATGGAATCTCGGACAAGGGGCTCGCGATGATGGGGCAAAATAAACTACTTTTTTGTGCTTCCATTTCTATCTCCGCTGAAGGTAAAATTAAATTTCTTCACCATCGATGCTTGTTAGACCATATTACTCATCTTGATCAGTTGATTAGTTTGTGTGCATGCACCAGTGTATGTATATCTGTAATATGTAACATGTCATAATGTTATGCTAGAATTGCGTCTCACTATGGGAGAAGGAAAAATAGAAAAGGATTCAACTGAAGAAGTTTTGGACAAGGTTCAATTACGAGATGACGTATCTGAGGAATCTGTTAGAGATGCTTCCGAAGACGATCCAGACTCTACAACTTCAAAGTCGAGCAGCACTTCAGATTCGGATGGAAAATTTCATTCCCAATGGAAAGGATTCATTAAAAGACTAAAGATAGGTTCATCCATACATTTGCATGCTTTTCATCCTAGCTTACCTTCTCTGCCTTCTATTAAGATGCTACCGAAATGGAAAAGTAGGAGTACAGAACCGAGCATACCAGTGGTGCCTACTCCTATTCTAGATACTGATGATTTACGTCACTGCTTTCAAGCGGACTGGAAGAATTTCTTCCTCTCTGATCTTCAGAAAGCTACCAACAACTTTAACCGTGGTATGCATTTCTTAGTATCTGTACTCTTTTGTCTTCAGACGATTTAATTTTATCCAAATATCTGCAACTAAGGCTGCCAACTTGAAAGAAAATACCACTTTGAACTTTGGAACAACTCAACTTTCTACTTCTTGCACATGATGAGCTTATTTATATCTCCCAAGTGTTTATACTTCTATTTAGCAAATTACCAGATTAAAAAGCATTTTCTGGAGCTCATTATTCTTTATGTCCTTCTCAAAGAAAACTTGATCGGTGAGGGAGGTTCATCTGAAGTATATAAGGGACATCTTGAAGATGGCCAACTAGTGGCAGTTAAAAGGCTGATCAGGGGAACTCCAGAGGAGATGACAGCTGACTACTTATCTGAGCTCGGAATTCTGGTACATGTAAAGCATCCCAACATTGCTGGTGTTATTGGATATGGAGTTGAAGGAGGGATGCACCTTGTACTTCCTCTGTCTCCACATGGGAGTTTAGAGAATCTGCTTAATGGTCTGTTCATCAATATCTTCTTTTAAATTTATTCCTTCTGTAGATTTTGAACCTTTAATTGGTTTTCTCTATCGTGCATTACTCTTTTCAGGTGAAAAGAGTAAGTTGACTTGGTGCCATAGGTATAACATCTCTTTAGGCGCTGCCGCTGGCCTTGGATATCTCCATGAGGGTTGCCGGAGGAGAATTATCCATAGAGATATCAAGACAGCTAATGTTTTGCTGACGGAAGATTTTGAACCTCAGGTATATCTTTGAACAAGAACTTGTGGAGTTAAAAGCCTGTCGTATTATGTTTTATAGAGTTGCTTGGTTGTCTGGCATTTGAACATCTTTCAGCGATTTTTGAATGTCATTTGTCAGAATACTCATTCAATACCTAATCTCTTGATGGACGTTTTTTATTACTTATCCCAAACATGAGCTTTTCTTCAAAGTGACAGTGCACAAGAATACTTGGTGCCTTATGGATAAAAGACAATGTTGTTTGTTTCTGTTTTATTTGTTCACTCACTAAGTTGCTCTCTTCCAGTCTGTAGATCCACAGTCCATAAACTTCTAATAAAACAAGATCTCTAGGGGTTTTATTTCTTGATGGACGTTTTTTATTACTTATCCCAAACATGAACTTTTCTTCAAAGTGACAGAGCACAAGAATACTTGGTGCCTTATGGATAAAAGACAATGTTGTTTGTTTCTGTTTTATTTGTTCACTCACTAAGTTACACTCTTCCAGTCTGTAGATCCGCAGTCCATAAACTTCTAATAAAACATAATCTATAGGGGTTTTATTTGCTGACATCTATTTGCGGCATTATGATGTTCAGATATTAGTTTTCTGCAGATATCTGATTTTGGACTTGCAAAATGGCTTCCTGACCAGTGGACACACCTCACTGTATCTCAGTTTGAAGGCACATTCGGGTTTGTGGATCATAATCCCAACCATAAAATCTTATATACCGTAATGATCTCCCATAATGATATGTCATTTTAAATTCCATGACAGATACCTCCCTCCCGAGTTCTTCATGCATGGTATTGTGGATGAAAAAACTGACGTCTACGCCTTTGGTGTCTTGTTGTTGGAGCTCATTTCTGGACGTCCAGCTTTGGATGAATCTCGTAATAGTGTTGTGATGTGGGTATGCAATCATCTCAATTGTATGTCCTTTAGCTATTAGGAAGAAGACGTAGTCAATTAAAATTGCCCCTTCTTCTGGCAACAGATCATACTAAAACTTACTATGATAACTGTGTTGCAGGCCAAATCGATTCTCCTTAGTAAGAATCACAGTGGATTAGTTGATCCATCACTTGGGGATGCCTATGACTCAGAACAGATGAATCGGATGGTTATGGTTGCCTCTTTATGCATACAGCAGGCATCAGCAGATCGACCTCAAATGAGCCAGGCATGTAATCTGAAATCTTAGCGGCTATGTAATCGGCATGAATCATAATAACAGAGGGCTGCCTTTTGAATATATAGATTGGGGTTTTGCTCAGATTGTCCCATCTTATAGTATCAACTATCGTAGGTTTTCATGTTCTCTTGATTAAGGTGTATAAGCAGTTCTTTACACTCATAAAGAGATGGTAAGTATTCTACAGGAAAGAGAGTTGCTTCTACTCGGGACAGTTCTAAACTTCTGCTCTGATCCAGAAATCTATACATGCAGAGGCTTGTTCTTTTGTTTAGAAACATGGCCGGACTAGAGGTATGTAGGGGAAAAAAAGGAAGTACATTGACAATTCCTTGATCTTGTTCTAACCCAAGGACAAATCAGATGTGAAATACAGTTCAAACAAAAGGTGTTCAAAAGGGGAAGGACAATAAAAATTGCTGGAGGTAGTGGTTTGAGTTGGGATCATGTTAAATTATCAGTGCATGGAGTTTTGTCTCAACTGTGCCTGGAAATGTTTAGTTAATTCCAAGAGAACTTGGCACCTTACTCTGTAACATTAACATTCCATGGCATAAGAAAGGATTAAAAAAAAAAGCCAATCATTTTATGTTTAATCAATTAAAAGGAAAAGAAAAAAAGTAATTTTCACTAATTTGTTGCGTGTCATATAGGTTCACAAGATGCTAAAAGGTACTGGAGGCATTCTTGAGAGAAAGAAAACATTCCAAAATGACAGTCGTCAAGAGGATATATCCCAAAAAGTGAATTTACTGCTTGACTTGCCCTCACCAAAGTGTAAAGATGACCCAAATTACCAGCAAAATCAGGCAGAGTTGGGGAAAAATAATATTAATCCCTTGTTACAATGAAGATCTCTCATGTGATCTGAACACTCTGGACAAACATCTCACGCCATGGGGATTTCGGGATACACAATACACATGTAGGGTTATTGATGTTCTATTCTATCATAATTGATTGAATCAGTGAAAATCTACTGAGAAATCAAAATGGGAAGTGCGGAAATCGATGTTTCAAGATTTGACAGGTTTGTCTAGGGATGTTCGACTGTTGGTCCCTACTATATATTGAACAAGAAAAGAGATGTCAACATATTGAAGGGTGCACTGCAGACCCTTTTTCTGTTTTGAGTGCATCCAGAAATGAATTGTGCATACAACCATCAACTTTAGAAGGTTAATGCATACTAGGTTGAATGTGTGCGTTTTGACATGGCTACCTGACACTGCCTGTATTAT
>JBDJHY010000097.1:7020293-7041726 GCA_039654485.1 Withania somnifera
AATAAGAACTCTAGGAAATACTGGGACAATACTCCAATATTCCACACCTCGAACGGGAAAAAAGGAAAGAAAAGTAGGTAAGACTAACGAACCATGCATGTATAATCGTGTTTACGACTAGTATAGAGTGTGTAAATAAAATCTTAGCATTGGCAGCGATAATTTTCAAGTATGTCTACAATAAAGTAAAAAACGAAGTTCCATGCTTGTGATATACAAACACATCCCATAACCAAGTAACAGGATTGAAGCATTAGAAGAAAAATTTGAATACATGAACAATAGTGATAAGAGTAATATGCTCCCATATCTGGTATATCTTAAAGACAACGGTCTAAACAAAGGAGAATTTAATCAATACATTTCCCAGTTGATATTATTCAGTAGTAATTCTTTCTTCGGTCCCATAGAAAACAAGTCAATAATGGGACTAAACGGAAGAATAGTGTAAGGCATGAGACCTAATAAAACCCCACAGTACAGAATCGCCAATGCCTTCACAGTTTAACAAATAAAGAAAAATTAAAGAAACATATAACAAAATTTTAAAAAAAAATGAGCGGTTCCCATGGAGTCTCAAACAATAGGAAATTGTAATGCTCACCGCACTTCTTGCAGTGGAAAAAGTTCTGACGACCACCAACTCTGCACATAAGGTAATATTCTAATTAGCAGACTTCAGAAGCACCAAAGTATCCCAGATAAAGCTACCAAAGCACAGTGTATACTAACCTGCAGATTCCACACTCATCACAATGAAACTGTCCTTTGTCTGTCTGTAAATTTGGAGTTAAAGAAATAAGTACATTGATATAGGTAGTTGGTAAAAGTCTATAAATCCTAAAGAACTATGGGAATTGAGCTTATATGAGGCTTAGGGGTAATGAGTGAATCTCCTTCAGTTAAAGCACAGGATAATTACATCATCATCATAGAATTTGCACACTCCACAGAAGTATTCCCCCATATTTATACCACAATTTGAACAAACTTGAGCAACCTAAATTGAAATAGAGAAAGACATTAGAGAATCAATTCGTATATCACCAAAGAAGAAAAAAATAAAATTTGGAAAAGCTATATTCAAATAAAGAGACGTACTGGCTGTTCTGTATCACAAACTGAGCAAATGACCTGATATGCCAAAAAAACACATACTTAATGTAAGAATTTCTAAACCATAATATAGAAGAAGAAGAATAAGCTGCAAAAACAGAACCTTCTTGACATCATGTCGAACCAGTTCATGCCGATCAAAGATATTGCGCAACAAGCTCTAATGAAATAAACAAAGCAAAACATGACAAACTGATATCAAATTGATAATACCACAGACAACAGTGAGTAAATTCAAGATGATGAAATATGATGCTCAAATAAAGTTACCGTTGCTTCATTGTGACAATGGCGACAATCAAAGACTTCATTGCAGCAAGGAGCCCTGATCTTGCATCTTCTCCTATAGTGCTCGCATCTATCACATATCCAGAAATCAAATTAATCAGGATAAAGTTAAACAACAATCTAGAGTTTGTTGAGTATGAAGGAATGTTTTCAATTTTCTCATGCTCGGTTGGTCAAATATTTTGGAAGACATTTTCTCCAAGAAAACAAACTCCTTAAAAATAGGAAGTAGGGAAAACAAGTTGCACTATTGTTCTCCCTATCCTCCAAAACACCTCGTATTCATCCCAAGGGAAATTTTAGTTGTAAAATATGGGGCACGTGAACCCATGTTCTCCTGGTAAAATTAGATATTTTATGTATATTCTTTTTTACTCCTCTCCAGGATTGTAAGTGGAGGGTCTGAGCAACCCCACTTGTCTATATATTTTTTAAAATTGGTGGCACCCCTACTACAAGGCACAATGGTGCAGTTGGTTGAATGTTGAGTTATTTACCTAGAGATCTAGGGATCAATTCCTACTTTATACTTTTCTTTCCTTCATTTTTTTAGTGGTGCACTCATGTTCTAGAAATCCTTGATTCGCCTCTTCTTTGTCCCCAAAGCCCTCATCCCCACCATCCCATACCCCTAGCTCCCACGGTATCTGTCTGAACTATATAATACAAATGCTTTTGAAATAATATTGTTTTTCTTCAAAACAATAAGAACCCACTATTGTCCTGGATATTTTTTTTCCTTCATACCACAAACCCCTAGAGGAAAATCCATATGAATAAGATGAGAACAATTAAATCCCAATCAGGCACTAACAATGTAACGATCTTGAAGCTTATACAGATAATCCCACATAACAGAATACAAAATCAAAATTTACCCACCAGCTAAATAAGGTCATTCTATCATTTACTTCACTAATCAAACAGTTAAGAGGCACATTTACACACAATACAGCTTAAATCGGAAACGTAACATACAATACACATCAAAAATTGCATATACATATATACATTCTTTTTTTTCGTACCCATAACCCATTTTGCCAAAATCAAGGCGTTCATTGCAGGAGCTTGCCATTTGTTGCAGCAAAACTTACACCCACCACCCCCGGTATCAAAGAAAATGGTGACTAGCAGAGCGAGGAGGGCAGAGGAGACAAAGGGGAATGGTTGAATTCAACAAAGTGAAAATGACATTGCTCAAGTAGTACCAACCAGCCATTTATTTATTGAGACTACCCCCATTTAGATACCGCAACAATAGAAGTAATATTAAATACTTACTATATATGAAAATAAGGAAATATTTCTCTCTCCGGAATTATCTAGCTGCTTTTAATATTTATTATTATGTCAAATTATTTGTCACTTTATACATGAAAATAAGGAATTACTTTTCAGTATTTTTGTTACTGTGGATGTTTATTTATTAATTGATTAAAATAAGCTAAAGTTATATTAATTCTATTGAAGGCCTATTTTTTTTTAAGTTTATTAGATTAGGTTTAGTTTTTTGGAGGTTTTACTTTATTTTAAATCTCCTTTAAAAAAGAATAATAAAACTTTTTTTTTCTCCTAATAATATTTTTATTTTTTCTTTATTGATTCATAACGTTATTATCTCTATTATTTCGTAATTCATTATTAATTGAGTTTGATTTTCTATTCCTAATGTGACCCATGGCCTTACTTAAATCAATAACTTTCCTTTTATTGATTTTTTTTATACAGTGATAAAGAAAATAAATTGATACTCCTTTGTCACAACAAAGGACTTGAAGTTGCAAAAGAAGCAACTACATCGCACCTTGAAGTTCTTTGAGGAAGAAAAGAATCATAACAAGAAGCAGCAACCATCAACTTTGCTTCGAATAAAAAAAGGACTTCGTCACATATTGAATCTAACCAAAATCAATGTTATGACTACTGGATAACCAGCATTCCACCGTCCACTTAGTACCAAATTTAAAATGTTTCGTAGGCAAAATAGAAGAATAATGTCTTCAAGAAGCACATAAAACTCTCCAAGTAAATTCAGCGGCCAATTAAATTTGCACTTTGACTTTATAGTCTTATTTACTCACCCTTACAGTGGAGATTTAGTTACTGGATATAACTGAAGGTTAGTACTTTATATTTTCTTTTTCGTTTTATCTTTTATTATTAATAGTACTCGTTGGATCTTATCTCATCTGAAAAATCAAAATGGTTCAATTATCCGTGGGCCTATTATATTATTGATTAAATTGGGTAAGACGATGGATTCAAGTTTCGTACCGATTTGAGTCCCGATGTATTATGATTATAAGAAGTTGGTTTTGAATCTCATTAAGTTATGGCCCAAATTACCTTTATATGGATAAGATGTTAGTTTAAGTCATAATGATGACAAGGTGAAATAATGTGCTTTTAACAAAAAATAATGAAATTCGGCCCATTGATGTACTTCATTAAATATGGTTGTGGAGGAGATTAATAATAATAACTCCTGAAGCAGAAATTATTCAAAGTCTGTTATACTTCAAATGATATATTAAAGAGAGACTCTCTATATTATATGTATGCCTCGATTTGCTCATGAAGAAGTAATATCTCAAAAGAGGCTCTAAACTATCAAGAGTTGATAGGTTTAAGACACGTTCAAATATTCATACTCCATTCTATGAAGAGAATGTGGTAGCATTAAGTTTGAATTTATTTGTGCTTCATCGTATGAGGAGAATGTGGTAACATTAAGTTTGAATTAAAATGAATTGTTAAAGATGTATTCAAACAATTATATTTCTTTC
This sequence comes from Withania somnifera, assembly GCA_039654485.1. Taxonomy (NCBI): domain Eukaryota; kingdom Viridiplantae; phylum Streptophyta; class Magnoliopsida; order Solanales; family Solanaceae; genus Withania; species Withania somnifera. The sequence continues at coordinate 7,024,487 of JBDJHY010000097.1, forward strand.
TTGCAAAATGAGAATTTTTGATAAATAAATACAGATCCATTCTATGTGGTGAATGCAATATTATATTTAAAGAATATAAATACGAGTATATTCTTAATTGTGAAGATATCATGACCCACCTCTAAAGAGGTAGATATACCTTAAAATTTTTCCTCTTGAAATAGTAAATTTGAAATTTACTGAAGCAAATAGCACATGAGTGTCATTCTGAAGATGTGTATACTAAGTATTTGACATATCTTGAAGAACTAGAAGATTCTTCAAGAATTTTTATGGTATTTGTTCTCATGATAAGTTGATTGGATCAACTAATATAGATCTGCACTCGATAACTTCTGAAAAATATAAAAGGTGACTATGGGCCAGTTCACCTATCGTGTGATATATTAAGATGCATCTATAAGATAATCACATGTGTGTTTATTGTCAACCTACAGTTTGACATTCGCAAGGTTGCATGCTCAAAATAATTGAGTTAAGAGCATACTTTTCAAATTATGTAATCAAGGTAATTCATCTTAATAATGTTGATTTTTATATCAAAGCTAGTTTGACATTAAATGCCTTTAATAAATAGCTAAATCATTGCTTATGAGAACAAAACTTTATGTGGTGGTATGAACTATGATATATCTCATACAACAATACTTCAGACAAAAAAATTATGATTTATAACCCCCCTCCCTCTTGCAATTGATTCAAGGTCAAGAATTAATATTTCTATCTAATTATTTTTAATGTGCGACATATGACTACCATGATGCACAAAGATGGATTCATCAGAGAAAATAAAGGATATATGTTAGCTTTCCTAAATTAAGGGGGGACAATAAGCATTTATTAAATGTGTTGTAAATTATCTTCATTATGATCCTCATTCAAAATATAACTCAAGTAAAATGTTATAAGCATTTGCTAACCCAAAATTAATTTCATATTTAGCTTCAAATGCTCTGATTGGTATCCCTACAATACATGGTCTATGGTGTGCATGAAGCATGATAAATCAATGTGTTCCAAATACAGTTATCCTTGAAAAGGATAAAGGAACAAAAAATCATAATAAGGAGGTAATGTGCTCTTGAAAAGCTTATAACATAACACTTTATGAAACCTTATGAGAGGTTCAGGTACCTGAAAATAATAAAGTGATGAGATTTCAAAAAGTTATGTCCCATTGCGAACCGATATAAATGATATATTTATCGACGATATCTTTGATACAATATGACGTAATATTGTAAAAGATTATGGGGATATGACTTCTACATTTATTTAAACATGCTGACATTAAAAAGTAATCAAGTAAAATATTGCATTTTGGTGGTGTGAAGCTTATTTGATATGAAATTTAGACACTACAAGATGTCATACTTGATATTGTCACTTGATAAAATTTATATGAGAAAATCTCTTGAGGATTCAAAATTCTTGAAGCATATAAAGTTTTTGGGAAAATTGTTTATAATCCTTATAAGGCATATACTCTTGGGAGTTTTAAAAAACAATAGATTATTTGCTGAAATGAGAAACTTTCAGAACTGGATTGGTCATGAAGTACCATATCTTGTGCAATGTATATTTATATATTTTATTATAACTATGAGTATGACATTGTTATATTCCTATATGAAGATACTGAAATAAGATCACTCGCATATTGCAAATGAAAGTACTTGTATGAATATATTTATTATAACAAACATTGTCAAGATTTTGTTGATCATGAAATACAGATATTTAAAGAATATTTCACCAAGATCTTTCTACAAACATGATCTTCAAATGATTATATGATTGATTTAATTACCAAGTCTGTACCAACTGCAACTTTCAAGAAGATGGTGCACAATATTGGAATGCGAACATCCAAGTCTTCAGATTGATATACTCATTCAGGGAAGTTAATACGCATTGTACTCTTTCACTCACAAGGTTTTGTTCCCTTGAAATTTCTTATAAGGGTTTTAATCAGTCAGCCAAGATGTGTATTGTTAAGAGATGTGTACACTTTTTCCTTCATGGGATTTTTTTCACTGAGTTTTTTTCAGTAAAATTTAACGAGGCACATTCTCTTTCAAATAGGCATTTAAAGGGGAGTATTATAAAAGGTTTTCTTATTATTATGAATGTCTATTTCCTAGTTTGCAGAATCCTGAATCATTGCCTCCTAATCTTATACCATAATAAGTCATATAATCCTTAATACTGGTACCAGCCACTAACCTGGAGTATTTTACAGAATTAGCAAACAGGCCAATAACTCTAGCTAAATTCAGCAACTACACAACTCAAGGGCTTGGGCCAGGCCGACCTCTCTTGTGGAAACTCAACAATGTTTGATCTAGAATTATACAGTCTGGGAATGAGATTTAAAATCACTACTGATATGTTAATTTCTTTGGTAAGAAGAAAGTGAACTGAAAAATAATTAACTTCTCCTAAAGCATCGTTTTGAGCTACCATCTCCTAACAGATCCTGTATGATCCCTACTTCAGTTCAAAACAGGTAAACTCGACTATAAAGGTAATATATTTATAATCTAAATCAAAAACAACGACAAAGACCAACAGTTGAATCAGAAAATGATGAAGAGTAATTAAAAAGATCCTATTGAAAGAAGAATGTCATCTAATAGATACATAACTGCTGAGGGATCAGGCTAATTAACACAGAAATTATCAGAAAGTAAAGAAAAGAGATAAAGAACATAAGATTTAACGAGGTTCAACAATTTACTTACGTCCTCAAGAACGATGAGTAGTTGTATTCTTATTATATGTTTTTATGTTACAATTATAGAACATATAAGTAACCCTAGTTACAATTACCAAAAATACCATATACTGTACCACGGAGGCTTCACCCCCGCACCGCCAAACCCACTTAATGCTAGCCTACAAACTATAGCTAAACTCCCCTCAATGGACAGATGTTGTCACTTATCTCCGCTCCAATATCTATCTTTCATATAAGATATGAGTTATACATAACAAATGTTTACCTTGGAGAATATCAAGCCCCTTAGGAGATAAAACCAAGGAGTTCCTCACATATCAAAGTGAGATGTTCTACCATACTTCTCTAGCAACTACAAACATTCAACAAGTTCACAGAATGCATGAACTTTTCAGCAGTAACTGACTTTGTCAGCATATCAACTGCATTCTCACTAGTATGAACCTTCTGTAATAATATTTCACTAGATGCAATAAATTCTCTAATATTGTGAAACCTCACATCAATATGCTCAGTTCTAGCATAATACACTTGATTTTTAGCCAATTGAATAACACTTTGGCTATCACAATATAACTGAACTCCACCTTGCTAAACACCCAATTCCTTCACTTGCCCAATAAGCCATCAAGCTTCTTTTGCAACTTCAGTATTTCCATATACTTAGCTTCAGTTGTAGACAATGCCATAATAGAGTGAATAGTCGACTTTCAACATATAGGCCCTCCACCAAAAGTAAAGGCATACCCAGTTGTAGATCTTCTATTATCCAAATCACCTGCATATTCTGAATCCACATATCCTACAACCAAAAGGATCATTCTGATAACTACCAAAAATAATTCCATGCCCTACAGTACCCTTCAAATTCCTGAAAATCCACTTGACTACTTTCCAATGTTGCCTACCTGGTTTAGACATGTATTTACAAACTTGACTAACATTATGAGATAAATCAGGACGAGTACATACCACTGCATACATTAAGCAGCCAACAGCAAAGACATATGGAACCTTTGTCATATCTTCAATTTTCTTAACTGTGTTAGGGCACTGTTCTGTAGAAAGCTTAAAATGATTTGCCAATGGAGTGCTCACTGCTTTGCATTGTTCATCCCAAACATTTCTCACACTTTCTCAACATAGTCTTAATGAGATAACCAAAGTTTTCTTAATCCTCTATCTCTATGAATCTCCATTCCAAGAACTTTTTTACTATACCTAAGTCTTTCATATCAAATTCTTGGCTCAATAAAGCTTTCAAACTAACAAGACCATGTATACTCTTTACAACAATCAATATATCATTAACATACAATAACAAAAAATAAAAGAATCATCATCAAGACTCTTAACATAAACACAACAATCATACTCACATCGGTTGTAGCCAATCTGGATCATGTAGGAGTTGAATCGCTTGTACCATTGTCTTGGAGACTGTTTCAACCCATACTAACATCCATTCACTTTAAATACAAATCCCAACTAGCTACTAATGTAAGTACTACACTGATTGAAGTATGCCTAACCACAAGAGAAAAAATTCAATGTAATCTACTCCCTTCTACTGTGAAGAACCCTTTGCTACCAATAGAGCCTTGAACTTTTTTCCTCATTTTTATGATACTGTAGATTTCCTTTTATACACCCATTTGCAACCAATAGCCTTATTTCACTCACAAAGCCAAACTAGCTCCCATGTATGATTCTTTGGCAAAGACTTTATCTCCTCAACCATTGCAACCATCCATTTTCCTTTCTCCTGACTAGTGATAGCTCCTTGTAAAGTAGTTGGATCATCACAACTAATGTGAAGTACAAAAGAGACCATGTCTTCAAAATCTAATCTACTTGGAGCCTTAACATTGGTGTGTCTCTCTTTATCACTGGTAAGATTATAAGTCTACAAATCAACTGTATTAGAACCACCAGATATTAGATTAGAAATTTCATCTCTCTCAGCTGCTAGTGGATACTATTCTAAATCTATTGACTCCTTGTCTTAATTTTTCTGCAACATGAACTGCTCATCAAAGACTGTATTTTTACTGATCACCACTTTCTTTACAATCGGATCCAAAAACTTGTATCCTTTGATACTTTTCTTGTACCTTACAAAAATTTACTTCTTCGACTTTGCATCGAGTTTTGATCTTTCATCACCACATACATGCACATAAGCAGGACAACCAAAAACCCACAAATGATCAAGATCCACTACATTACCTGTCCATACCTCTTCTGCAATCTTGCTACCCAATGATGTCTGTGGTGATCTATTAATGAGGTAGGATGCCATGTTCACAACCTCTGCCCAGAAGCTTTTAGGAAGACCTGTATTCAGCCTCAAGCATCTTGCCCTTTTAGTTAATGACCTGTTCACCCTTTCTATAACACCATTCTACGGTGGCGTCTTATGCACTGAAAAATGTCTTTAAATCCCATGTTCCTCAAAAAATTTCTGAAACTGTGAATTTGTGTACTTTGTACCATTATCAGACCTCAAATACTTGACCTTTATGCCAGTTTAGTTCTCCACCTCAACTTTCCATAGCTTGAACTTGGCAAATACTTCAGATTTCTATTTCAAGAAGTAAACCCAAAATTTCCTACAAAAATTGTCAATAAAAGTAACATAATACATAGATCCACCTAATGACGATTTCCTAGAAGGCCCCCATACATCAGAATACACATAATCAAGAATCCTTTCAGTTTTGTGCTTTTCAATTTTGAAGCTAATTTTAATCTGTTTACGAAGAACATAAAACCTATAAAAATCGAGCTTGCAGCTTTTAAACCATGCAACAAATTTATTTTATAAAATTTAGCCATTCCACATTCACTAAGTTGACCAAGACACATGTGACAGTTTTGTATTATCATCATATGACTCAACATAATGAACTCCACCTACAACTGTACTCCCTAACAGTTTATAGATATTCCTATAGTTAACATTTCTTTCATCACAATTAATACACCTCTAACAATTCTAATGGTTTCTCTATCCTCGTCTGTTTTAGGAATAAAATCATTCTTATGCAAAGTGCCCAAGGAATTTAGAATTTTTTTCAAATCTAGTATACGCCTAACATCACATAATGTTCTAACAATGCCATCATACATCTTAATTATGACTTTTCCAATACTAACAATATTGAAACATCTATCATTACCTAAACAGACTGCACCAAAATTAAATAATCTCTATATCGTATATCACTCCCTGATAGGCGTTATATGATAAGAGCATCCTGAATCAAGAATTCATGCATCCATGAACTATGTTGTTAAAACTGAAAGCATATCACCATCACTGCAATCTGAATTGTCATTCTGCACTACACAATTTTGGATGATTCATCATGTTTATATTTTGTCTGCCTTTTAAACTTTGGACAGTCCTTCTTCATGTGCTCTGGCTTCTGGCACTTGTATCGGTAAATCATCTTTTTACCTCTAGAATTTGATCTAGAATTTCATTTTTCAAAACCATCATTCTTTGACTTCCTTCCATGGTTTTTATTACCCTTAATATATAAACTATCAGCACGAGAACTTTCCCCTGTATTTTGTTTCCTCTGGTTATGAGCCAATAAGGCTGCAGTAATCTCTTCAAGTTTGATTGTTTCTTTCCCATTCACTATATGTTCGTAAAAGGGGGTAATAAACACAACAAAATCATTGCTCTGTATTCATCCTCGATCTTCACATCAAGTTGTGCCAAATCCGTGATTATTTGATTGAAGACATTCACATGCTGTTCCAAATCATGACCTTCCTACATCTTCAACCAATACAATCTTTACTTTAGATACAATTTACTTGTTAGGGATTTAGACATAAATTGACTTTTCAATTTATTCCATATTTCTTCTGAAGACGGCAGATTCGTTACGTGATATATAATCTCAGCTATCAAACATAACCGTATGGTTCTTGCCTCTCGCTACTATATCTCTTCCCAATCTTCAACCTTCATTGATTCTAGCTTTTCAGATCGTAAAGACTTGAAGATCCCTAGCTGTGCTAACAAATCCTTTAACCTCGTTTTCTATAATCCAAATTTACCATGACCATTAAATTTCACCATGTCAAATTTTGCACCGACATAGCCATCCCAACACGCTCTAAAACCACTTGTTAAGGGATCAGGCTAATAAACACAGGAATGATTAGAAAGTAAAGGAAAGAGATAGAGAATACAAGATTTTATGCGGTTTGGCAATATGTCTACATCCTCGGGAGTGATTAGCAACTGTATTCTTATTATATGTTTTTAGGTTACAAGAAAGGTGTTAAAGGATATAAGTTTTGGGATCTGATTGTAAAAAAAGTGGTGATTAGTAGAGATGCTGTCTTTGATGAGAAGTTCATGTTACAACAGAGTCAAGACAAGGCGTCAATGGATTTAGAAAAGTATCCACTAGCATCTAAGAGAGATGAAAGTTCTAATCCAACATCTGGTGCTTCAAATACAATTAATTTGCAGAATTATAATCTAGGTAGAGATAGAAAGAGACGCACCAATCTAAAGGCTCCAAGCAGATTGGGTTTTGAGATATCTTTCCTTTACTTTCTGTTAATTCCTGTGTTAATTATCCTGATCCCTCAACAAGGCAACTAAGCACGCGAGTAATCCTCGTTAACAGAATTCTTCCATCCATAATCCCCGAGGAACAAAATTTAGGGAGATTACAACAGAGAACGAACGAATCAACAAGGAAAATTATTTTGGCCAGTAGGCGATAGGTACTAATAATTTATTTATTTTTAATAATTCTAGATAGTTTTTAATTTGAATTACTTATGTATGAAATATACCATCTTCTATAATAGTAATGGGATAACTTTATGACTAGAACAAATAGGAAATCCTCACTTTATTATTGAAGAAAAGAAAAAATATCCCGCCGCCTTCCGAAAACTCCGGGATGGGGTGATAAAATCACTAAGAAAATTAGGTCAAAGATGTCATTTAAGTTTCAAACTTAAAAATAATAACACATTTAACCTTGATTGGTCAAACTTGTCCAAAAAAGTTTATTAAATTAATTAGAGAATCAATTAATATTTTCAAAACTATTATTCTTTTTTAAAATACAAAAACACCCAAATCTCAACATTAAAGAATAAAAAAACTTTCTCAATCCGAAATCGTTCACATTCTCTCAATACGTCTCAATAAAAAATGAACTTTCTCCCAATAATCTGTTGCAATAATTTCTCCTTCCGGTGACCTTATGTGTTTTTTGACGACCTCTGTTTCTTCTCACTTTATTTTTTTTCTCTCTTTTAAGGTATTCCTTTCTCTTTTATTTTGTTCATAAAGTTAGGGTTTTTCATTTTGGTTAAAGAGGAGGAGGAGGAAGAAGAAGAAAAAAATTGATTTTGTTTGTTCAAATTTAGGGTTAATGACTTTGTTGTTTGAAAAAATTGAAAAAAATTCTAATTTGTGATATTTATTCTCTTAACACTTGATATGGTTGTTGTAAATTGGTGTATTAGTACAAACTTTCTTGTTCTTGGTTTTTAACATTGTTGTTAAACAAGTAAAATTTTAAATTTTTTTGAGTACTATGTTGCAACAGATTATTGATTTGTTGGACAAAATCTAGTAGTTGTTGGATTGTAGCATATCTTGTTCTTGTTATTATATCTTGTATTGTTGTTAAATATAGTGAGAGTTCAAAAAGTTATGATTTAAAAAATAACATAGTAAAAATTTAGGTTCTTCTTTTGAAAGTTAAATTAAGGTTAATGAAAATTAAGTTGTGGTATTTGTTAATGATGATATGATTGTATGTTTGTAAATAGTGTGTGCATCTTTAGTGAAAATATAATTTTTGTTGTTGTTGTTGTTGTTCTTGTTCTTGAATATTGTTGTGAAAGTAGTGAAACTTTAAAATTTATAAAGTAATCTGTCGCGACAGTTGATTGATTTGTTGGACAAACTCAAATAGTTGCTGCAATTGTAGCATTCTTGTTCTTGTTATTATATTTTGTTGTTGTTGTTAAATGTGTTAAATGTTAAAAATAATGTGTTTGGTTATAATAAAAAGTTAGGATTTTTTCTTGAAAGTTATGTTAGTATTGATGATTTTATCATTTTTGGTTAATTTATTTCATAAGAATTTTTTTTTCTGATTTATGATATTTGTTAAGAATTGCTATGGTGGTAAGTTTGTAAAGTGTATCTTCGGTGAAAGTACAATTTATCTTGTTCTTGAACATTGTTGTGAGACAGAAGTTGAGATTTAGCATAACATCTTTTAGCGAACATTTACTATTATATCTTGATTTTGTTAAATGAGTTCACTAATGTGGTGAAGAAATTGATTTTATTTTAGTGTTATTGTTGTCCTCTGTGATATAGGAGATTAGCTCTATTTAAGGAAAAAATAAAAGTGTGTGATAAATATATTTTAATCCAACAGATGTCTCATCTATGACAACATATTAGTAATCTGTTGCAACTAATGACTCATAAATTACAAGAGATTATTCATCTGCTGAGAGAAATAATACAGTTGCCCAACTATTTTGATTTTTCTATAACAGATGAGAAATCTATTTCAACATATATCCATCTGTTACGATAGTAATTATATGTTGAAAATAATCAAAATAGTGTTGAATCTATTTTATTTCTCCTAACAGATGTTTAATCTGTTGCAAGAGATTGAAAATCTGTTACTTTATTGTATTTTTTTAATCACCTAAATGATGCACAAATAAATTATAACCTTCTTTTGTTTATGTCTTGTTTTTAGATAAAATGTCTCCGGTAAAAAGAAAAGGACCTCATTAAACATCTCAAAAAAGAGTAAAATACCTAGACAAGAATCAACTTCAAGATTACAACATCTTGATAATGAAGAAGAATCCCTTTCTCATACATATCCAAATATAAATCAAGGTAAAGAAGTAGGAAAAAGTGAAAAGTATGAGCAAGTAGATGACATATTAGAAAAAATGAAAGTACAAATGAAAGAGAGAAAAATGATGAAGAGGTTGAAAATAAAGAAAATTGGGAGGAAATAGAGGAGGAAGAAGTAGAAGAGGAAATAAAGAAAGAAAATATTGAAAGAGAAGACAATGAAGAGGAAAAAATGTTGAGGAAAAAGATGCAGAAAAGAAAAAAACAATATAGGAAGAAGATGAAGGAAGGGAGTGAAAGAGCAAGATGAAATAAACGAGGAAGTAGATGGTGATAGTGGAGGTGAACAAAATAATATCCTTTAGTTCAAAGATTAAATTGATTAAAATATCGACATGGATAGTAATGTTGTCATGTCTAATTCATATGCTCCTAGTAGCCCCCCTTCATCTATTGATGTCAAAACTTTTAATATGGGAAATTTTTTGGTGAAGATTCCTATGAATAATCTCACAAATGTACTTATGATTTTATGGTAAAATCAGGCATGGGAAAAGAATTTGATAAATTTAGAAAGTTTTTGAAAAAGCAAAAACTGGAGCATTTTTTTAGGGCCAATTGTGTTGACCTCTATCTTGATCTCGATCTCCCTAAAGATAATAATTCAATATTTCAAAAGTCCATGGTCTATGGTCTTCTCAAGCATAGAATAATGTTTAACGATGAGGAAAAAAAGGAGAAAAATGAGGGAAAAAATAAGGTCAGGATTTGGATTAACTACTGTGGCCTGCCGGTTTGTTTTTGTATGAAAGAGTTTTCCATAGTTAGTTGAATAAGATGTCATAATCCTTCTTATCTTCTTCCAACTATGACACCATGAAAGTACCCCACACAACAAAGGAGTTTTTGACAGCCAGCAAAACAACTAAATGCAAAGACAAGCAAGGTGATGATGATGAGTTGATCTCCATTATTGAAAATAACTATAAAATTAATGATTTTTGTAAGTATTTAGAGTCCAAAAATCTCTCTAAGAAGCACAGGGAGTCAATTGTGCTTAATTTAATTTGTGCATGCCATTCTTATGGCCAAAGACACTAATCAAGTCATATCATGTGGCTTGATAAAACTTTCACAAAATATTAATGAATTCAAGAACTACCTATGGAGTTATGAAAGCTGTATGTTGACTGCCAAATATTTGTTGCAAAAGTTAATACCTAAGACAATCTACCTATATGGCTTTCCTTAGGCTTTTACAGTAAATTTCTAACTTTCTTCTTAGTGCTTTATTTTATTTTACTGAATAATTATTTTAATCTATTTTTGACATCATTTTTTAGGCTTGGGAATTTGATGTCATTCCTCACCTCTAGCAGCAAGTCAAGGACTACCCACATGAGATTTCTTATCCAAGAATCCTTAGATGATTGACTGCAAAAATTAACAAGAAAGTTAATATTGTTGATCTCTTTACCCTCCTGATGATTCAATAAGTTAGTCTTCTTTTATATTTGTTAATTTTATTTAATTGTTATCTGCAGAATACAACAGATTAATAATATGTTATTATTATTCAGGAATATGTTGCAACAGATGGATAATTTATTGCAAGAAATTACTAATCTATTGGATTTAAATTCTTCCTTAGTCTAGAACCAGAATCTAAATCCAATAGATTAGTCATTCATTGCAATACGTTATTCATGTTGGATTCAGCTTCTGCCTTAGTCCAGAACCAGAAACTGAATTGAACAGATTAATGAATAGTTGCAACAGATTTCAGATTTGTTGCAACATATGGTTAATCTGTTGCAATAGATGAATAATCTATTGCAATAGACCTTCTACCTCAACCTAGAGATTAGTCATCTGTTGCAACATATTCCCTATTTGTTGCAACATATGACTAATATGTTGGAATTTTCTTTTGGATTGAGGTAGAAACTAAATTCAATAGATTAGTCATCTACTGTAAAAGTTCATTACTTTATAATTAATATTACTTTTTATTATATAGGCACTATTATAATATAACTCATTTTTTGTTATAGATTATGCATCCATGACTTGTTCTTACTTAGAGTTGAAGATGCTATTATTTTTTACTCTAGGGTTTGTAAAAATTTTATTTGACCCTACAATTGATATGATTAAAGAGGAATTGAATGGGAAACAACTATCAAAAGAGAAGCACTCGGGTTTGATGGTGAGGATTTTTGTAGGGTTGTTGTTGAGAATGTTGGTGTTGTTAGTAAAGATGCTAGTGTTGTTTGAAAGGTTATTGATGCTGGTGTTGTTCGTGAGGCTGCTACTGCTAATGTTGGTTATGGTGGTGCTCGTAATGATTTTGATGAGCATCATAGTGTAGGTGCTCATATTGAATATAGTGGTGGTGTTGGTGGATTCACCCCTCAAAGTGGATTAGTTCGAAGACAATCAGCTATTGATGCCGACACATCCAATGTGCTTTGTTTTTCTTGTTAATGTGATTCTTGCAAAAAAATGGATGATGAATTGGTTAAGAGAATTAAGGCGTTGACTGAATCTGTATAGAATTTTGCATCTAAGAGGAGTGTAATAACATCAAAAAGATATTTGAGGCTTATACTCCTTTACAAGTCAAGGTGAAGAAGAGAAGAAGACAAATTTCGCAAACAGTGTCAGCTACTAAATCTAAAAGATATGCTACTCCATTTCCTGCTGATGTTGGTCCATTTCAACAAAAAAATATAAACTTTTAAAAAATCATAAATGCTACAAAGAGGAAGGAACTTGAAAAATCATAAAAGAAAAAAAAGAAATCAGGCCAATACTCAATGCATGAGTTTGGGCCAAATGATTTTAGAACTATGACTTGCATATGGTGGCTGGACTTGGTAAATTTTCTAACCTTCAACAATACTTATATATATTTTGTATTATTCCAACAAATGTAGAAATTTATTACAACAGATTGCACATATGTTGCAACCTGTATTGTAGTAGTTACAATTGTAACATAAGTTGCAATAGATTACTAATTTGTTAGAATCATCATTTGCTTCTATATTGAGACAGAATCTACACCCAACAGATTAATCATTTGTTGCAACATATTAGAAATCTGTTTGATTCAGCTTCTGCCGAATCCAACATATAGGAATCTGTTGCAATAGATTATGAATCTGTTGCAACATATGTGTCATTTATTTTAATTTTTTTAATATTTAAATGAAAAAGTGACTAAGTGTAGTTCTTTTTTGTTTCAGTATGTTGCTGAAATTATGTTCCTTATGAGGATGATACACATAATATTCCCGAAGTACTATGATTCTACTGATAGAATTTTGGAGCCTAACTTCTTCAATAATTTAGCAAAAGATATAAAAAGTTATGTGATAAAGAAATAACTACGGGTGACCAGTCTCTTTTCCAACTTATTCGTCAGTTTGACTGGGATGATGATATGCTTAATTACTGTAGAGGAAATACCCAAGTGGCTGCCCATGGATTAATGCTAGAAGGATTTGAACAGTGATAAACTTTGAGGTGAAACATTTTTGACTCTTGAGATCTTGATCGAGGAGGGATTCACAAATATTTATGATTACAACCTCTATGTTTTTTAAGATTATGAATTCTTCTGCTATATTGAGAGTGTGTTGGAGTTGTTAAGTTGTTGAAGCAAAGTGACATGTTTAAACACTTGCATGAAAATTTGCTTAATGAAAGATTTAGCTTTCATGGGAGGAGGAAGGATCTTCCACGAAACGACACTGGTGTTACTTGTGCTTCTTATTCGCTTGCATCTATTGATCATTTGTTGACCGGTACTAGTTGAAAAATTCTAAAATCAATAATTAATGAAAATACTGAGGCAAAAATGAAAAAGGTATGTGTTGCTGGTGTAATGGACACGGGGTTGGTGCCTTAAGAAGATTGAATTTGGTGTTGTTGAGCTGGTTTATTATATTTGGTGATGTTGGGTTGATAGAAAAAATAAAAAATATTATTTATATCTTTATTTATTATATTTATATAACTTGTGTTGTATGATGAATATTTTCTTTCGTTGTTATGTCATTTATTTTTTGTGACGACCCAATTTCTTGGATTCTGATGGCACCTACTATCCCACCAGTAGGAGAATCAACCCTATAGCTTAGAGTCGGAGCGGAGGACTACTATGACAATAACAGGACACACAAGTGCATACAATGAAGTAAAAGAAAGTTGATGAAATCAAAGATGCAGAATAACATAAACAAAATCAACAAATCTCCCCAAGACCTTGTATCAGTGTATCTACAGAGCCACTAAGTACATTGTACAAGTATAAGTCTATAATACAAAGCCTGTCCTCGAAATACAGAAAAGACAAAATATAAGCTGCAGAGAGTAGGAACAGCTGGGCGTCCAAGGCTCACCCTGTATATCTAAAAGAAAAATCAATGAGGAGGAATGAACAACTAACAACTAATTAATGTCAGGCGCTAGTACTTGGATCTGCACTAGGGGATCACAAGTGCAGTATGAGTACAAATTGCCAAAGTAATAAGTACCCACTAGGCTTCGGGGGACCACTAGGCATAAACAAATATAAAAGCAGTAAAGAACAAGAATACAAAAAATAAGGTCACAGAAGCAAGTAACACAACACAAAAATCTAGCAACACAGAAAGGAAGAAATTAAGCAGATAAGGCATGGTTAACGCTAGCTAAAATACAGAATAGGAACTCACATAGGAGAAAAAGGATGTACCGGTGTCCCTGTAGTAAGACAGATATGTTAGTAGTAAAATCAACCAAGACAGATAGCAAAGGTACTAAGGGGATATGGACGGTATACCCGTAACCTCAAGATATGAAAGGAGATGATACCACAAATAGATCCACACACAAGTAACCCATACTATAAGGGCAATCAGTAAGTAAAGGAATATGTCTAGCTCTAAAAGTAAATAAAGTGGTACAATAGTTAAAACTTCACCAAGTCTCCTAGAAGAATGGCAGAGTACACAGAAGCCATGCTCACCCATCTGGTATTCCATACTACCAGGGAGTATATACAGAAAATAAGGGCAGAAAAGTAAACACAGACATAATGATGCCATAGTTCCTCTGCATGCTCCTCTTTTAGTACCCGTAGGCCCAGAAGGCAGGACCCATGGAAGGACTTGACCCTATATATTCCCTACTTCGAACTATAGACCTCCTTCAGTTGCATGCATCTCAGAGACAGGATCTATGAAGGTACGCCAACAGCGTACAAATCTTTAGCATCACAATAACCTTACATCCTAATGTTATAGAGTATCTGGGAGTCTCATATCATGGCATAAAATACCTTAGTGTAATGGTATCATTATGCCGTAATCTCAGAAACTCAAGGAACCCCGCGCCTTAATATAATTAGTATCACCAAGATCCCAAATCAACAGCTTGATAAGTATAGAAAAATTGTACTCACTGCCGAGCAAAGTCAGATTCAAGTATCAACATAAGTAGTAAATGATAGTACCCGGTGCCAGGGTATGAAACCTAGATTGAAAAAAGACGAAAGGGTAGTATCGGGTGCTCGGTAAGAAATCGAGTCTAACAGAAGCAGAAAGTGAATTATGCATTTATTATTATTAGAAAATCCTATTTATTTATAGTATTATCCTAAGAAAATCGGCCTCCATAACCGAACAGTGTTAGTAAAGGGAGTGATACCAGTCCCCAACCCCAAATGCACTCTTAGGAATGAGCTTAATGGCTTTCAGCTATACGAATGCAACAACACAAGAATTATCTACATCTAACCTATGACATGCGTAGACTCACTAAGCTACAACTAGCATCACAAGACACAAGCCTAAACCCGAGGGTGAAACCCAAAACCAACCCAAGAAATATCATTCTACTATTTCCAGGTCACCATACGATCATCACAAGCTAATACTAGGTCAGGCGCAGTATAGCACCGAGAGTCATCAGGAAGAAAAGGGACGAAATAGAATAGGAGAAGCGAACAAGGGTCATGGTATAAGCCTAGAACCTCAACCTATGGATGCTATTTATGACAATTATATAAGCTATGTCCCGAGAGTAATCCCCACAGAGCCTACTTGCTGTCCGGTGAATAGCGCGCTGCAACTCCTATTTATAACCACCTATAGTAACTCTCTAATCCAATAAAACTATGAACCTTAGAAGGAGATGACGATCTCGGCCAATCACGCACTGCCTGAATCTTCGATGGGTCAACTATAATCCCATCCTTAGACGCCTCACTCCCTAGGAATAATAGACTCCAACCAAAACTCACACTTTGAGAACTTGGTATAAAACCGATGCTCTCTCAGTGTCCGAAGTACCAATCTCAAATGTTGCTTATGCTTAGACCTACTCTACGAGCACCAAAATGTCATCAATAAATATGATCACCAATGAATCCAAGTAGGGATTGAGAACCCTGTGTATCAAGTCCATTTCCATGAACGCTGCAGGGGCATTAGTCAACCTGAAAAACATGACTAAGAACTTATAATGGCCATAATGAGTCCTGAATGCTGTCTTCAGAATGTCCTCTGGCCGAATCCTCAACTGGTGATATCCAAATCTCAAGTCTATCTTAGAAAACACTGATGCACCCTAAAACTAGTCGAACAAATCGTTAATCCTCGGTATTGGATACCTATTCTTAACTATCACCTTGTTTAGATATAAATAATCAATACACATCTGCAATAATCAAAATACATTCACTCCGAGCCATCTTTATTCTTAACAAACAAAATTGATACAACCCACAGAGATAGACTCGAATGAATAAACCCTTTATCTAGTAGATCCTAGAGCTGGACTTTTAGCTCCCTCATCTCGACAGGAGCCATACGGTAAGGAGTAATTGAAATGGGACTGGTGCCTGGCTCTAACTCAATGGAGAAATCAATATTACGCTAGGGTGGAAGGTCATGTAGGTTGGCCGAAAATACATCTAAGAACTCAGACCAATAGGAACAAACTCAGGAGTAGATTGTCGGCTCGAACATAGTGAATGTAGGCTAAATAATCCAAACACCTTCTCGCCACCAATCTCCAAGCTTGAAGGTAGGAGATGATCTCTGTTGGTGTGCGACTAATAGAACACTGCCATACAACTGGTGATGCACCAGGCACGACTAAGGTTACAGTCTTGGCATGAATCCAAAACCACACGATGAGGGGATAAATAGTCCATGCGCAGTATAACATCAAAGTCTACCATGTCTAACAACAATAGATCCGTCCAAGTATTTAGCCTAAGCGTGGGCAAAACAGGGACCGAGACGGACCAAGACGGACCGAGATGGACCGTACCAAGACGAACTGGTACCAAGATGGTACTGGGCCGGGACGACTGGGACGGAACGCCCATGCCGTCCCATCTTGTTATGTATCGAGATGGACTAGGACGGTACCGGGATGGTACAGGGACGAGATAAATTTTTTTTTAAATTTATTTAATATTTTTATTATTGTATGAACAATTTATATTTTTTAATGCTATTCACCAAAAGAAATCAATGTAACATTATTTATCTTATAGTTATTGTACGAACAATTTATAATTTTTTTTGAATTTAATAATTTTAATAAACTTGATAA
>JBDJHY010000097.1:7045845-7056984 GCA_039654485.1 Withania somnifera
ACCGAAGAAATATTAGAGGGAAGTGATTAGACACGACATGGATCAATTTCAGCTTACCGAAGACATGATCCTATATAGAAAAGTGTGGAGGACGCGTATTAGAGTAAAAGGTTAATAGGAAGGAATGCATTCATGTTAGTCGATAGGAGTGTTTAGTTTTGGTTGCCTTATTAGTAGTATTGCTACGCTTGTAGCCTCTTGTTTTTAGAATTTTGGTGATGTTTGCGGTTTCAAATAGATTGACTTCAGTATTATTGTATGGTAGTCTTGTTTCTATCACTATTTGTTGTTTTGTTACACTTCCTTTTGTTCCTTGGGCTTGTATTGTGCCCTTCACTAATACCAATTTCCTATAATGATTTCTCCTCTGTTTTTTATCTGACCAGCATGAACTATATTTAATATACACCAATTTACAGATCTCCTGTAAATTGATTGCAGATATACTCATGACAGAGAGAAGTTACCTGCTACAGGAAGGGTCTTCCCCAGAATTATCACAGACCTTCTCAACTGTATAAGCAAGAAGTCCAAAGCCAAGGTTATGAAGCCACACCTGCAATATCGGAGATTTCAATCACCAGAATAAAACTAAGGATTAACATATGATAACAGCCATCAGATTGTTGAAACTCACAAAATACTGACAGCTTACCTGCATTTTGTTTGAGCAGAAAATGGGTTTGTGAGCAACATACAACAATGTCTAAAAATATATAATAATCTTTAAAAGGATAGTAAGAGTTCAAATACAAGTTAACATTCTTCTGTTTGTTATTCTATTTTCTTGAATAAATACATGTGCACCTTTTGAATAGCCAAATCACTGTACTCAAAATAATCATTACATAGAAGGTTGCTATTTCATTCCGTATGATTTTCCCAGTACTGAAATGACAGCTACACTTCAAGCAGTTTAAAATTAGGCACAAAAATTTGAGTTATGCTTGTAGAACAGTTACCTCCGTAGGAAAATGATGATAAGTTTTTTGAGAGAAATAGTGATAGTATGGGGGAAGATGAGGTACAATATCATGTTCATGTGTGACCCGAATTGCATTTGGCACCCATTTGCTATAGTAGGATGCAAAAGCAGCATTCCCAATTCGAGGTTGTCCGAATGTCATAACTGAAACATTCTGTGAGCCATAATTTACCTGGAATAACCATACATAAAATAAGTCAATAGAAGCACTAGCTCTTTTTCGTTTTGTCCTTGGTTATGTCAGAAGATCCATCAAGCAATAAACAGTTGCACCTTTTCTAATCATAGGTACAAACATTTACAACTGATCAATAAAAAGTATTAGTAAAAGCGAGAGAGAAAACACATCTTACAAATCATAAATTCATAATTCATGAAGTAAAGTGGGAACTTGAGACATGAAACTATTCGTCAGGGACTGGAAAATCAACAATGCTTACAAGGGTATTCTAGAACCTGAACTATCTAATTGAAAAAGTAAGTCAAAATATATAGACGATGGGAAGTGATATGTAATAGCAGCAAATTTAAAACATACTGTGAGATCCAATCCACAAAAAGCAGCAATGGCCCCTCCCATTGAATGTCCTGTCACCATAATGGGAATGTCTCCATACAGCTCTTTTGCTTTTTTAACAGCACTTAGCACACAAGGGCGTAATGTTGTGTTGTGGTAAGCTGAATAAAATCCATGATGCACCTGTAAGATGCAAACTGACTTTGATCTTCCTGCAGAAAGATGAGTAATACACAAATTAGAAGCAGAAAAGATTTAAGTGTGGAATACTCACCATTGCATCTTCTATTCCCGGATATTCTATATCAAGTTGCTTCCAGTATAGATCTTCAATCCAATTCTGTATGCTGTATCAAAAAAGCACATGAACTTAGTCATTAATATGTTGGAGATGCATATACCACAATGCAACTTTGTACATGAGCATATCAACCACTGCTTATTGGATGTTAAGCATAATCACACAGCAAGATCAAAAAGAATCTATTGAGCTACATTTCACAACATATAGCCTGACTGGTCAAGCTTCTAAGATCTGCTTTTAAAAAGGTGCCTTTGTCAAAGGTTCTTTTGTCAGAAGTGCTTTTCGAAAAAGTGCACTTGGATTGTAGCAGTTGGTGATACACATTCAATTTGCAAAGCACTTTTGCCAGTACTAGAGCACCAATTGTGCTTTGCCAAGGTTCCGAAAATCCTTATTCGCAAAAAACTACTTTTTCCAGCTTCTGGGAGACAACTTCTGCAACTAGATAATACATAGTTCTTCTTAAAGCTTGGTCAAACATCTCAACTCTCTAAAATAAGCACTTCCCTAAAAGAGAGGCTTCCCAGAAGCTTGGCCAAATAGACTTGTAACCTTATTAAAAAAAACAAAAGCTTGACCAAACATAGACATGAAAGGTGTGGTCAACTTCACAGTCTCTCCACCTTCACAGCATTCTCCTCCATTAAAGATGGAAAGCCAAATTACTTGAACTTCCTGCCTACTGGCAAACCTAAATGGACATCTTCTACCTTAAACGATGACGAGACCTCTCTTCCTTATCATCTGAAACTAATGGCATCAATTTTGAATTCCCATCCAACGAAAAGAACTTTCTTTTAGGTGTGCCATTTTAAATTATTTTTTTTGGCTAGGTTTGATTGGGAAGGGAAGGTGGCCAGGCTGGAGCTAGAAGCCGGCATACGGATTCATCCTCACCCAGCAGCTTTAATTCAAACCATGTAATTGCATTAAGAAATTTACCAGATCTGTACAAAAAATAAATCAAACCTAGTTACTAACACCTGATGTTTATCTTAGAAGTTAGAACTCATAAAGCTAAAATTCTAAATCTGCCCCTAAGGCGGTAACGGCAACTGAGAAGGGAAAGGGTTGTGTTGGTAATTGCAGGACCTTATATATTATTTACAAAAAGGAATAATTGGAAAACATTAAAGAATTTATAGCATGAAAATTGAAAACTTGCTCAAGGGTACTAACGGTCATTTTAGAGCATATTTGCATACCTTATCAGGTTGATGGACTGTTAACTAATATAAAAAGTTGGAGAGGTTCCTGTAAAAACATGGGAAGCTAGAGGGGTGGTCCATATTATTTCTCAAACTAGAGAGATTCAATTTATTAATAACCGAGATACTTTAAGCGTCATAAAACAAGAGATAAGGTCCACATAATTCACACAGAACATCTAAAGAAGCACAGAGTTCAGTAAAATGTCAATGTAAAACACCTCCATCAGGTGAGAATCCACATAAAATATCCAGCAGTTTGAACTTATGAAAGTCCAGAACACCATTCTATTCCCCAGACAAATTTGAAGTACCAAATAGTGTCCATTTATTGTAATCACTAACATCTGCTGAACCTATATAACTTTAGCAATGGCTAAAATTCCCTTTCAACCATTTATTATTTTCGTTAAGACCAATTTTTAAAAGGTAAAAAATGTTCAATGAGGTCATCTACTTGTGACTAGGCAATGGATATACCCTAAGGCAAGAGATGAACGCTAGAACTGATATTCTTTTTTAATAGGTAATGCTAGTTGTTGATATTAATATCTAAATTAGATTTCCTTGAAAATAAAATGAAATTAAAGGAACTTATCAATAGGAAAACGAAAAAATTAAAAAGAGATCGAAAATGAGACCTACAAATATGGGAAATTTTATGGTGTTACCTTCATAGCTCATCTACTTCTGTAAGTCTTTACACAAGATTCATTTTTCCCAAAGATCAAAAGATGGATTGGGTTATTAAAACAATACATACTGACTAACTCATTCCTTTAAACATTTTTTTTTTTTTGAATTAGAACCCTTTTTTTTTAATTTGCATTGGGAAAAACAACAAGAAGGCCTCCATGTGTAGCTTGGTGCAGTAAAAGGTGTAATATTGTCCCTAAAAACGTCTTGCATTGTCTATCCGGGCTACAAAGTCCCTAATCAGAAATTCCAGTTTACACCCGAGCACCAGTCAAATGTTTAGAAAATCCAGTTTACACCACGAGCATCAGTCAAGTGTTTAACTTGTACAAATTAAAATACTTGAATAAACAGTTAATTCTAGCAGTATCTCTGTCAATCTTCTAACACAACAAACTCCCAACACAAGTTAGCTATATACTCATATCAAGCTAACAAGCCTACAACAATAACAACATAACCAGTATTAATCCCACAAAGTGGGGTATGGAGATGGTAGAGTGTACGCAGACCTTACCTCTACCTCAAATGTAAAGAGGATTTTTCAGATAGACCCTTAGATCAAGGACTTACAAGCCTATAATATGGTAATGATTGTTTCGAAGTGTTCACATTTTCCATATTGTTATCTTGCTAGGGATCTAACTTGCATCCAAACAGTTAAATAAAGATATAGTAACTCTGAATTGCTGCAGGGTTTAATCAGCTTGGTTATAAAAGCGCTTACACCAATTATTTGTCATTCAGGTGTTAACTTAAATGTGTATAGCTGTTTTCCCTTTCAAGAAAAATGATTTTGAATTGGACTTCTTTGAAAATGTAACGAAAAATTATTAAAGAAAATAGCACCCAGAGAATGCAAAGGATAAATAGTACAACCCCAACAATATGCATATTAGTACACTAACTACATGTGAAAAGAACTCAGGAAATTAACCATCCTATGTACTTCCTGTACATATTCATTTTTACACCAAAAGACTAAGAGAGACAAAGATCTACGCATTTTGAGCTGGACTTATGTATGAAAACTCTGATGTGTCTACTAAGATATTCATCTCAATAAACTAGTCAGACTTCTTATCTGCAAGATAAGAAATTTCTTGATCACCACAAATTAAACATGGGACCACATGGATGATGAACACAGCACGGAGTAGAATGAAACCTTGTTCCTTGAGTGCCTCGGAAAGCAATTACAATAGCTTTAAGATCTGGAGCCACCCCCACAAATGCCTGCAATGGGTATCAATAGTTAGTGCCAAACTACGGCCTCAGGATGAGAGCACAACATGTTTTTCCGCTATTCAATGTTCACCTGTAGACATCGCTTCACATCAACAATGAGCTCTAAAACTTGAAACCCCTGCATAGGATGAAGCTCGGACAGATTAAGCATATAAGAAAGCCACACGATGAAATTCATAAAGCTTCTCTTCAACCTGAAGAATATATACACAACAATCCTAACAAAATACCTTCGTCAAATCATCACATCTTGGGCATGTCCAAGTAAATAGTTCTGTCAAATCTGACACATACACCTACAAACACAAAGGTCAACTTTGTTACATTCTAGATGACAAAGGTCCAGCAAGAAAGTCACAAGTAAAGATATAATTTCTCCCTAATGAAACAGCCTGAATGGAGTGAGGTATAAAATATATTAACCACAAATCAAATGCAAAACAAACGAGTAAGAAGAATGCAAGGAATATAAAAGTTAAAACTACACAGAAAGAAATTGGAAATTGGGATTTCAGTCGTTTATTGGTAAAGTCCAACTTTGTCCATCATGATTTCCAACTAAGCACATCAACCCGGTGCACTAAATCTCCCACTATGTGCGGGTCCGGTGATGGGCCCGATAACAAGGGTCTATTGTATGCAACCTTACCCTACATTTCTGCAAGAGGTTGTTTTCCCGGAGGCTCCCCTTCAACCATATCAACCATTAATCAAAAGAAGTTAACGATTGATCATCAATTAAAAGATTTCTGATCTCTAACCACTCGCTTACTTAAAATGTTACAAAAACTTACCGTTGCAGCATATTCCACCAATATGGTGGCAAGAGTGTGATTGTAGATTGTCCCTGGATCCTTCACTTTGAGTTCTACAGGCAAAAAAACTTAACTGTAAGTAGCTATCATCAGTTGTCACAACCAAACATGCCAATTATCAGTTTGCAAATATGATGCATCTCTGGGGAATTTATTTTTGCACACAAAAATTACATCTAAATACATAAGAAAGCAAACAATGTCTGCACAACCTTATCTAGGTTGTTTTACTTGAAGCTTTAATTTCCATTTGTCCGTAACATAGTCCAAAGCATCCATACATAGCGGAAATTGCGTTGTCCATCTTGGTAACTCAATACAAACAATAATCTAACAAAGTATTTGAGGCATGCCCCATGTGTCAACTGAAATATTCGTATATTGATGTTGAAAATTTTTATAGGGGACGTAACATGGTACTTGGAACCACGAATGGCCCAAGTTAACCCTTGGGCTGGCATAAGGCATAAAACATATACTTGAAAGAAATTGCGGAAGCTAGAACATGGGTTGACTTCTTCATAAATTAAAATAGAATGAAGACAAACCTTATTATTGGATAAATAGAGTTATATACAACTGACCATAACTAGTTAATTGAATGTCTGTCTATGAAGCCTCTACTTATAACTGATGAGTTGCAAGCAAAATTCCAAACAAATTCTAAATAACTGAAAAGAAATAAAATTAAGTTGGGAACTCTGGATATATTGCCCTCGAAAAATGAGGACTCACGACCTAAGGTCTGGGATCTGCTTGTGTTTACCATCCACAAAGTTGAGAGAAATACCTGAATCTACAGTGTGAATGCGGGAATAGAGTATGTATCAATACTTTGAATGTACTGGTATGTAGGCATGCATATGCTAAGTAAAATAATTTAAAGTATAATGTTGGACTGAAGAGCTAAAACTAGATATGCAACTGAATCATGAAAACCTACATGCATGGACTCATTTTTTATCTTGAAAAATAACTGAAAACTGTGTAAGTACGTAATTATAAAAATAATCATGCACGAAGTAAACTATAGTAAGTCTAATATAATATACTTTACTGAAACTTAACGTATGTGGAACATGGGTGAGAGTTTCTCGTAACCAACATATAGAATCATGCGAGCAACATGAAGTTCAACGTGCTAGCCCCTACACTGAAAAAAAGAGGTTTTAGCTTGCCACAGCTAGGACCATAACTGATATTTAAGGACCCTGAAAGGCTACACAAGGGATAAACATAAACCTATGCTGGCAAACGTAGTTATGGGACAATAGGGTGTCGGCCTCAAAGCCACGAGTGACATAATTTTCAGTCAGCTCAGTACTAAATAATCCTCCCAAATATGCATAACGTAAATGATGGCTCAATACTTGTACATGATGTATAAACAAGTTCAAGAATCAAAATAATGTACTGAGTCTGTAAACATATAAGAGCTAGTCATGTCATAGGAAATCATGTATGTGATCATAAGACCAAATCATATTCATGAATAGTTTGATCATAAACTTGTAATACTCATGTGAAACCATGTAAATCATGTATGAACTTTGGGAATAACTTGAATACTATAGTATGACCATGAGAAATCATAGATAATTAATAGAACATAGCCCATAAATATAGATATATCATGGGAAGTCAAAACATAGCTTCAAGGTCATAAATGGGGAAAACCCTAATTCATGGAGATTAAGAATTTATGTTGAAAACTGTAGTTTTGAGCATGAGGATGAAAGGAGATCCTCATTGAGTACCTACACACTTGAATTTGAAAAATTGTTGAAGAAAATTTTGGAGCTTGAACGTGAAGCTTGAACTTGAAGAAAATGCTTCCATGCAATTCTTTAAATTGGAACAAAAGAGAATGAGGAATCAAAAGCTGAACATCATTTTGGAAAGAATGTGGGATTTTCTATTACATACCTTGGAATTGAAATTTGGGGAAGAATATTGGATTTTACCTTACTTGAAATTTGAAAAACTTTATAGAGTTGCGGGGAGAGAAGAGAGGGCTTATGAGTTGAATAATAACAAGTTTTGGACGTTTTTGAGGGGTTTACGTCGTGAGTTGAGCATATAAAGTGGTGGGATGAATACACACTTGAATAGATTGGTTTTGGCAAAGTTTTCGTTAGGTAATGAGCTGCGCGGCGTGCTACCTACAACACAGGTATTCCAGTGTAAGTTTGGAGCATGATGCGCTACCTACAATGCAGGTATTCCAGTGAGCTCGTACGTTAAGCTTTGCGGCACGCTATTTAATAAAACGCTCATAATTTTTACTCCGACTTCGGATTGATGCACAGTTTGTTGCGTTAGAAACTAGACTCACAGAAGTTGAGTTTAGACATGTTATGGGTCACATAGCTCTTAATATTCTTAGAGATATGCTCGTTTGAATTTGACTCATTTTCGAACCTATACGAAATCTACCCGGCAATAAAACTTTGACTCCAAGTTTGTGCTAGGGGTTAGTTAAGACCTTAAATCACCTCCAACACTTTATCTACAGCGTAACACCTAGGTTTAAGTAAAAACTCAATTGATTCATTTCTAACCATGTACGCCTAACGGTTTAAGTCTTAGCTCAAAAATCGGGGTGTTGCACTTTGATATTGTTTAAATGGTGAAAAAATGGTGGAAGGTGATGAAAAGAAGAAGAATGAGGAAGAAAGTAAATAAAAAATAAATTTAAACAGAATATATACATGTTAAATTTGGTTGGTGCATGTATTTCAGGGAACACCTCAAATCTGGGTGTGACATTTTATGTGTAGAATTAATTTCACTTTAACATAGTCCAGGGATAATAAGACTCTTCTGAAGTATAGATGTGTAGTTAGAAATTGGCTTATTGGTTTGAGGGGCATTTAACTATTGTCTCTCAACTACTCATAGTAGTAGTTTGTCGTGTGAATTGACATGACTAAAAATTTCAAAAAAATAGGAAGTTAGTGTGATTTAGCACGAGTCGGAAATATTTTTATTTTTTTAAAAAAATTCGTGGAAACGTCCACTACAAGTAAATTAAGTAAATGGAAAAAACGTTGTCGTCAATGGGGCTCGTTTGTCACAGTAAGCCTTATGTTTTTTCCTTTAGTTAACATGAAAATTTGCTCTGGACTCTTAACAGTATGTTGACTTTGATTTTCCTTAACATGCTTCTTTCCAATTCCTTGATGACTTAAAAAGTTAATGGAGTGAGTTCCTTGATTCTTCAGCCTTGTTTCCTTCTGGACCAGCATTTCGTGCAATTCATGCACATTCTATTTGTCTTTCTTGGTGCTGTAGTTCATTTGGAAAGGGCCATACTCAGACGGTAATGAGTTGACGATGAATTGTAAAAAACGAAATTTGCATCCACTTTCATTCCCGAAGTCTCTAAGTCTTGTGGCTATGTTTGTCATTTCAATGACATGCTCATCTATGGCACGTGAACTATCAAACTTCATAGAGGTCAAAGTACCCAGTGGTGTCCTAGAAAGAGACTTATCAACAATTCGAGAGCATTCTTCCACAAATTTCAGAAGGTCTTTTGCATTTTCAGTTTTGAAAAGAGTAGTCTTAATATTGCACGCAATCTTCATTCACATAAACATTGGGCCTAATTTATTACACTGATCCCAGTGCTTATAATAGGACTGTTCTTCAACATTGCTAGTTCCAATAATAGCACTTGGCTGCTCAGTATAAAGTCAACATCGAGATCTAAACCTTCAAAATGAAATTTGATCTATTTGCACCAATCTGAGAAGTTAAGACCATTAAAGGTCGTAAACAAAGTTGGAGTATGAATGAAGAACAAATGCTGCAAATAGAATGTGCTCATTTGTTAATACTTTGAGTTATGAATTCTTCAACATTTTTCTAGTTACCAATTCAAAAAAAAAAAGAAAAAAAAAATAAGGTACTTGGAGTTATGAATTTAAAACATATTATCAAATTTAGAAATGTTTTATGTACTTCTAAAATATATCTTGATTTTCTCCATTGGGTGAAACACCAAAATATAACTTTAGACATAATGATGCTTAAATGTGAATTTAATGTAATTCGATAACTTTTAATGCATCAATTTCGAGTCTAAGGCTGTTCGTAGAGGTGGATCGTAATAATATTTATATCTTCGGATAAATAAATAAAACTGATGACGTATCTAAATTATCTTCTTAATGTTCAATGCTTATAAGAACAAATATCCAACCTTTGGGTGATCTATAAACGTCTTATAACCAAAAACGTCAATTTACCCATAAGTGTTGTATAGGTTATCAGCATCAAGATTAAGGAGTAATTGAATTTAATTTTACTTATTTATTTTGAAATTATTTATAAAGATTCGACCACTTTAGTGATTAACAAATCTTATTTACATAATCCCATACTGATTATGGGCGGAAAGAAGCCCATTACTAACATGTTACTATGACAAGTTATTGAAAAGTATTGGTATATAACTCTTGAAAGTGATTATTAATAGGAGGTCTATCAATATTTAAAAATTTAGAATCTCAATTAAATTAAGTCCATGGTCTAAAGATGAAGGCAGTTACATACTGTTATCAAAGCAAATTGATAACATAAAAAATGGGAAGCATTAACATGGTATAACAAGGACTTTCTAAAGAAAATACGTGTTTCAAGTAAATCAGTAAAACTCTTTTCTATAAATACCATAATATATCCTATTTCAACCAAGTAATAATACTCCCTCTGTTTCATTTTACTTGGCTCCCTTATTAAAATTAGTTGTTTCAATTTACTTGTCCAATTTATAAAATTAGGAGAAGTTTTTCATTTTCTTCGGGTATTACCCTTATATTAAATGGTTATATAAAGTATTCGAAGTCAAATTTAGATTTTTAAAGTATAATATTTAAGGTTAACTTTGTAAAACAAACCTCTAATAAATGTTTTTTAAGGAGAGAGCCAAGTCACAAGCGCACAGTAAAATGAAATGGAGGGAGTAATATGATGCACATTCCATTATCTGACATTGAAGTCATTAGCCAAAAATTTTTGGCCAAAACAGAAGCTTAATGGAAGCATGCATCTCTTTTTAGTTTCTTTATTGTTTAAACAGTAGATGGAAGAATTCTTTAGAGAATTAATTAATTGATATGCAGGATTGGCGGCACTTGAGAACTGTATTTATTCTTTTTGCATATTTCAAAATTGAACCGCGTTGGTAACTTGTTTTTAATCTTAACGGAACATCAATAGTTCCTAAACCTTGATCTAATATCACATGTAAGAAATTTTTAGTTCTAATAACAGATTGCTAGCATGAAAATCCTATCAAATTATATTGGATTGTGGAACTACATGACCTTTCACATAAACCAAACAACTACATAATTCAG
>JBDJHY010000097.1:7061208-7071397 GCA_039654485.1 Withania somnifera
GTGTCCATTTATTTACAGCTTTCTTCTTAGCTCCACAAATTCCGCAAAAAGTTTCAAAATTCCCACACACTATTCAACCCCCATTCTAGTGTGTTGCGTACTCTAAAATATCCCAACATATATGAAACTTGGACTACAAAAATATACATATAATGCTTCTATATTACTTTAAATCCAACTTTCTACAATTGTATTAACACTACTATGTAAAGGCAATAACAGTAATACCTTGACAAATACAAAAGCTTTACTCTTATTCTAAAATCTATATCAAAAAAATATTTAATGTGAAAATACTAGGTGATATTTCTATGTGAATAGTAGATAACTAATTGTACAGATATATCTAACGTGTTTGTCCTTTTATTTTATCATTGGATACAAGTCTTTTATCATGTTTGAGCCATGCGCTTATGCATCATTTCCTATAATTATCATCTTGCGCTCTCGATAATAGAGGTCGAGCTTATCAAATAGGTTTGAGAACGACATTATAACAAATGAATCTTTATGCGTACTCTTTGCGTATCATCACATGTGCCAAACATTTGCTCAGGTTCTACCATGTGTATATGATATTTTTCTCTAATACAGTTAGTCCCTTTGCTTTTCGGACATATTGTTAATTATGCTAGAAAAACATAATATTTATTAAAGAAACTTTTTGGGAGGGGGAATCTATGGACCTCAACCCAGATGAAAGTACATACATTCTATCGCATTAAATGCATCTTGCAATGTGTCAATTGAGTATTGATTTAGAGATAACGTATCAATCGGAACAATCATAGCTTTTTTCTTTCCTATGTATAAATAGTTCTTTTCAACTTTGGATCTTGACTTTTACCTTTTCATCAATGCTATCTATTTTTTCAAATCTTCAAACTCTTTTTTTTCCAGTTCTTTAAACCTTTAAATTGTTGGCTCTTAAATCTCTGAATCTCCAAATTTTCATAACATTATCTTTTAAAATGTTTGTCCTTTGAATTTCCAAAATCGTTCAATTACTTTATTTTTGACACACAAAAAAAAAATTATTGTCATTAGAGATCCGAAAAGTTGTTGACCTTTTTGAGCTTAATTTTGATTCTCAAGAAGAAAATAAATTGCTCTAATGACTACAAGATCGTCATGCATAGGTAAATCAGTTTTTTTTTTAAATTTTTTTCTCGATTATATTAAATACACTCAATTTAACCCATAAACCTAACTAGAAAATGATTTTAATTTTTTTAAAAAATAAATACTTAAACTTTTTTATTTTATTCAAACGCTCAATAAAATACTTAGAAAAAGTTATTTTAATTTAAAATCTAATTGCCACCAATTCAATAACATCTGTTTTTATTAGTATTGGACAAAAAAAGCTGTGGTCGCCCTTAAAAAGCACTGTGCCTCGTTTAAAGTATCGTCACGAAAAAAAAGCCTAATTTTTCCAGATTCCCGTTTGTGTAACGCTAAATATAACCCGACGCCTCAAATCATCCTATTTGTTCAGATCTCCCTAAACCTATCACACTCATCCAATATCATAAGGCGCGAAATTGCAGAGATCCCCCCGCAAGTGGCGGGAACTCTCATTTCATCGCCACAATACATCACACATTTAGGTCCTTCTAGTAAAGCTAAAACTTTCCGTTTACGAGCTGAGAAACCCTAGCAATTGAGCCAATGGGGAAACAGTCGCGAACCAGATCGTCTTCGGAGTACTCTCTTTCGGATACTTCGGAGGAGGAACAAGTACAGGATCAGGTTAATAATGAGGAAGATGAAGAGGAGCTTGAGGCCGTCGCTAGGACCGCTGATGACTCAGACGAAGACGATGATGATGTTGCTGTTGATGTACCGGACCAAGACGATGATGAGGATAATGAGGTATGTTAGTTGCTGGAGTTTACAACCTTGCACTGTTTGGATGGCTGTTACATATTATTTAATAATGTATTATTGTATTGTACTATACTATATTGTTTTGATGAACTATTTAGAATCCCAGCAATTATAGACTAAGTGAACTCTTTCATTTTGTGATCTGTTTAAACTGAACGGACACTACCGTTGTTAATTTTAGAAAACCAAAGGAAATACCAAATTGTCAGATTGCATGTGTTTGCTAGAGTTGTTATGGTGATTCTAATAATTAGGGTAGCTTTCCACTGGTTTTGGTGGTTCTACCGAATTAATGCCTAACAACATGTCTCATTTTGCTTATGCATAGCCAAGTTGGCCAGTGACGGAGTTTGGATTTTCAATAAGAGGTTCAGAATACGAAGAAGTAAACACATGAAGAAGCAGCGGCATCTACTATACATGCATAAACAATAATTTTAATAATGTATTAACAGGGTAATTTTTCCCTGAAGTTCGACATGCTAGGGGTATAGTCATTTAGACTGAAACAGCTTGAAGCATACGTGCATTTTCTGGGAGGATCTTTTGAAATCAGGGGAACTGATGTTAATATGGATTTCACCTTTGGAATGGAGGTCCTCCTCGTGGTTTAATTCATATTGTTTTTCTTGCATATTATAGTGAAACACCGAGCAATTTCCTTATTGAATTACTTTGTTGAACCATAGTGATGTTTAGATTTTAACAGCTTTCATGTTTTGACAAGTTTTTAGAAACTTATTTTTAACTCACCAGTTCTGATATACTACCTGTAGGTTGCAGTGAATGAAATCTCAAAGCGCGAAAAGGCCAGGTTGAGGGAGATGCAGAGGATCAAGAAGCAGAAAATACAAGAAATGTTGGATTCACAGAATGCTGCCATTGAGGCTGACATGGTATCTCAGTGAGAATATTTGTTGGTGGCCCTTTTCATTCGTTATTTATTCATAAAGGGTGTACTCAATGCTGATATACTATGGCAGAATAACAAGGGACAGGGGCGATTCAAGTATCTGTTGCAGCAAACTGAGTTATTCTCACATTTTGCCAAAGGTGAGCAGTCCAACGCTCAGAAGAAGACAAAAGGAAGGTATGAGTAACTTCATTTGAGCTTCTATTTGTTGGTCTTTCTCAATCTGCAGGCAGATATTGTGATCCCAGAGACTTGTAGAGCTTAAATACTTTGAGCAATGCATTTGGCTAATCATCTAGAATTTCGTTGTTATTGAATAGCTTATGTTAAGGTGCATGGAGTGAGTGATTTGAACATGAGGTTCAAGCAAGAAGAAAAAGATATTAATTCTTTTACGTTTATCTATTTGATTCTTCCTTGCGATAGAATGACATCTTCTTTGCCTATTAGTGCGAGTTTATGTGCAAGTGTTTTTGCAACATAAAATCAACAAAACATGGGCTTGATTCATTGACAGGCTTCATTGACTCATCATCTAAATAATGGGCTTGATTCCTTTTTCTTACACGTTCTGTAGGTTCCTGGCATTGTAATGTTGATATTGAATTGAAAATTCTCCTTAATTAGAGAGATAAAGTTATATACTGAAGCCCTAAAGTAACAGTCATTTATAACTTGGTTTTAAATTTGGACGTACCATGTTATTTCGGATGATTTTTTTTTTTGGGGGGGGGGGGGGAAGGTGGTGCTGCTTCACTCAGTTTGCTTTACGTTGCGTCATATAAAAGAGAAGACTTTTGCAATTTACTGGAGGTACTTCTGTATGTGGATTTGTTAAGGGCCAATTTGATGACCTTTTCTTTCTCCAGGGGTCGTCATGCATCAAAGGTAACCGAAGAGGAAGAAGATGAAGAGTATCTCAAAGATGAAGATGAACTTTCTGGGAATACACGACTAGTGGCACAACCCTCCTGTAAGATATATTTTGATGCAAGTGTATTTGTAATATGAGGTTGTTACTAAACTGTGTATTTTAGATTATTACTAAACTGGGAGGTGCATTTTGAGAAGGCTGAGATCAGATACGTAAGCATAGGTCCTACTTAAAAGAAGTTACTTGTTCAATAATCCTGTGAGGTGTATAGTTTGAGTAGCTCGTGCAAGGATTAGTCAAGTTGTCGTTATGAGTGATAGTGTTTAGTTAACGCGTGAGCAAGTGATGTATGGCTGCACGTAATCTGCAGTTTTCATTGCAAGTGCCACCAAGGAAGCATTCAGGTTATTTTTGTTAGCATTTTATTTTATTTAAGGCGGCTAATGAAAAAAGCAGGGCTTAGAGGGGTGGAGATTTGTCAATACCTCTAAATCACCTTAGGGTTGTTGAGCATCATTATGGAAAACTGTGAATTTATAAAGAAAATCAAGCTAGTGAGGTTACACTTGTTGAATTGTCCAATACTTCTTTATACAAAGCATTGTATCCCTGCTCAAAACTTTTAATTGAAGCGTATCTGGGAAAGTAACGTCATATTGAACAATTAAGATGAATGTTTCTATCTGAGACAAATTCTCTGTTAATGCCTTCATTTCGTTCTTCTTTAACCATTCAATTATCACATCATAAATATTTTGTCAGGTATTCAAGGGAAAATGAGGGATTATCAACTTGCTGGTTTGAACTGGCTGATTCGACTGTATGAGAATGGAATAAATGGAATACTTGCTGATGAAATGGTTAGTAATGTCATATGCAACTGTATTGAGACCTTTCTCCCTACATTTTGCAATTATGACTTTTAAGGAGAAGCATCATCATTTAATCCTCTTATTATTGCACAGGGTCTTGGCAAGACGTTGCAAACCATCTCCTTGCTGGGCTACCTACATGAATTTAGAGGAATAACTGGTCCTCACATGGTTGTTGCTCCAAAATCCACGATTGGCAATTGGATGAACGAAATCAAACGTTTCTGTCCTGTTTTACGTGCTGTTAAGTTCCTTGGAAATCCTGATGAAAGGGTAAGCAACAACTTATGTAGGCTCTTTTGCTTTCCTCTTTGCACATTTTATTGCCTGTTCAGACCATTTTGTTGTTTTTTATTTTCAGAGATACATACGCCAGGAGTTACTTGTTGCGGGGAAGTTTGATGTTTGTGTCACAAGCTTTGAGATGGTTATCAAAGAGAAGTCTACTTTACGACGCTTTAATTGGCGTTACATCATAATTGATGAGGCACATAGGATCAAGAATGAAAATTCTCTTCTCTCAAAAACAATGAGGCTCTACAACACTAATTATAGGTTACTTATCACGGGGACACCACTTCAGGTGATGCTTTTTTATTATTTTCCTTGTATGTAGGCTGTAATTCTGGATTTGAATTTTTATTTTGCATGCACCCAAGATGTGGCTTAGTGATCAATGAAGTGGGTTAAGGAATCGTGAGGCCTAAGGTTTTAAGTTCAAACACATTGGAGACACCGTCTGTTTTAGCCTTGGTGGTACCTGTTGCGGTGGGAGGAGGCAGGTATCCTGTGGATTTAGTCGAGGTGCGCGTAAGCTGCCCCAGACGCTACAGTTATTAAAAAATTGCACCAGTTACTCCAATTTCTCTAAATACAGATTACTTGTATAAAATTTCAAACTAATAGTATATAATGTTACCCCAACCTTTCAGATTTCAAATAGTGCTCCTAACAAAGAATACTTAAAACTATTTTCCTACTAATGTAGATAAATAACCCGATTAATACGTATGCTTTCTAATTTTGTGCTAGCCAACCTTTTTTTCCTATTTTAACAAATGACTTTCTGATCCAATTTTTTACTGGGTATGTTGTACTTTCTGATCCAATTTTTGCATCTTTGCTGCAGTGTCAATGAGCTTTTTATCTTGATAGTCCTTTGTTTGCATTTCTATATCTGCACTTTCAGCCTAATTGATGTTTGAATTCTATGATATTATGCAGAACAATCTTCATGAACTCTGGGCACTACTGAACTTTCTGCTGCCTGAGATTTTTAGCTCAGCTGAGACTTTTGATGAGTGGTTCCAGATTTCTGGTGAGAATGACCAGCAGGAGGTGGTCCAACAGCTTCATAAGGTATGTTGCTTTTTAGTTGTAGTTTCTATAATTGAAACCCAAAAAGAGAAGAAAGAAGTATAGGACAAGGTTATGTTGAAGTGATGAACATAGAACAATAGTTACTCTATGATCCTGCTGGCCTTAAAACTTGAGGGAGAAGCCTTATAAATCTGAACTAAATTTCAACTTTGGCTGCTTGGTCAGGTCCTGCGTCCATTCCTTCTTAGGAGGCTGAAATCTGATGTGGAGAAAGGTCTGCCTCCCAAAAAGGAAACAATTCTTAAGGTTGGTATGTCCCAGATGCAGAAGCAGTACTACAAGGCTCTGCTGCAGAAAGATCTTGAGGTTGTCAATTCTGGAGGGGAGCGTAAGCGTCTTCTCAATATAGCAATGCAGCTACGAAAATGCTGTAATCACCCGTATCTTTTCCAGGGTGCTGAGCCAGGACCTCCATATACTACAGGAGAGCATCTTGTAGAAAATGCTGGTAATATTTTGGTATCTTCGAATGCATCAGTGTTTTTGGCGTCTCTAATTTCGATTTTCTGCATCAGCTTTTACATACTTATAATTCATGTAACTTGATGCAGGGAAAATGGTTCTTCTAGACAAGTTGCTTCCTAAATTGAAGAAACGTGGTTCAAGGGTTTTAATATTTTCACAGGTTTCACCCTCTAATTATTTCATTTTCTTGTGCCTATCCAAAGTTTCAGCAGCTTTCTGGATCTTCAGTTTTTGGACTTAACCTTTCTTCGGATTTTCTAATTCAGATGACAAGGCTATTGGACATCCTTGAAGACTACTTCTTGTTCCGAGGTCACCAATATTGTCGGATTGATGGAAATACTGGTGGCGAGGATCGTGATGCTTCTATTGAGGCATTTAACAAACCAGGGAGTGAAAAATTTGCCTTCTTATTGTCAACCAGAGCTGGTGGTCTCGGTATCAACCTTGCTACAGCAGATATTGTTATTCTTTATGATAGTGACTGGTGAGGATCCTTTATGTTGTAGATTTTTCAACCCAGGAGGCGGAATGGTTTCTGAATCTCGTCTTTGCATTAATGAAATTGCAGGAATCCACAGGTTGATTTGCAGGCTCAGGACAGGGCCCATCGGATTGGTCAGAAGAAGGAAGTCCAAGTATTCCGCTTCTGCACTGAGGTTCGCTTTCTTTCCCTAATGGTTTAATGCTCTGAAAGGATGCTGCTTTGGATCTTCTGGTGGTGTGGTGCGACATACTTTTCAATTATTCATGCAGTATACCATTGAGGAAAAGGTGATAGAACGAGCTTACAAAAAGCTTGCGCTTGATGCATTGGTTATCCAGCAGGGACGGTTAGCTGAGCAAAAAGGTGAGGTTATTTTTGCATGCAAATTCCTTCTCTTGATAACTTTTGCGATGTGTATCAAATCACTGACTGTGAGTATCATGTGATGCATAATACAGCTGTTAACAAGGATGAGCTGCTGCAAATGGTGCGGTTTGGTGCTGAAATGGTTTTCAGTGCTAAAGATAGCACCATTACCGATGAGGATATAGATAGAATAATAGCTAAAGGAGAAGAGGCAACAGCTGAACTTGATGCCAAGATGAAGAAATTTACAGAAGATGCTATCAAGTTTAAGATGGACGACAGTATGCGCTTTACTTCCTGATCATTTCTGTTTCTCTTGTAGTTTATGTGCTGCTTTAACTATAGATTCCTGACTTTATGCAGCCGCTGAATTGTATGACTTTGATGATGAGAAGGTAACATTGCTTACTTGTTCAGTTTTCTGGTGAATCCTTGCTTGGTAGCTACTTTTCTGTGTGTTTAACTTGCCTTGCTGCCTTTTGTGTCAATAAAGGACGAAAACAAGGTGGATTTCAAGAAAATTGTCAGCGACAATTGGATAGAACCTCCAAAAAGAGAAAGGAAGCGCAAGTATGCTTTTTATGTTGCTGAATTTTACCTTTTCTGTACCAAAACATGGTTTATCATAAGTTAAAACGTGAGTGTCCTTTGTTGTTTTAGTTATTCAGAGTCTGAATGCTTCAAGCAAACCATGCGCCAAAGTGGCCCTGCAAGACCTAAAGAGCCTCGAATTCCTCGAATGCCGCAGCTGTAAATCCACGTTTGCACATTTTCTATTTTTTCTACTGCTTTTTTCTTTCCTGATTCTGTTGGGCCATATATATTGGTATTTCGAAATGAAGATCCTGTGACCTTATGTCTCTCGCAAACTTAGTACTTCTTTTCCTTAACACAGTTCTGGTTATCCTTACCATTTGTAGGCACGACTTTCAGTTCTTCAATACTCAGAGACTGAGTGAGTTGTATGAGAAGGAAGTGCGCTATCTTATGGTTGGTTATGCTTTGGACTTTTCAACCTTTCTCATTGTTACCCTTTCATGTTCCCTTTTTGTTGGCTTATGAAGTTTGTTACTTATTCCAGCAAACACACCAGAAGAATCAGGTTAAAGACTCTATAGAGGTGGAAGAACCTGATGGTATCTTTATTTATTTGTTTTTACCATTTGAAACTGCTTAATTTTTTTTTTTTCATTTCTATATGGGAAAACTTGTGGTCTACTTCTTCTGGATGTCCTCAAAATTGTTTCATGCATGTAGATGCACGAGAGCCTTTAACGGCTGAAGAGCAGGAAGAAAAGGAGCAACTGTTGGAAGAGGTAAGTGTATCTATAACTCATCCTGGGCTTCTAATTACTTTTATTATAGTTGGAGGCTGACAAGTTTGTTATCTAGGGATTTTCAATGTGGAGTAGAAGAGACTTCAATACTTTTATCAGGGCTTGTGAGAAGTACGGTCGCCGTGACTTTAAAAGTATTGCTGCTGAAGTGGAAGGGAAAACAGAAGAGGAAGTTGAAAGATATGCTCAAGTTTTCAAAGAAAGATACAAAGAACTAAATGGTAAGTGTTGGTAGGTTAGTTTGTAACTAAAGGAACAACTATTGGCTACACCCTTTTTAGATTGTAACGTCCACATTTTACAGGACATATTTGTTAAGATTGGATAATGAATAGTGTTACAAGTATTTGGAAATGCAAGAACATGCTATTTTCTTGGTTTTTCTAATGGTGTTTGGATAGTTTCTGATTTTGATATTTCAAAACGGTTTCCTAAAGGAGTTTTTAAAATCTTTTTCGAAATATTGATGCGTGATTACAAGTTTTCCTTGGAATTTTTTGCCAAATAGAAAGACAAACGTGTAACATATTATGTTATAAACTAGCACTGGCTGCCACATAATTAATTCCACCCCACTATGAATATTGTAGCAACACATTAGAATTACATGCATTTAGACTAAAAATGCATTGTACCATACCAATATAGAAACCAGAACTGTCTTTTTGGTGATATTGGTGTCCTGGCCTACTTGCATACACCTCCGGCTATTCCACTGGGTACCTGCTGGTTCCCACCAGCACAAGGGCCAGTAACTCTACGTACCAAGGCTTAGATGCAGAGAAACTACCTAATGTTATTTTGCCTCTGATGAGTTCTGAACCTTAGACCTTATGAGTCTGCTTCTATTTCATTGACCGCTAGACCACACCCTTGGTGCTAATATGAAAACTAGAACTAACAAAAAGGTGAATGGCTATTTATGAATGGGTGGGAAAACTGGACGAAATTTTTAGGAAGGGTTGAAGTGATACTGTTGATCAGCTGTGGTAATTGCAGAAGAAAAAGGTTCTTTCTATACATTTTCTTTTTGTTATCTTTGGTTCCCGATACCCAATAATTTGGTTGATTTCTTTTGAAAAAGTTATCCAATCCAAACACCATTGGAAAGGAGCGCTAAGTGGGTCGTATACAACTGTTTTATTCTATCATTTTATTGAATAGTTACTTTTCCTTTTTAAGAAAGCGCACACTGTTTAGGACAATTAAGAGTACAGCACTGTAATTTGGGATGCGAGTGCATTAAAAGGTTTGTTTGTAATATTTATTTTCTTTAGTTTAAGATAGAGCAGGTTTTTACAAATGTGCCCCGCTAATTGATGATGTAAAACTAAGATTAGAAAATTGACGAAAGAGATCTTGTTAATTGGGATACATGCAGAATTAGGCTTTTACAAGAAATTATTGTTACTTGCTGTTTAACATTTGCATACTTGTTGGGCGTGTAGCTTTTACTTTGATGGATATAAAACTTGCAGATTACGATAGGATTATTAAGAACATTGAAAGAGGAGAGGCTAGAATTTCGCGGAGAGATGAGATTATGAAAGCAATTGGTAAGAAGCTGGATCGATACAAAAATCCATGGTTGGAATTGAAGATCCA
>JBDJHY010000097.1:7081843-7094080 GCA_039654485.1 Withania somnifera
ACACATGGCATTACAAGCCATTAGTCACTAACTATGGTGGCTTGGTTGGTTGCCATGTGGCTAAAGGTAAGGCTTAGTCACTAAACTTTACTTTTAGCTACATGGCTTAGTTAATAAGCTTACAACAGATGTAAAAATCTTAAATTTTATAAATTTATTAACACCTACACAAAGAAAGCAATAATGAATAAAATTCCTAAACAAAAGAAAATTCATACAATCCTAAACCTAATTAAAGAAAAGCTTATATACATCTGGTTTGTTTTTCTCATAAAAATAATTATTAGTAATTAATTTATATAATAAATAATAATTGAAATAGTTTGGATATGTGGTGAGGAGGGACTTACATGTTTCAGTGCGCAAGCGTGAAAGAGTGTTGCTGGATGGTTTTAAGGGAGGTAGAGGTAGTCGAAAAAGTATTGGAAGAAGTTGATTAGACATGAAATGAAGATGTTATAGCTTACTGAGAACATGACGCAGGATAGACAGTTATGAAAGAAGCAAAATAGGGTGGTAGGTTAGGGTTAGGTGTGAGTTCTTGCTCGTAGAGTGTTTCTCGTGCTAGTAATAGGTTAGTATCCGATTTTTGCTGTTTAAATTGATTGTTGTGTTATATTTATATAATGCTATTTTTGTTATTTGCTTATTATTTTTATTTTTTTATTATTTATTATTATACTAGACAATTATGTGTATTGTGAGTCGAGAGTATTTCAAAAATAAACTCTTTTTATATTACGTATGTAGTAGTGATATTGAACTGGACACTTTAATTTCCTAAAGCCCACTGAAATTAGTAGGTATGTTGTTGTTTCGGTGCTATTTAATAAAATTACCCCTTTCCGTTTTCTCCCTTCTCTATCCTCGGCCACCATCAAACAGACAAACACTAGCAGGAACAAACGCCTAAACAGACACCGTCAAATAGATACTCCAAA
This sequence comes from Withania somnifera, assembly GCA_039654485.1. Lineage (NCBI taxonomy): Eukaryota > Viridiplantae > Streptophyta > Magnoliopsida > Solanales > Solanaceae > Withania > Withania somnifera. Next base: position 7,082,785 of record JBDJHY010000097.1, read on the forward strand.
ATGACCCATTGCAAGCTCCAAATGACGACGATAAAGGCATAAATCATTAACCACGTCTCTAAGATCCGTTATGAGCCGTCATAGTACGATTCTTGGCGATCTGGATATTCCAGAAGTTTCAAGAAATCACCTCAACGGTAATACTGCTTTTTACTTCAATTTCAATCGAATTTAGCACTGTGCAAATACGTTGTTTTTTGACCATAATTGGTTCCTATATTTTTTTCCCATTTTCCCTAAATCTCTTGAATTATTTTTACCCTAAGTTGAGGAATTTCCTCATCAGATTCTGTTAATTCGTACTAACAGTACACTCTTGTCGAATTTTGATTGGTTCTAATGCAAATCCCTAAATTCCGATAGGTTTCGATCCTTCTGATTTTGATCTATTCTTTGTAATGGTGTGTGATTACACCACCTATCCTTGTAAGGAGTTCAATTTCCCCTATCCATATAAACACCCTCAATTCATACCCTAAATCTTCTCTATATAAACACCAGTTATAGGTTGAGTCTAAGGTTAGGAGTCATTAGCTTTAGAGCTGCCACTGGTATTAGAAATCAGCAGTGAGTGTTTTTTACTAGTTGGAAAACTAGGGTTTTGTGGAAATCTAGGACAGGTAAGCCTGAATCTAGGTCTAGGACACCAATTTTCCTCTGAAAGAGATAAAATACGTGTGATTCTTAGTCCCTACGTTGTTTTTTAAGGAACATTCCTTGCAACTAATCGGGGGATTAAGAAAGGAGAGGTTCTTTTTTTATTTAAATCATTCTAGAAGCAGTGGAGATCTCCTTAACTCATCTAAAGAACCTGGTTTGCTGCACTAAGAACGGTGAAAAGCTCTCATCGTTTTATAATCTCAAGCTATTATGTTAAGCGTTGAAATGGCTATTTGTTATCAGTGAATGAATGCATAAATGATCATGTCCATAGTGAAAGATTATGGTATGATATTATTTGAAGAATGTTCATCGTGTGGATAACAAAATGTTTAACCAAAACTCTGTTCTTGTTTGCACTTTTCATGCCAAAAATTGAATCTTTTAGGACCAATACTATGTGAAAAATGGATTCTGCATGCTGTCTTGTCCTATTTAGTATGAAATTTGCATATAACAGCATGTTTAGGCTATGCATTCCCTTATTTGCACCATTTCATGTAGAGGATGGCACCATTTATGACCAATAATTTGACTTTTGGTTGTGCAGGTGTCCTAGTTTGTCTAATATGAAGTCTATATGCACTAACACGTTAGAACCTTGCTTGAAAGCCTTGTTTTGTTCACTGTTTTAGAGTGACTTGGTGAAGTTTGGTATGTTGTACGTATGTTGTCTGTTTAGAGAGGCTTAACATGTGAATAATAGATAGAAAACATGAAGGTTCTCTTAGTCTACGCTTAAGGTTTGTTTTCGCTTGATTAATCCCACCTTGTATATAACTTCAATGGTTTTTTTCATTCATGGACCTAACTTTTGCTTGAACCCAGTCTAGGCTTGTGAGTTTCTTGCCCTTGTATCATGATAAAGTTTGAGTCTTTCGTGGGGAAAGCCAAAGAAGTGAAGCTGTCCAGTTTGGAATTTAATAACCCAAGCAGCTTTCGTCTTATATGAGTGGTTGTGTCTGTACCATGTTAGGATTTGGTTGTTTAAATGTTACTTGCTTGTTTGTGTCACGACCCGAAAATTGAGTTGTAATGGCGTCTACTCCCACCTGTAAACAAGCCTAATCCCAACCCAGATCATTAAGCGATGGGCCAGTACCAAGTGCCAAAAGAAAAGAGAAAGGAGAGGAAGAAGAGAAAAACAAGAATGCATAGCAGAAAATTGAGTTGTAATGGCGTCTACTCCCACCTGTAAACAAGCCTAACCCCAACCCAGATCATTAAGCGATGGGCCAGTACCAAGTGCCAAAAGAAAAGAGATAAGAGAGGAAGAAGAGAAAAACAAGAATGCATAGCAGAAAGTAAAACCCCCAGAACCTGGTGTCGTGGCTGTCGAGCATCTATATATAGAATAGTACGAAATAAAATCCACAACAGATCAAAAACTATGAAACAGTTACCCTGACCTCTATGGGATGACTGAGAAAAGGTCTGAACAAGCTGACTGGATTGCTGTTGAAATCTCTATCTATTATACCATCCACACACACATGGGATATAATTGAGAACATCCTGAGAACTTGAAGGCAAAATCGGACAATCATGATCTGAACTCTAGCTAATTAGCCCAAGCTGCCCTGACAACAGGGCCTCGGGAAGGGGACAATCCCTGACGTTGTGTCGGAACTCACCACACATAAAGCAACCTTTGGGATTCTTAGCCCTCCGGTCTCTAGACGAAACGTTACCAACCCTTGTCGGCTAGCGGACTCCCTGACCGCCGACCCGATAAGCCTCATGGAAAGCCTTTTCCAAGGCCTTCAACTATATGAGAATCTATCCGAGGGTGTGTCCCGCTACTGCCAACTGCTTTGTCGCCAAACGGAGCAGCAAACTTAATCCTTTGAAGAAACTCAACACTCTACCGCACCTCGTGGGATAACGTGCGGGGGTACGCCTAACCGTCCTATCAAATCTGGTTGCGTAGGTCCAGTTAGTCGAAGGCCTCTGCTGGAAGCCAACGAACTCATCCCTTTGTGACACCTCCCCCGAGCACCAACTAGTAATCTCGTCTAAACTCTAGAGCCCTAAAAGACTGGTGTAATAGTAACTCCTGCTGGAGCCCGAGTGACTCCCAAACTTTGTGGCTGATTGGGTAATCCCCTGATGCTCGATCTGAACCCCGAAACTCTGGGAATGCACACAGAAACCATGCTAGTGCCCATCGAGTGAACAAACAGAAAAAGGGTAGCCGTAGTAATAATTGGTAAGTATGGAGAGAGGTCAGTTATTAGGGTGTGAACACAATGGCTTAAGTCACAGACAAACCATGAACAACGCGACACGTACCTGAAGCTGCAACGTAACCACCACAAGAACCACAAAGAGAAGACTTTACAGGTAATGAAATAATCTAACCGCAAGTAAAACAAGGAAAGTAACCATAACAAGCCTAGTTAGCAACAAAGCACATTAGCATGTAAGTAACCCAAGGGACTCCCTCGGTAAGCCAAAGAGTACAAACAAGCGTGAAGAATGCAATGCAAATGGTGTTGAAAAATAAATAGTGCCCATACGCACTCTTCCCGGTGTATAACCCCGACAAAAAGGACCCCCAGAAGGCTTCCTTGCATACCACTCCTCCTGTACACCCTTTTCCTAGGCTCCGCACATACCTAGTAGGTCAGATATGGCCACCTAGGACAGAAGGTCCGTGGAGGGATCCGATCCCACATACAAATCCTCATAAAAGGCTAACTAGTGGCATAATCATCATCTCAGAAATGCCAAAATTCGGGCTCAGCTCGTTTATCATATCTTAGTGGAAAGTCTCAAGTCTAGCCATGAAGGCAAACCAAGTCTCTTTAAAAATTCAATTGTCGCCTTGTAGGCAATATCTAGAAATCATAGAGATGGTGAGAAGATAGGATTTAATGGTGTGGGAAAATAGCTTCATACTACTTATGAGCGCAGTTGTGGAAAATATAAATATAATAGATAAACAATCACCTTCCAATTATCATACTGTCAAAAGCCCAATTATCTTCTCAATGTATGCTCGTAACACAGAACAATCAGCTGTCTAGATAGGTTTTAAAGCCACCAGCCAAAATTCAGGGAATAGCTACTAACTCTAACCACTAGTATAATCTCGCCTAGCCTTAACTACGTTCCAGAGACAGCGTGAACCACGCAGGGGAGCCTCGTAGTCTTAGGAATATATAACAAGCGAAAAGGGCCAAGCCATAGGCCAAGACAACAACTATATGGGGTTCCAAACTAGTAACCCGACCCCAAGATAGCAATTTACTAAGCGTATACCTTACTAAATACCCAATCTGAAAGAAGTAAGTCATAGCCTAATCGAATTACGGGTAACCTTGAGAAGCGCATTTAGATAACCGAAAATCACAAACAAGATCGGAATCGCACGAAGCTATCAAAAAATGTAACCCACACATCGAGACGACTAAAATAAGACCCATATTGCTATAGGAATAGTAAGGTCGAAATTCAAACTAAAAATGGGTCCGTGGACCCCCTAACTCGAAAAAATAAAATATTTATTAGCGTAGCTCATAGACTGTATGGTCTAAAATCGGGTTTGATCCAATAGAAGATAAAGGAGAAATGAGTTCGGAAAGTTTATGTAAATGAAAAGTTTTACAGAAATTGAAGAATTACTCGGTAGATATGATCGAGAAACGATCTCACAATTCTTACAAACCGCCTCGAAACATTATCATGCTAGACGTACTTCGAATTGAGCTTGAATAACTAAATATAGGTAATATTGAGAGATTCCTCTTGGAAAAAATATTATTAACCATAATACATGTATTTACATATCCGACATGCCAACTAACATTTGCTTAAAACAGAGGTTTGATAAGGGACTACTGAATTTTGCAAAGGCGGCTATGAACAATTGAGAAAATACGGAAAGGAGTTGTATAGATTTTCAAGATATATAAAGAGTATAAATATAAACTATTCTTTCAAATAGATATGTATATCCTTATATGGTGGATAATTTGCCAAAGTTCACCGCCCTACATCATTAACATTAAACCTTGCATGCATGATAATTTAGGCTACTTAATCACGACTTGGATGTCTTAAAGTTACGTGTAAAGGGGTGGTGCCATATTGTTATTAAACTTCCTACTATCTACCTTACTATATAAATATTAAGGTATTGCATAGGCTCGTTGTAAAATAAATACAACGTGTTAAATATATCATGACTAATAGAAAATTGTTTCGAATAAAACCTACCTCTTATAATAGTAAAATTTCAACATAATTTGATACGCTATCTCCGATAAATTATTACTAATAGCTTCTATCACTTTTTGTAAAATAAATAAATATGGAACTTATATTACTCGAAAAACTACTTCGTAACTTGTGACAATATTTTAGGAAGACACTAAAAATATATATTTTATTTTTATTAAAGCAAAGACGCAACTATTATTTAAAATCAAAACTATTTAAATCTAACGGTACAACATTGTGATTGAAAGCCTCGGGATTCGATCCAAGAGTCCCTCAAGACTAAAATCTGCATTCCGGAGCTAATGGAACTGTCGGAATTCGAATCTGATTTATTGAAAATCACTCTCAAGTTTCACTATTTTGAAGTTAAAACTTTGAAACAGAAAAGTTGAGATAATGAGCTATCGAACTGCCATGGAATCGAACAACCGGTCCCAGCAAGTTACAAATGGCACGGGGAAGCTACCTGAACACTCTAAATATAGAGAAATCGCAGAAACACGAGAATAGCCCCGAGGGCCATTGCAGTTTGAAGCCTGCTGAGTATAAATTTGCTTGTTTTTACAGTGGCGCTGGTAAAATGTTCTGCATAAAATGCATGTAAGTCCCCTACTTTAGTGCCTAGAGGTTTGAATTAGAGGTTTGGATTTGACTGGTTCCATATCACCTCATGAGAAACCTGCATGTTCTAGGTGTAAACAAGGGTTCTAGTTCTAAGGTTTTATTTATAAGTATGTTAAGTTCGGGTAACATGTTTGGTACTGCTTCAGTTTAAAGTTTGAGTCTTTAAGTTCAGGTAACCATATGTTTGGTAGTTTCTTCACATGTTGAATTTTCTCAAGTGATTAAGCTCTATGTCAAGCATGTATGAAGGTATTAGGATGTGTTGTAATGTATGGTTTTTTCTGTCTGAAGGTATGCTAAAAGGGAAAGTAGGTAAGTTGAAGATAAAATTAGTGAATAGTGGGGTGTATAAACCTAATGTAATGCCTTTTTGGAAAGATTTTATATGGATTTATATGTTTACCTCGATTGGTTAATATGAAAGTGGATCAGGCAACATGTTTATCTGAATATTGTCTTTCCTAAATATGTTCTTTTCCTGGTTTTGAATATTGTTTATAAATGTTTGGATGTCAAGCCATAATCTGTTAGCATGTTTAGTCTAAAATATCATGTTCATATCATGGTATATTAAAATCCAAAGCTTTTGATCTAGATTATTGGGACTTTGACATGTGTATGATCCATTTCACTTGTCATTTTTGTTTGGCTTAAGATAAAAAAGAAGATTTGTCTTGTGGATCTTGTGGTTGATTCAGTGGAGTTGTTTGACTATATGTACTACCTGTTTGGTGTGGAAACACGTGTTAGGATGTTAAAAAGAATGTTAGGCATCATGGTGGGATTGGACAATTCATGTTTATACATTGTTGAAGTTAAAATCTCCTGAAACATGATTTATGCAAAATGTTCAACCTGTATACTTGCTTTAATATGCCTGGCTCCTCCCTTAGCCTCCAGGAGCTGTGTGGTCCTGTGTTACTGATCGAGGTCAAGAGGTAAGGCTCTTGAGTTTTATTTAACAATCCTAGAGCATGTGTAGGTTTTGATTGAGTGGGGTTTGTTTGTTTAAGTTCGAGAATGTTGTTCTCCCAATATATGGTCCCCATACTTCTTTTTCTATGATCATGTAGTATATAAATGGCCTCGACTGTCCCTTGGTGATGATTTACTTGATTTGATATTAGTCTTGAATAGGAATGTGCATCTTAAGTGAGGCTGTTAGCATGATTAATATTGGGGTCAGGTTCAAATCCCTGCTGGTTGTGCCTGAGCGGGTCACATATGAAGTTACATGTCATTTCTTTATCATGAGTGAACACTGTATGATGAATTAATAGCCTCCATGCTTTGAAAACTCTGTGTAATCTTCTGACTATGACATGCAAGGCTGAAAGAATCAACCTGTTTTGAAAATCAGTTCACTAGTTCAATTAGCATGCTTAATCACCTAGTATGAACTAGGGGTATCTCCATCTCCAATAAATTAGATTAAAAGTGCAAAATTCCTTACTCGTGTTAGTCTAAAACTTGTAAGTGTGGTGTTCATGTATGAGTGTCCAATAGTTAGTTTGTTTGCTTCTTGAACCATCTGAAGTGATACCTGTAAAGGAAAGGATGTTGATATGTTTAAGTGAACCTGTAATGGACGATATATCCTCATGCAAATTGCCTCTAATCCCTTAATGTCGAGTATGATTTCAACCCTATTTGCAATCATTTATAAGCATGCCTATGTTTAAAGTGAGATTAAGAGTGATCTGCTGGCTGATTTGAGTTTGGAACGTATGGTCTGCCTCGTGTTATTGTGCTTAAGCGTTGTATCTTATTTTGCTCTTACTTGATTGATCTGATTAAGTGCAATATAAAATACTAATTCCCGATTCTCTTTTGATGCATGAAATCCCCCCGGATCAAGTCCAAATGGACTCCCATCCCTTGTTGCATTCCTATGGGTTAAATCCCAACTTCGACTAAAAAAGTTAACCATGTCCGAAACGGACTAAAGATATGAAAACGAAAGAAAAAGGAAGCAAGTATTTTGAAGATTGGGTCTAAGGCCGTATAATTATAATTGGGCTCGAGTCCGAAAATCCCCAGGCCTAGTTTCTATCTCTCCTCCTTATTTAATATTGGTTGGACTAATTTTTCACAAAACATCCTCTTCCTGGGTAAGACAGCGTATGATAGATCTTTGTAGCCCAAGCCATTAGAGGAAGACTTAAGGATTGTGAGTTAGATAGAAATTCTAAGGCTTACGGTTTTGTTCATAACTGGTAAAGTTCCCTCCATGCGATTTGCAGGTCATAAATTCAAGCCGTAGAAATAGTATCTTGCAGAAAAATGTAGGGTAAGATTACATAAAATAGACCCTTGTGGTCCTGTTCTTTCCTGAATCTTGTGCATAGTGTGAGTTTAAGTGCATGGGGTTGCCCTTTTATGATTTTGTTAGACTTCCAGGAAACATATGGAGCAAGCTTTTGTAGTTATAATATGTTCCAAAGGGGCATTGCATGTCAAAAAAGCTTGATTGAACCCTTTCAGTTAGTAGATATATTTTAATCATTTTTCCCAGTTATCAGATTGTTTTCAGGATTTAGTCTAGGATATATCTTTTGGATTGTTTTTAATTTTATTTTCTGTGTTATAAGTCATGACTTAAGTTGTTTTATTCACACGGTCTTGACTTCGGCTGTTATTGTACTATATCCTTAGATTTGAGCCCTTTACTCAGCTGCTTTCAACACCACTTTGGTAGAACAGACTAGTGTTTACTTGTAATGATGCAATTCTTTCACGGCTTCTCCTTCCAGGGGAGGCAGATCTTAGAATTTTTCATTCACTCTAGCTCTTTATTTTTCTCCCTCCTATTGGGTCCCAATACCCAAATAATGTGAGGAAGAGGAAAAAGATTACATTAGCATGAACTGGTGAGGTGTTGTGATATCAATAAAAGCAAATGTGAAACTTTATCACAATACGTTGCTCTTGAGTCTTGCTTGTGCTCTAGATAGGCGGTGATCTTATTGTAAGTACGTCATAGTATATATAATTTTTCCTACTTTCTTCTCTAGGGAAAAAAAAGCAATAAATTTGTTATGTTTTTTACTTTGACGTGTTAGAGAGCAGTATGTAGTATGTACCTCCTAGCTAGAGTCACACTAGGTTCTTCAATGTCTGTTGTATTTGATAATTTAATTGCTCTAGCAACTGAGAGCTGTTTGTGTTTGCTGCAGCCAAGTAATGGGTTGGTTCTCCGCTGGGACTATTTTCATGTTTTGAATTACAGGATCAACGATGGTGACTCAGGAGAAGAGCGAAGTTATTCAACCACCAAATGCAGCAGAGAAGCAATTTGAAAGTTACTCATATACTGATTGGGCAGGGAAGATACAAGAACAGTACCAGAAAATCAAAGAGAATGCAGAAACTTACCCCTATGTTTGGGGTTCCTACATTGTTGTATACGGAGGATTTGGGCTCTGGTTTGCCTATAGATGGCGAAGGCTCCGCAAAACTGAGGACCGAGTCCGAGTCCTTCAAGACAGACTTCGCAAACTTGTGCTAGCTGAAGAGGCTGCGAGTTCATCTACAACCAAAGCACCCTCATCTTGTGATAAATCAACAAAATAGTTGTCTCTTTTCATTGAAGTAGTGTTTTATGTATTTTGTTGAAAATATGAGTTACCAATGACTGCTGAAGTTATCCTACTTACGTGGAGAAAGAACCCCTTGGTTCACTACATAATATACTGCAATTGACATTTATTTGACACATCCATTTGCGGAAATCCCCTTGTGTACAGCATAATAGAGTTTACGGTTTTGGGTAAAACAAGTTTTAGACTGTCTTTTGCACCAAATAATTTTGCAATAGTATATTCTTTCAAAGAATTACCTGCCCGGTCTGATGCTAATTTGCTCGGATTTTTCAAAACTGTTGCTGTACTCATGATGGACCTTGCTGTACTCATGATGGACCTTTCAAAAATACACATTTCTAAAAGATGTGACATGCACTCGCTGACATTTTTGAGCAGTCCGAGCAACACAAGTTTGATGTCGATGGTAGTGAGATTTGTTATGTGGTACTTCCTCCACTTCAGTTTGTTTGTCTTACTTTTTTTGTCCATTTTAAAAATTCTCTTTTTGTGTTAGGCAATTCTTTAATTCTATCTACATGATTAAAGAACATTTTGGTTCATTCTACATATTTTTTGTTTAAAACTAAGATTTAAAAAGTTCTTTTTGCTTTCCTAAATTTCGTATTAAGTTTAAAAGTCCGCACAGATAAATTAGAATGGAGGAATTTTTTTTGGATGACTTTTTCTTTCAATGTGGCTGTTCATAACATGCAAAACTGGAAAGAGCATTAAAATAATACTATTGTTTTATCTAATTTCTCTTCGGACTTAGTTGTTTGATAGCTTTCACCGGCAAACGTTGACATGGCAAAGAGCTGCTCTCTTTACTGGTGATAATATGACTTGTAGCTCGAGGTGAGAAAAGAGTAATCGAGATTAGTTATGCAAAGCAATTAGGCTGATTTGTTGCGGTCATTAGACCTTCTTCCAAATTCTCTCCCTTTAATGTATTTTATCACAAGAAAAGTACAAAAAGAAGGGGACATACGACATCAACTTCCAACTATACAAAGACACATATACTGATAACTAAAATAAAGATTAGGGGGTTGCTCTATGAAACAATTAGGCTTACAAAAGAAAGTCTAATGACCATTCAAGGAATATGAAATAGTTAAACATAAATCTTATAATTATATTTTTAATAAAAATTTAAAAAGTTACAAAACGTTTACCTTACCTTTTCCTTTGAAATTGCCCTATAGATACGTACTCTAATTTTTTTAGTCCTTATTCTACCCTAAAATTTCTCCTCAGGTATCTTTCTTCATTATCACAACTACTTCACCCATTATCATCCAAATACCTTCAACTTCTCAGATTTTCTGCCAAATTTCTCTCTCCATGCTCCAACGCCGTCTTTCTTCTCTATCTTTCTTTGAATCACCTCTCCTCTCTCCCCAAAATTTTCAAGAAAATAAAAATAGCGAGATATGAGTCATGAATCAAAGTTACAGTAATTTTTCGTTCAGATTGGCCAACAAATCGAGCAGTGGGTGGAAATCAGTATTCTTGATGTCATCCAGCAAAATCACTAAGTTAGACGCCTCATGACAGACCTTTTTCAACTTGGCCTAGCTCGCAATATGGATAGTCAGATTTTAAGATTTCATATAACATAGATGACGAACAAGCAGCACATTCTGGAGCAAAAATCACAAAAAACATGGCTAGCACTCATGAGAAGGATAGAAGAACTCATCTAATAAGTAACCGTAAGCATATCCTTTTATCATGCAGCAGCCACAGTTATGGATCCAACTAAAAAAACAAAAATGGTGAAATAGATTTGAGTCATGATCAAATTTATGGTTGATTTTCGGTCATATCTGATTCATGATCGGAGTTATGAATGATTTCTCCGGTTCATCAGAGCTTGAAGCTCCCTCACCGTGAAGATGACGAAGAGATACACACAGATACAACGAATATATTATTATATTCGCGGTTATTTTAATACTAGATATATAAAATTGTTACCGGATATATCCACATATATCTCACACATATTAAAAGAATTTAAATACACAGGCACTAGAATATTTAAGATATACAGAACATTAAAATATTCAATATACATATGACTATAAACTTTAGATTCACAGGATTTAACAATATTTAAGATATACAGACATTAAAAATATTAAGATACATAGAAAAGAATATTTAAAGATTCACGATACTTTAAAATATTCAAGATACAC
>JBDJHY010000097.1:7119175-7133129 GCA_039654485.1 Withania somnifera
TTGATCGTGTCAAACTAGATATACGGATAGTCTCCTCAACCCACTTTACCAACACTCATTGCATAGGAAATTAAGTCTCTTATCTATACAAAAAGGCCACATAAGATATCATATAGGTATGACTAGTATATGACGAATACGGGGTGTTACATGTTCTTTTTCGTAAGGTTTTAAGTTTGTCCATTTTGGTTAGGCATTTTTAATGGGAGGTTAGTTTTTGTACACTATTCTTTATGACAGCACATCAGCTCGTCGTTTGTTCGTGGTAGGATTAGGTCCTTTATTAGCTATCAGCATTTTTCGGGTGTTCAGGCATGTTTAGTGCGACATCCTAGGTTCATATCATGGCAGGGATGTTCTAGGCTTTGAACCAAGGTCTTTCAATGTCAGAGGTAGGTGATGAATTGTTTCAATATGCATTGGAGATGTTGATCATCAGTTTAGGCCAAAAATACTTTTTAGTCAGGTTAGTGAATGGTTTCGGCATATGACATTTCTGGATTTCAGTGTTCTACGAAATTAGTTGGGCTCACATGGAAATGGTTCTGCATTGGTTGAGAAGGATAGCATATTTTCTTTGTCATGATAATTTCATTGTTACTTAACGGATTTAGCTGGTTTGATGTTTTTTTGGAGTCAAGTGAGATTGTGTTGCAGGATGTTCAAACAACTATCGAAGATGGGTTAGCATAGTGTTTTAGAGTTAAGGGTGTGATTGCGCATAGCGGAATTTGATATTTTCCTTGATAAGTATTATACAATATTTGTTCAGGACTTAAGTGGCGAAAGGTCAGCATTAATATATTAGCCTTCGTTGTAGGAGTCATTCGTTGAAGACTAGGAGGTGTGTTGTGTTCAAACTTCATTTGCTTGTGATTGGGTTGTCCTATAATGGTCAATTGTGGAGTATTTTTTAACTAGATGGTAAACTAAAATTTCAAGTGTTTAGAGGTTTCACGGATTGTGTTATGAGGATTAGTGTTAAACACCATATAGAACTACCTCTTTAGATTCTGCCCATGTTGTGTGCAATTCAGGTGCCACCGTGGTTTGGTCGGTTACTATAGCGTGATGAGGATTTGCAGTTGAGTTGCAATTGGTGGAGTTCTTTCAGGCCATTCAGTAAGGGCTATCAGTTCAGAGATTAGTTAATTTAAAGATTGTCATGTTGGTTTGGCTAGCTAATTTCACTTCTATCGGGCTATTTTTCCCCTATAGTTTTAGTGTGCCATTCGTGTGGCTTTTGAGAGTCAATTCGGTGGTGTATGGTTTCGATTGTTGGGTATTGATTCAATGTTCCCAGCTCACTTGATGACTAGAAGGCTAGTATAGGTTTTGAGGTGGATTCAGAGTTTCATGGAGAAGTTTGGAGCCTCATCGTACATTATAGTGCAGTACATATTTCCTGGGTATTCAGGTGATACATCTTGAATTGGATTCTGGAAGCATGATGGTTATTCGGTAGTGTAGCTTAGATGTGAAGCGACTAGGCTGATTATTAGGGTTGATGAGTAGTTGTGAGGATAGCTTTGGATTTGGGAAATTATAAACTGGGTACATTATTCATCTTTATAGTGTGGCTTCCTCAGTTTCGTCTCCTAATATCATGGTTGTGTTGTGTTGGTGGGTTTCAGAGTGTTCAGCAAGACAGTGGTTGACTTCAGTTTTGGTTTTAGCTTGGAGAGAACTTGTGACCCTTCTAAGGTATTAGGAAAATTGTGATTTGATATTTAGTTGGTTTATGGTTAGAATTTGATCTTCTTTTGTCTGTTCTTTACTCTATTCTGACTATCGGGGATGAAAATTCCTTTTATTAGTGGATGTTGTAATGACATATATGGTTTTTCACATGTGTGTCATATTTTCTTCCATTCTAGAGCATTCTAGTAGATTCCCTAGTTCATTTATGACTTACAAGGAACAATTGTTTGGCTCCCTAATGGCTTGGTTGAGACTTATCTCGAATTCCCTATTTTAGAGTTAGGCTTAGGTACTTGTTGACTTTAACCAACCTTTCTTCAAGATGAGGTTAGATTGAATTCTAACTGTTCCATCAACTCTAAAATGGTGATTTTGGGCTAGTTGGGTCATGAATGAGCTCCGGAAGTGTCCGGACTCATTTTGAGGGTCTGAGTGGTAGAGTTAGGAAGTTTATCACTTTGGTTTAGAGGTTCTTTTATCAAACGACCTCCGTTGGTCATTTCATCTATTCCATTAAGTCCGAATTTATGTTTTTCATATAAGATGCATATCTGATTTGTTGTTTTTGGACTCTGTTTTAATTTCATTCCCTCGTTTGGAAATTCTATTATTGCCGAAAAATCTACAGTTCCTGGTGTTCAGCACAATCGCGGTCTTGTGATGCAATCACAATATTTCTCCATTTTTCTACCTTAGAGGAATCACACTCCATTAGCAGGACTGTGGTAAAACTTTCTTTCCTTCTTTAGCACAGTCGCGCTCTTAGGAGGCGATCGCATTAGGTCTTCTTTTCTTCCTTTAGCACGATTATACATCATCATGCCCAGCCTATTTAAGACTATTTTCCTTGAAATTTCAGTCATTTTAGCCGATCCTCTCTCGCTCTTTCTCCCTTTCTAAGTTGGGTTTCTGTTGAGGCTTAAATATCTAACTAAGTATAGGGGAGTTCTTCGAAGATTAGCATCAGTTTTACCCACTCTTGGTAAGTGTAATTTTCCACCTCTTTTGTTTCCATGGTAATGGAGGTTTCACCATTAAAAATGTTGCTGAAGCTTTGTAAAATTGTTGGTAATCCTTGTTTTTTGTACTGGTTGTTGACTGAATTTGGTGCATTCAGCTAATTATGCTTCTTAGTTGGCTTTGCATTTGTATTCCGACGCGTATTTCCCCTCGTTCGTTTAGTGCAAGTTTTATTAAGTTTTGATTTTTATTTCCCTTCTTTTCCAATCATTTTTACACCCTTCCTGCACTCGAATTTTGCTAATTTTTTGGAGCATGAGTTCCTGGTGATGCTTAGTGTATCCTGTGGACCCATTTTCGGAGCATGGTCCAAGATGGTCTTATTCCTCTATTAATCTGAAGAACCCTCCCATAGATGGAGGCAATACTCTTAAGAGTGGAAGTCAGCTCGCGAACCCTCTCCTTGACCTCGTCCAAGGTACTATCAAATACTATACGTTCATACTCCAGTATTTGATCTTGAAGATGATTCACCTTAGCCTCACGATGGTCGAACTCGAGCTTGATGTGTTCCGCCTGGGATTTCAGTAGGAAAACTCTTGTTGAAACTCTCCTCGCACTTACGGTTATCCCTTGGTAAGTCTTCAAGCTACTGGGAGATCTTTTCATTTGTCTCCTGGGAGATCTTTTCATTTGTCTCCCTAAGTTTCATCCTCTCTTCACTAGAGAGCTTTAATTTTTCCACCAAGCCTTGAAACTCGGGATTGTTAGATAAATATTGGATGAATTTATTCTTATTGAGAAGATCCTTGTTCATCTTATGTAAAAGCCTTCGTACGCTAAGGAGCGAAGTTCTAAAAGTAGAGTTCTCTTTTCCACCTGCTCAAGCGTATAGGGGATGATTTACTGAAATTAAAATTAAGTGTGGTAAGAATAATAGATATAAGCTAAAGTCAGAGAGAACTAAAGTAAACAATTATATGTCATTAATAAAAAAGGCCAAGTAGGCTGAAGTGATTTAACAACAAAAAAATAAATAAAAAATACTGAGTCATCTATCTACTGCCCCGACCTGATTAATGGTCGAGGTGGGGTCTAACTCGGCAGGGGAATCTGATGTTGATCATCGCCTAGGCCTTTGGTAGGAGAACTGGTAGGAGCATCGTCGGTGGCCGGTAAGATCTCAATGGGAGGTGCGTCTCCAGCAGTTTGAAAGTCCTTGATGTCCGAGTTGGCATCTACAGTACATGACCTCAGCTCTTCCACCGTTAAAGGGGTGGAACGTTGAGCTATTACTTTATCAGTGGGAACTCAGGTATCCGCAGTACGACTTTGATGTAATCTTCAGCCACTTGTGCTTTAGCTTCCCCATAGTGCTCGAACCTCTCATCTAGGAGAGAAAGTTCGGGGAATTCCTCTAGGACCTCGTCCAGCACCACTACGCGGTTGGCCTTAAGGAGGGCCTAGCTCAAGGATGGTCATATCTTGAGAAGGTGTTGGTTAGAGTATCCTTCTCAAAGATCACCTCGGCAAACTCCCCTTATCGATTGACAAACTCAGTCTTCAACTGCTGGATCTCGGCTTTAACAGCCTTTTGTTTCTCCTCAGCGACCTTTCATCTCTCCTCAGAGGCCTTTAAGTTGGCCTCTGCCTCTACCCGAAGAGCTTTTTTCCTTTCTAATCTCTTTCTCAATTTGGTCCTCTTTGTAAACCAACTTTCCATGGATGGACAAAGCTTTTTTTGACCAAGCAGTGAACTTTGTCAGAATCTGTAAGAAGGGAAAAATAAATTAATCCTGAGTAAGGCAGAATGAGAGCATAAACCAAAATAAACAAGGTATGTGATGCTTACGTTTCCAAGGCCAGCAAATGAGATGTCCTCGTAAGGGATCATCTTGACAGACCTTTGTTTCTTAGGAGCCGATGTCAGATCCAAACTGCTTCTTTTCTTACCCGTCTTTGGGCAGTCTCCTTTTCAGCTACCCCCTCTATGAGGAGGGGGCTGGAGGTAGTTGCTTTCTCAGCCTTCCTAACAGAGAAACTGGGTGGTCTTGTTTTCCTGCCTAGCTTGATTTCAACCACTGCAACAGGAGACAAGAAATTAGACAAATAATCGTAGTACGAAAAGCTAATATAACAACCACCTCAGATGTACATAGTCTGACTCAACAACTACCTTTAGTTACTTCAGTGGCCTCATCTGACTGTATCACCTCGGTGACCTCGTCAGATGGGTTAAAGGTGCTAATTTTGGCCATAAACAAATCCACATCGTTGAAGGTGCAACAATGTGGTTCTATTTGGTCAATAATGTAAAGGCCTGGGGTATTAGCATCACAGTCAATATTATTCCTAACCTTACCCAGGAACCATTCTGAAGGAATGTAGGTGCCATTTATTTTGAAATAGAAAAATTTATCCTTCCACTCAACATTTTTGGAAGGGTTAGAATCCTAAAATTGTGGGAAGGGGAGAAAAAGTACCACCCCTTTGAGGGTCCAGAACTTTTTATTGAGAAAAAATTCCTAAAGAGATCTACGGAGGGTTCTACACTTACTTGGAGCAAGCGATTTGAAACCCTATAACAGTGCACATAGCGTTAGGCACCAACCGCGCGAGGGTTAAGTTGTAACATAACAACAGGTTACTTAAAAGGGAAATAGGGGAAAACATAACTTGACTACAACTTATTCATAATACATAGATCAATACCCTATAGGGGGAAGATAAGCCCTATCACAGGGGCGAGAAATGGTAAATTCGAAGTTAGAGGAAAAATGACATTCCTGTAAAACAAAATTAATAAAATTTACGCAAATAAACTACTTGCGGTTCTTTGGACTAATAAATCATGGTCATCAAAGACATTTTGGAGCATATTCAGAAATTAAGAGTCAGGGTCATCGCTGCCCACACGATAGACCTTTGCCTCATATATACTAGAAGAAGGAGTAGTGTAAGAGGAAGACATACTTACTGATTCAGTTAACTAAGGAGGAAGGAACGGCAGAAGCTGTGGAACAAATGGAGAAAAAAGAGTGAAAAGAGTAAAAAATGTAGAGAAAACTAGAATAGCAGTAGAAAAAGTCAAAAAAGGAAGATATAGCTTAGAATTATAGTTTCAATGTGCCCAATTATGACAAATAAATGGAAAAAAAGATAATTAAAACATGTAATCATAATAATAGTGCTATGAAACAATGACACATCGAATCTCGCGTATTAACCAAGTACAAATGTACCATGGAAAATGTGTTAATCGAAGAGATGATGACACGTGTAAAGCAAGAGGGGAAATAAATCAAAACGGTAGAAATAAAAAGGCAGGAAAACCAGGCGGGGTGAAATCCCACCTATTCCACTCCATAAGGGCTATCCAACATGATATATTGACTTCAGTTCCCTGGTGCTAAACTCGTCCTGGCCTTACAAGGTCAAGAGAAAATGATACCAATTTAATAAGTATACGAATTATATTGACCTCGGCTTATACTACCTTGACAAACTATTCATCTTAGAGGACGGGAATCCACAAAAGGGATCAGGAAACGGACAATCACCTCAGTTATGTCACCTCGGATGTAAACATACTGAAGTAACTTTTAGCAGGTGCATAGTTCACCTTGGTATATGGTCCCTTAGCACACTTCTGACTATAAATATAATCTCAGAAGTCCCCAAAAACTGATCACAACCTTGGATAAAACACTTTGGCTTCATAAATTATTTCAATAAATAAAGTTATTTAGAATTAGCTCGGCCCTACTATATTAATTCAGTCGAATGGTGTAAACACACATCTCGACTTACGGAGAGGGGACTACTGTAGAATAATAGTAACAATTACATAATTATAAATAATACCATAGAATAATGGTAGTAATTAAGTGGTTACTATTAATGCATTTAAAGTGATAATAACTACTACAAAAGTTACTCCCTATTTACAGCGCCCATTAATGTGGCTGTGAAGGTTACTCCCTATTTACAGTGCCCACTAATATGGTCATTACAGGAGATAGGTATAAAAGCCAGAAATCAGGAAGGCAAAGGGATACTCACAATACTATTTACAAAGAATATTCATATAACCTTCAGAAGCTTATTGCTAACTTAAGCATCGGAGAATTACCTCGGGGACTACCCTGGGATCTGTTTTGCAGGTTCTCATCCTAGATTCATTTTTGTCATTCATTATTGTAAGGTAAATTTAAAAGTATAGTATTTGGTGACCTTTTGAGATTCATCATCACAAAAACTCAAAAAATAATTTTCTTATGATTCATCAAAACCATGAAGAAAATAAGTGAAAAAGAAGGAGTATTCTACCTATTTTAGTCAGGAACGGAGATTTTCAGTTGAAAATGATGACTCCCATAGAGTTTTAAATAGTTTTAAGTTGAAAAACACCTCAGCTTTCTCAATCCCTCAATAACTGCAAAGAATGCTCCTTAAAGCAATGAAAGGATTGAGAATTGCACCAATTTTACCTCGTCTATAAGAAAAATTAGTGTTTTAAAAATAGGTTAGACCTAGATGACCTAAAAAGATTGTAAACCCTAGAAGTATGGGGTTGTTCTCATTCTAAGTATGCTAAAACCAAAATGTCTACTCTCTCCCTTTTTGGGACCTCTATAGAAGGGATTTTATAGGCCTAGGGTTAACAAAAGAAGGGGTAGATTTTGGGATTAGAAATTGGAAAGGGGAAAGGATGTACAAGTGTTAGTCACATCTCAATCATACAAGAATTCAAGATCAAAGATTCAAATTAAATATAGAGTTTTTTTTTTTTTTTTGGAAGGTGAACTTTAAGAATAAGATTCAACAACACAAATTAAAAGATGGCACAATTGTACTATCAAGTAGAATATTAAGAGAGGAAAAAGGATTGTTACCATTGTATGAGAATCGGATGTGGCTCTTCTAGAATTTGCACTCATTAAGGACTATAATGTGACGTGCAAGATAGAACTTGGAGGTGAGGCTAATGGTTTATTCCTTTTACATCATTCTTTTCTTTAATACTGAAAGGTAAGAAATCGAAGTCATCTCAATTAAGGCATTGACGTAATTTGAGAGAATTTTTTTAGGTTTGAGGGATCTTCGTGTTTCTTAAAATAAATAAAAGAGAGAGAAGCGAGGTGAGAGAGAGAAATAAATAAATAGATTTCATGGGTGGGGGTTGAGCGGGTAGAGAAATATCTTTCTCCTTTCAGTACATACAACACCGACAAAGGTGTAGGGATATATTTTGAGATTGAGTTGGATTATCCTGGAAGTTCTGTCTCAAACAAATAAAAACGAATCTATTTTTAATTAATTCAAAAGACTTTAAAATAAACTTAATTTTTTAAATAAAATCTCATACGATGGAAATTGATAAATTTTAGCTTAAATAATAGACTTTTGCCAAAACAATACTTTTTTATTAATTTCATATCGAAATCCCAAATAGGGTCAATTCTTTGTAGAAGGTATACACCAGTGTATATTAAATACACAGATATATATCCTGTCAATAATTCTATAAATAAGAGACTTTGGATCAGTTTTAAACAAATAGCTTAATTTTTGTAGAAATAACCATTTTGTCAATTTCAAGTCTAGAATTTGAAAAAGATCACATTCATCTTAAAATTATATATACATCTATATACCTTTAATATACAGATATGCATATTTACTAATAAACCCTTGGCAACACTTCTAAATTTAAAGCTTTATTCTGAAGCTTTCGGACCATTTCCTTACTTTTCCTTTATATTTCTTGATCTTTGGAGCTTAATTAAGCTCATTTGAAGGTCCTTAATTATTTTTAATTCGTAAAAACTTGTTGTGGTGCTTCTACAATCATTTCTATGGGGAAATTTCTCATTTTACCTTTAGTTGTAAAGTTTTTTATAATATCAAATTCTCGGACTTATTTCTTCATTTCTACCATTATTTTGATCCCCATTTTGTACCATAAGATGTATAAGTGGTGCTTTATGTGTTGGTGTAATATTTTATGTTTTTTAGTTATTAGGGTTTATGGACCAATTTTTTTCCTGGTTTTGGACCCCGCTATCTATATAGCAATATGGGTCTTGTTTAACTCATCTTGATACATGGATCATGTTTTTACTAGCCTCGTGTGACTTCAAGCTTCATACGTGATTCTTTGATATTCAGGCATGCTTCTCGAGGTTGTTGCTGGATTCTAGGTAGGCTACGGTCTACTTTATTCATATTGGTATTAATGTGGTATATGTATGGTAAAATGTCAGCTCGAGGCTGTGATTACTAGTTGGAGTCCTATATGTTTATTCTTCCGGCCTATTGCCTACTTAGAGGGCTTGTGACTTAGTTACTTAACGTGGTGCTATATTACCCTATCCTTGTGTCCGACGCCGACTCTGGAACATAGTATGGTTGGGGGAGGAGTATAAACTTTGGTGCGTATTATTTATATGTTGACTCTGAAGTGTAGACTGGTTGGGAGGGGATAACACAAGTGGTTAGAGCTTACTAGTTATCCGTTAGTGTAGGCTGGTGGCTTTAGAGCTGATCTAGATAGGCTGATTATTATGTGTTCTACCTGAGGTGTTGCGTATAATTAGTATGTACACACCTAGCTATAGATAGCTGGATATGTCTTTGCTTGTGTGGTCACTCGGCTATAGATAGATGGATATGTCTTTGCTGGATAGTTAGCAGCCCTATGTGATGATATTGTACCCTAACTCGGTGCGAGCCTGGAAGTGAGTTGTATTGGCTTGAGCTTTTATAACTCCATATTTTTCCCCATATAGTTATGTACTTAGCCCTTAATTGCCGCCGTTTTCTGGACAGTTGTGACAACTTTGGTACGACTACTCGTGGTTCGGGACCGTAGTTGAGCTAGGAGAGAGTGTACCTTGTGACTAGGGCTTGGCATTCATTCTATCGATTTCAGTTAGCAGCCTTAGACCAGTTTTTTCTATTGGTTGATTCTATGTTACGAGAATGCATTAATAATTTTAAAAGGTAACTTGATATTGATAGAGTATTAACCAAAAATTGATTTCTTATACATTATATGTATTTACGACTGTAGTAGTAGTATGGGCTGTTTTCTTGCACTACCTGATCTATTTTCTCACGGCACTCTAAATTCTGGATATTGACTACATGGCAGCAGTTGGACTTTTACTGCGGTTCTAATTCGCCTAATTGGCTGGACTTAATTTTTTCAATGAGATGTGATATATAGGCTGATCTCAATTTTTGGCATTTTTGCGTTGACTTTTTATGAGGATTTTTTATGTGACATTAGATCCCTCCATGGACCCTCCGATCTGGGTCGCTATGCCTAGGGTATGTTGAGTGGACGGGAGAGGGGTAAGTATAAAAAGGAAGATTTCGTGGGTCCCTCCGCAGTGAGATTATAGCGTACGTGCAATATTTACTTTTCCAGCACCCTTTTGCATTGCATCCCTACATGTTGACTTGTACTCTTTAGGATTATCGGGAGGGAGTACATATTGGGTTATTGATTGCTTTATTGTTTATTTGTTCCTTTCTGGCTCTTGTAGGTATCATTCTTGCACTTGTTGTATTTGATGTTAGCTTTCCTTGTTATTGGTTTGTATGCTTTTATTAGTCCTTCCTTGTGCTAGTTACGGTGGAGCTCCAAGTACGTGTCGTATTTGGTCACAATTTTTTGGTGGCCGAATTCATATGTGTTATACCTTAATCGTTGCCTTTCCTTCATACTTGTTAGCTGATGTTGCACACACTAATACCGGATCCTTTACCACACTTACTAGCTATTACTGCAGTTACCCCTTTCTATTATCCATTATGTGTTATTTTCCTATTTTCTTATGGTCGCTTTTTACCTTGATCATGCTTATTTTTTCCTGGCTCGGTTTATGACGCCTATTGGGTACCCATTGTTTTTTGTACTCAAGCTACACTTCAGCATTTTTTTGCTTATATAAATGTAATAGATTTCAACATAATTACACTTTATGTCACAAGTCTGTTATATTATAGTTTTTGTCTATATCTTGACGCAGGTATCTTAAATGCCAAATATAATAAAGACTCGTATATTCTAAATACATGCATCCTGATTTTAAAGATACACGGATGTTAATTGAGATAAATAAGTATTTTGGGGTATCCTTTGAGATACATAAGTATTTTTTCTTGAAGATATATGGTCTTCAAAATTTCAACATATATTAGATTAAAAAAAATTCAAGTACACGCATACAAAACAAAAGTAAGCGCATATCTCAAATACCCGCATAATCAGTGAAACAAGTATCTTAGATACCCAGGTGAAAATTTAGATAATTTTTGTACTCTTTAAAATTTTCGCTTAAAAATGAAATTATAGAGGATCTAAGTTTCACTATTTATGTAATTTGAGCATTAACCAATATGAAAAGTGGCTGAAATGCATAAAACATCAGTTGATGGGCTCAAAAGCACAAATTTTAGAAATAGCACAGGTGAATTGGACTTTGAAGTCCCAAAATTCTGGGCAATCTTGGATACGGGCCGGAAAACCCACATTTATTACTTCCTTGTGTATTATTCATATATTTTCTCTATGATACTAATTTTAAACTTTTTTTAATTTCATCGAAATTCCCAAAAATAATTGACCTTCATGTGTGATTGTGTTTGAATTATTTTTTAACTTGTTCTTGGCTTGTTTCTTTCAAACAAAAAATCTAATATTTTTGTATATAAAATCATTGACAAGTTAAAAAAATATCTCACTTTTTCAAAGTTAGTCAAATAAAAACATTTCAAAACAAAAGGATAACCGCAAGTTAGTAAAAAAAAATTGTGCCTTAAAAATCTTTCAAGGACGTTAATAGGAACCGTTTATCCGGACTTAAAAGAATCTAAGTTCTTTTATGTTTTAGGACTTAACTTTTATTTAAAAGATTTTCTTAAATTTCTTTACAAAAATTAAGTGGTGGCTCTTACTTTTATTTGAAACAATTCTGAAAATTAACAAAGTTTTCGAAATAATTTAAAAAAAATATTCTTTGTAAAAAAATTAAAACTAGAAAAACGTACATTATAATTGTCATTTCAATTATATATGAAAGATATTTTATTTAAATTCAGTGAACCTTGTATGTACCCTTTTAACTTTTCATAAAAAAAGATCTAGTTGCATGCGGTCAATGAAGTATAAGAGTCTTGAGATCTCGAGTTTAAATTCTAACAAGCTGCAATTTCTTCTTGTATGCTTAAATTTTGATGAATAAAGGTACCTGATACATGTGCTAATTGGGGGTAGTGGGTACATCATGAAATTAATTCAAGTGCGTCCGCTGAGTCAAAACATCAGAATTACCTAAAATAACTTAGTTATATGTGTAAAATTTTGATTTTGGTACAATATACCTTTTGTATAACTATTGTAATCCCGTCTAATTAAAAGAATGTTACTATTTATAAGACTTTTTAGCACAAATTAATCAATTACTTCTCGCTTACTCTTTTCGTCCCAATATGTGTGATGTATTTGACTTGACATGGAGTTTAAGATGAATGAAAGATTTTTTGAAACTTTTTATTTAAAACAAGTTATAGATGTTTGTATGAATATAAATTATTTCATCAAGAATAAAATGGATATTCAAAGATAAATTATTACTAGATATAAAAATGTGTCATTCTGTTTTAGACTAAAACAAAATGAGTCTTATAAATTGGCTCAAAGGAGTATTGTTTTTCTAATTAGGATGGCATATTTACCAAATGAATATTCATAAAAATATACATTGGATCTCATACAATGGCGTTCCATCGACGTCTTTAAATATTTCTAATGCACCATCACGATTTTTTAGCATCACTGTTGGCGCGCTCTCTCTCTCTCTCTCTTACCGTCGTTATTGCCGTTGTGTAGTACAAACCCAGCAGCAAAAACCTTCTTCAGCTCCTTCATAAACTTTGCCCATCACCACTCATACTTCTATCATTGCTACTAGCATAGCTCATAGGGGTGATTTTTCGAAGAGGGCAGAATGCTTCTTGTGAGTTTATGTGATACATTTGTCTTGTCAATTTATTTCGAAAGAATGACATCTTTTTGTCAAAATTTCCATTTCACCCTTGATTACCTAATTTCCAAAAAAAAAACCTATGGCTTAGGCAGTTAAATTTTTTTTTTCAAACTCTGGCCAGTCTTTTAGCTTCACATCAATTGGAATGAGGGAGCCAGAGGGAGTAATAAATCAAGTAAAACATTACGAGAAAGAACACTATGCAGTCTTAAAATAGGGATATTGTGAAGCCAGCAACAACTTGGCCACGCCACTTTCACTTCTACGTACGCAATTTATTTTTGTAAATCATGAACCCACCTCTCTCCTCCCTCTCTGGTCCTAATTTTTCCATTTTAATACCTCAAATTCCAAATGCCAGAACTGAAACTAGAGGCACCATCAGCAAGTTGCTTAGGCCTATTCAGGGCATTGCAGTGAGGGCAATAGTAGGTTATATAGGGGAATTCTTCTTTCCTAGCTAGTCTCTTATAGTGGATGGAAGAAGTTTAATAACTTCACTTTCTTTATTTTTCTGTTCTCTAATAGTGATGATTAATTTTTCACTATTTATTAAGTGAATCTGATGCTGCTAATCATCCTGAGCCTTACCATTGTGCATATGGCAACTAGCACAGATAAGAGCATAAGATTGAATTGGATCCTCTCCCACAAGCAGTGCTGCAATTCGTGCAAACCATCCCCCTCTTGTGTGCTTGAACCTATAGGATTGTAATGCTCAACAATCATTTGCTGATGTTGGTTCATACTAGAATCGTCAAGCTGTACATCAAGATGCATTTCTCCTTCGGAATGATCCAATACAGTACACTTTGCGCAACCACATCTGGCTTGCTTCCTATTTCTCAGTCCAGCAGACTGCACAATTTCAGCATCATTGCTCTTTCCAGTAGGGGCATTAAGCTTAGACTCATCTCCCAGATAAACTTTCAAGCCAGTATCTGCACCAAGCTTGGATGCAAGCACAGTGGCTGCAGCTGCCTTAGACGTCGGGTCGGGGTCATACCTCTGCATAAACGATTGAACAATGAAATACCATGCATCTCATCCCAACATCGGACAGAATGGTACTTTATAAAATCGGCAAAGACTAGAGTGTGAAAAGTAGTTGTAAACATGTCTCCTGTAATGACCCTCATGGTCATTTATAATAATTCAGTGACGTCTTGCATCGTAGAGCGTTTCAGCAGTTGCCCCAAGTCATTTATGACTTGCTGGGACTGATAGTACGGATC
>JBDJHY010000097.1:7208381-7226276 GCA_039654485.1 Withania somnifera
CAATTTCACCCAAAAATTAACAATAAAGTTCCATTTCATTATCAAGGTATCATTTCCAACTACATGATTCAAGCCAAGCAATTCATAGACCAACTCAAGCATATATAAGATTCAACAATTTCATCAAGTTTCCACATTAATCCCACTTTTTTTAGAACCAAAAATACATTGATCGTGTCAATCCTGAAATACTCATTCCTCCCTTAATCACAAATAATTAGCAAGCAATCGTTATTATTTATAGAAAAAT
Organism: Withania somnifera; assembly: GCA_039654485.1. NCBI lineage: Eukaryota > Viridiplantae > Streptophyta > Magnoliopsida > Solanales > Solanaceae > Withania > Withania somnifera. Next base: position 7,208,632 of record JBDJHY010000097.1, read on the forward strand.
CATATAAACCTCAACTTGCCTTTAAGGATGACAAAACGCTCAAGTCAAAGTCTTGATCTTCCGAAGTACCTCCGAACACCCCCATATATTCAAATATGAATTCGACACAAGAAAATAAAACTATCAACACCCATATTGGTATACCTTAAACTAGATCCAAAAAGTCAACTCAAAAAGTTAAACTCGATCCTCAAAGGTAAATTTGGAATTTTATTTCTAAATCGTGTTATCCATAACTAGGGTAGTTGAAATATGAAATTAAAAAAACAGAGTTAAAATCGACCTTAAAATTATTAATTTATCAAACATTAACTTAACCGGGAAAACCTCAAATTTTCAAGCTTTTACGCGGTTTAAAATAATAAAATAGTTCATAGAATAAGGATCCAAAATATGAAATTTCATCAAAAATCAAGTCTGAATCGATAAAGCCCAATTTTTTCTCCAAAAATTCATGGATGAAGAAAAAATAACAGCTGAAGAAATCATGAAAGAATGTCAAAAAGAGTATTGGATTGGATACTAACCCCTTATTAACCGAGAAGAATGGTGCAAGAATCACTTAATTTCGATCTCTAGAAATTCCAATATGCTCAAACCAAATAAACACAGTCTGGGATGTCAGTGTTGATTTGTACTCAAATGTGTGATAGTGTCTCCTCAGCGTTGTAGAGGTACAAGCTTCCCCTTTGAGTAGTTTCCCAAATTTTTCCCAACCTTTTCTAGGATAGATTTATTGTAGAACTTCATTGGTAACTTTGGTAGTCGAATACAGATTGCTGCATAGTTTAAGATCTGGTTGTTTGGAACGAAATTTGGGATCCATACTTGTACTGACAGGAAACTCCCAAAGATAAACTAAGGGCCCCCATTAAGAGCCTTGTTCCTGTTATCTTAAGAGAAGAATTTGATGGTGGTGTAGTCACAACCTAAACCAATAAGTGTGAGGCTTTCGTTGGTTTTCCGTAACTCTATGAGTTTAGCTTTTAGGAAGAGGTGGTTGAATTTTCTACTAAAACTTTAATTATGAGAATCCTTAGTTTTTATTCTTGGGACAGGTGGATGCCCTCCCGTTAATTGAAGCAGATGGGTCCATGTCAATGACATGGTTGGGCGGCGAGGAAATGGAGGTGATATGAGGACTCGAGGATTTCATGATTTTCGTGAAGCTTCTCCTCGTTTCTAAGAGAGGGTAGGGGGTCGAGGGGAATGGGGAATTTCGAAATTGAAGGGTTGATTTTCGGTTCCGAGTGGGTTATACCTGTTTGGAAAAAGGGATTATTTTTAGAGAGAGTTACGAGTTTTTCTCTCTAAAAAAATTGAATTCAAGTGTTAGTTGTCGCCTACATCGCCTCCTGTCATTTTTGCTTCTCCATCTTGTTTTTTACATACTTTTAAAAAAATAATGATAACTATGAAAATCTTATAATAATAGTCATACTAATTGAAATTTAATATTAGTCTTGAAAAATAAAAGGAACGTTTTGGAGTAACTAATAAAGTTGTTGTCGTGTGAACCAGGAGTTGACAGGTTCAAGTCATGAAAATAGTCTATTGTAGAAATGTAAGGTGAGATTATATATAATAGACCCTTATACTCTTCTTTTTTTATTTTCTCACAACGAGAGTTTTAATACACGGGACTGTCCTTTTAGATCTTAAAAAATAATTTAAAAATACATAAGTAATGCTAAAATAACTATTGGAAAAAAAAAATTTAGAAGTGACAAATAAAAGTGCAAAGTCTAGTTTTAAAATGGGGATTAAATAAAAGTAAGCGGAAGAGTAGGAGCAATAACTAATAAAACGAAAAGAACAAGAATTGCATCATAATGACGTGACTGATCACCTACCCAATTTAGTAAAAAGGCAAAATAGTTTTGGCATTAATCAAAAAGGGTAATAATAATGGAATTTCAGAAGCAGTCTCGAGATCTCTAACTATAATAATTTTGCCGAAGATGCTAAAGGCACTGGTGGTCGCATGAAAGTATATGTGCCGGCAATTTCGAGCATGAATTTCTGTGATCTTCACGTCACGGTATCATTCCCCTTTACTTCAGCCGCTACTTTGGTGTAGTTAATTGCTTATCACATATTGGATGACACCTGGACATCAAAATTGGCGTCCCATGTTTCCACCACCCTCTATCTGTTTTTGTTTTATTGACCAAAATAGCCTCATGTTTTGTTTGGTTTATCTTACTAATAACCTATTTGTGGTGTATTATTTTTTAAAGTTTCACGAAGGTATGTTGAATTTATTTAATTGTTCATGATATTGTTTTATGGTAATATTATTTTGGATACTTTTTATATTATCTGTTGATGTTATATTATATATTTTTAAATTATTTTTTTATCAAGAATTTATTATAAATAGTTATTTTACCTCATATTTAAGATAATAATATGAATTACGTAAATTCTATCCTCCTAAATTTTAATTTATCAAAATATTTTTAAATTTTTTATTGGTTTTGTAGATCAAATATCCCTATGCAAATTTTTTATTTGATTAATAAATAAAATTATCTCGAAATTACGTTATTGAGATTATAATAGTGAAGCTAATTTCTTTCATCTTTTAATTGAAATAAAATACTATTAAATTTCAGATATAATAAAATATAATTTTAATTTTAAATTAATGATAAAATATCGTATTTTGTCTGATGTACCAACTGAACCTATCTCTTTAATTTATATCAATTCATATTAAACGTTATTCTTATTTGAAATGAAATTGTTGATTGTGCCAATTCGAATAAGAAAAATGAGATGTTTACGCTACATCATTAAGAATGATGTATGATTAGGAAATTAATGAATTGCTTATTTTTTTAAAAAAAATATTTTCATTTTCTTTTTTTAGAAATGAGAAGGGTTACATCAATTATTTTTTAAAATTTAATTTATTTTTAATCAAAACATCTCGTCCGTATAGTGACCGCAAGATAATTTTCTTAAATACGAATAGGACAATTGTTGTTATTAAGAAAAAAGACTCAAAAATGTCGTTCATGCTAAACCTTATTTTGTTTTTAACTTAAAATGTCTTTATTATTATAATTTTAACTTTAAAATATTCTTAGATAAATAAAAAAAAAAAGCCCTTCCTACTAACGATAACTATAAAAGAAGAGGAAATAGATAAAATTTTTCTCTGAATTATTTGAAATGGAGTAATTTTACCTTTTATTTAGGAATCGTTTAGTATATTGAATGGGATAAGAAAAAAAATCCACAAGATTATTTTATTCATCCTTGACATGGTGAAATAATAATTTCACCATTTAGTATAAATAATAAAATAAAATAATTATGATATTAATAATATCTTATATCAAATATAAGATAAATTAATTTAGAATTTTACTTTAAAATTATTTCGCACGTACCAAACAACACCTTAATTCATAACAAATGTTCTTAAATGTAAAGGTTTGAGCAAAAATTTTATTAAAGATTTTGCCATCATTTTAACTATTTTAAATGATAACTTTTACACAATACTAATTTATGTAATATAAAATTTAATTATCATTATTAATTTTTCAACTCAGTATTTATTCTTTCGTTTCCTTTCAACTAAACATCCTCGCGGGGGTATAATAATTTTCCCAAATTGAAGTTATATGCTAGCGGTGTACTCCTGTATAGCAATAGGAACAATGAGAATGATGTGTATAATTTATGGTCCATTTTTAAAAAATAAAATAAAATTATATATAATGAAATTTTAGTGCATTGAATTATTTTTTGATAGTAAAAAGAATAAAAAAGATTACATTTAAGTTCTCATTTCGTAATAAAATTAAACTACGAAAATTTACATAAATAAGTCAACAATGTTTTAGTTATTTACCACCTATATCCACCCTTATAATTAATTACCTTAAGTACTTATTTTTACCCTTTTCTTTCTTTTAAATGTGTGATATTTTATCAAATTTCACTTTCAGATCTTCTCCCTCAGAATACGCCTCACTTTACGCCATTATTAAATTTGAGCTTTCATACTCTATGATAACCGCTGAATTAGTAATTCAATCAATTTCTACTTTCTATTTTCAATCTTTTTTTTTTCAAAATTTTTTAACATTCTTCAACTCAATTTCATATTTTTCATCCATTCTTTTAGCTTTGTTTTTGGTTTTACTTACACTAGTACACATTGTATTTTCAATTTTTTGAGCTCTATTTTCATCTTTAGTTATTTGTTTTCAAATCAATTTTGAGGTTCAAACTAAATCACTTTACAATTTTCAACCTATTATATATTTTCATATTTAATTTATGGATTATTTAGATGGGTTTGTTCCTAGTGTATTTGATAATGACAATGATGATTTTCATAGAAATAGATTCAAATTCAGAAACAATTCGTTAAAGGTAAACAAGCATCGTCAAGAGATGGGTCAAAGCTTTGAAAAAAATAGGCATGCAATTACTCATAGCAAATGAAGAAGATGAAATACATAATTATTCCCCATTACAGTATTGATTTTAGTTTCTTAACTATTAACGGATATTTTGATACTTTTTCATTATAATATGATATATTATAAAATACGCAATGATACTTTGCAGATTTCATACACTAAAAAATAATTTAATACAATAACGATGTGATATTTTTTTTTATTGTTGATACTTTAAAACCTATAACTTGATACAATATATATAACTGGTCAGTCGTGTTAATCTTTTCATACATTAATGTCTGAGTATTTGATATTTTTTTATATATACATTTGATATCTAGTATGTTGATGGTATTGTCCAACAGTCGCAGGGGTAGTTTGTATGTATCATAATTAAGATTTTGACATTAGCATTTTTTTTTTTATCTTAAATGCATTTCATAACTTATAGAATTGTTAATGTAGGAACTGTGGACAATTTGTGGTTGCATTTGCTTTTTAAGTGACGAAGAAAGAATACCTTACTCAGATTTTGATATAGAACTTTACTGTACCAGATACACTTCATTACTATGGTCTTATAGCGTAAATAAGGCCCGTAAGGGTTGTGCTAGTGATAATGAAGACAAGCCTAAGCCAAAAGGCTCATTCCTTATTCAAGGTGACTAGGAATGATAGACATCCCGTCTGTTTAATTCACTAGTTTAGCTTGTTTATGTCAACGAAATGTTACTGTTATTTTGTACTCGTATAAAGGATCTTGTTTTGTTGATATATATGATAAAATAGTTATTGGTTAATTAATTAATTTTTGTGTTGATATGTGCCAACATGCCTCTATTATTGATGATGACGTATTCAATCTTTTTTCTGGTACAGGTTAATGTATCACATATAATTTTCATAATGTACCTCAATTATAAATATAATGCAATATATCAAGTTATATATCAAATGTGAGTGTATCACATGACATGAAATAATGCATCTTAGCTAATACATTTTATTATAACTGTTTGATTAATGTATCACATGTTATCATATAGTTAAATAATATATCATAACTATAATGTATCACATTTAATTTTATTAGTATATCAATATTTTGTAACATACAAGGTATATGTTTAAATTTTTTAAAAAAATCATAAACTTAACTAATCAATTAAAATAAAAAATATCATAATAATGAAATGTATTAATATAAATATAATGTATCGTTATAATGATTTTTTTTGTTATTGCATAAACACATAACGTATCATTAATTAAAAAAAGAATATCATTATCAATAGAAATTGAATTACAAATTTTGATGCATCAAAAGCATGCCAAATGAAGTAGCAATTGTTCCTTCTACAAATTATTGACTTTTATTTCATATATTACCACATTTATTAAAAACACACAAAAGTTTACTGCTATCTAAAACTCAAAATAACTAAAATACGAAAATTATAAAAACATTCTACAAATATGATAAAAGATTCATTTCGGTCTTGAAAAAAATTTGCAAGTTCGCTTGTTTTGACCCTCGTATCCACATCTCTCACAAGAACTTGTGCTTGAATAACCATTCATTAAGTAATCATTAGTTGGGACATCACACATATGCTAACTATGTTGCATACGCAAAAACTACAATTAAATGTATCATTCATATGTTAATCATCTCATCAACCACAATGTTTAAACTTTTGTATATAATGGGCTTTTTTCAACACCCAAAAAATATTATAAAATACTATTTTATCCTAATTAATAATAATGAACAACATTAAATGTATTTATACATAATGCATCCCATATAATGTATCACAACACACTACAGAGTATCAAAGCATACCAAAATGTACCACAACTGAGTTCAATGTATCACAACTACTTTAACCCTTTTCAATTGTTAATCCCTGCTACAATTTGCCACTTTATTTTAATGACTTATAAAAAAATATCACCATATCAGAACGTATCACATACAATAAAATAAAAATTTTCATCTATAACCTTCCAAATATAATCAACACTTTAAAATATCAACCAGTTAAAACAAAATAAAGTATCAAACATAATACAAAGTATCAATACAAATGTAAAACAAACCTTTTCATATCGTTGTGAATCTCCATTGATGTTGAACTTCCATTAACAATGTATCCGACAATTATTTTTTTCGATTCATCAATTTTAAGTTGAGAAATTATGGCGGAAACCAAACTTCTAAACCATGCATAATCTTCAATCAGAATTCCGTCGATTCTATACTTGTTCTTTAAAAATCAAATCCCCCAAAATAGAAATCATCATTGTTTTGCTTTTTTCCAAAGTCAACAAACCAATTCTCTAAATTGATAAGAAAAACGAAAAAGAGAAAAAAGTAATCCAGATTTGTGCAACATTGAAATTTTAATGAAATTTTAAATTTCAGTTCAGCTGGTACAAGGACTTCCGGAAATTATTACACCTAATTATGCACCTCTTTTAATGAGATTATGTTGTCTGTTCCCTTTTTAAAAGGCTGAATATTTTTAAAATATATCAAAAATGAAATGTATCTATCAATAATAAAATGCATCAAACGACAAAACAGTGCATATTATAAGTAATTAACAAAAAGATGAATATAGAGGATAATTAAAAAAATATAATGATGACATTTATATTATTTTTCCATTAAATTAAAATGATATGATTGACATAGTAATGAATTACAACTGCTAATTACAAGCCTTTTCTCGTACATAGAAAATACAAATACTTATCTAAAAAATGAATTACTTATACTATGCGAGATCATTTGGTATAGAATAAGGTAAAATATTTTAAGATTAAATTTGAAATGAAATTTATATTGGGTTCAATTAATGATATTAATAAACTGATATAAATTTATCTAAAATAATTTTATACCTTCAAACAAACACAATATAGATTTTATCTCATGTTTAATCTTAGAATGTCTCTCCTTATCCCGTCAAATTTAAATTTATACTATTTTACCTTTTTAAAGTAAAATAAATTAATCTAAACAATATAATTTTAAAAATAATTTAATCCTTGAATCAAACATCCCCTAAGCCAAAAAGAAAATCATAAATGAAAGTTTTAAGATGTTCTTGTTTTACTGGTCAACTTCTTTCACAATCGAGGGTTTCTTTGGGTGCAAGTGAACGTCTCGATGGAAAAAACGTCATAACGTTTCGTTTTTCGTTCTGTCGTCTGCCCTATATTTTTATGATGGCCCAAAAACATGCTCATTTTTCAATTTTAAAAAAAACTGATCTATTATAATTTTATATTTTTCTTAGTATAACTTTTATATACGAGATTTGAAAATAATACATAAAAATCTTTATAATATATTGTAATTTATATTCAAATTGTAATATATTATGTTGACATATTTATTTTTTATTTTATTGGTTGTCTAAATAAGTAAAACTAAAACTATAAATAGACACTTTAACATTAACACAAAATTTCATTTAGACACCTTCAAGTAAAAGTTTATGTGCTTTAAATCTACAGTAGAATGTAACTATGACATTTTGACACTTTTTGCTATTGGCTTATTGTATAAATTTCACATCAAACATATAGTGAAAAGACACCTCCAACCCAAGGTTGTAAAAAAATTAAAAAATTCAAATTCCATTTTAATATTTATTTCCTTCAAGGGAATCCATTGAAGTATAAACATAAGGATTTTTATGACATAATCAATAATTTATTTATTTTCAATTAGGCCTTGCGGGCTATTACTGCTTTGATAGCTCAATATATACTTTTAGCCTTAATTTTCTAAACTTTTTTATGATTTTAATTTTATTTTTTGAGAATGTTATTTTAATTTTGTATATTAAATAGAGATAAATATAATTTTCTACAATTTTTGTCTTTGTTTTTCCAAAAGTTGAATCCTCTTTTATGGGTGTAAATTTATTTTTTTGAGAATATTATATCTATTAAATTGATTTGAAAATATTTTTTCCTCTATTTTTTAACTTTAAAGTGCCATATATTGATTCTCAAGATAGAATTTTTAGGACAGTTTTTGAATAAATTGGATATTTAATTGAAATATATCAGTAAAAAATGAAAACGTTCATATGTGTTCAGCTAATATGTAAATACAGTCGATATCAAGCGTCCATTATCCTACAGCACAGACGGTGATGATGTATGTGTAACACCCCATAGAAATATTTACCGTCGATCCAAATTGCATGTGTAAACTCCCCCTGTTGCCCCTTAGCAAAGCTAGAAAAGAGAAAAAGAGGAGAGGATTTGACTTGGTTTTGATGGAGAGAAAGAGAAGAAAAGAAAGAATTAAGAGAAAATTCAATCCTATTGAATACAATTTTGAGGTCCGTAAACAAGCATACACAAAAACACAAACTCTCTCTCTAAAAAACAATACAGCTAGGAAGCTCACAGTGAACTTCACATACAAAGTGACACCATAATTTGTGTCTATATGCTTGTTTTAGTTCCGTGTAAGGAATAGTCTATTTGCTGTTAGCCGGTGTTGAAGTTTTGTTTTGGTAAGTCTTTTTGTCTATTCAATTTTTTATTATCCTCATTTGAGTTCACTATTGCAGATTTAGGACTCGATCAAGTTCCCGTATCCTTGTATAGGTTTCGTATTGTTTATTTTATTTTTAAATTTTGGTGAGTATTCAATTAGTTGCTGTAGTTTTTTTTCTTTCTTGGAGATTCTAGTATACTTTTGTTTTTGTGAAATTGTGTTGTAAAGGGATTAGAATGAGGTTGGATTTCTATCTTTACAACTATTGAGTTTTGGGGTTTTGTGTGCACTACATTCTGGTTAGATGAATTAATGTAAGGGAGGGAAAATTTGACACAAAATTGAGTTACTCTTGCAGTAGATGATGCAAAAAAGCGGGCAAAAAGACGGTTATATGACTGGAAAAAAGTGTGGTTCAGTTGTTTTAGAGCCAAGTTTGCATCTTTTGGGTCAAAAGTGGAGATCTATATAGTAATCACTTGCTTAATTGAATGTTATTATTGGTTGTGTGCCTAGTTCTTCGTTAGAGGAATTGAAGTTTCTTGAGCTTACTGTGGACTTTGATGCTATTTTATGAAATTTCTACTCTTTGATGCTATTTTATGAAATTTCTATACCCGTTTGAGTTTTTAGGGCATTGTAGTAAGTTTCTATATTTGTTTGAGTCTTTGTAGATCGTGACTTGTGGTTGAAAAATGGTTCCAACAGGGCCTCCAAATCAACTTGGAGGTTCCCAGTCTGTACCGTCTTCATTACTGCGATCAAATTCAGGTGTAATGAGTGTTCAAGGGGGTTCAATGCCTTCACCAGGTAGTTTCCCTTCTATGGTTTCTCCTCGGACGATGTTTAGCAACATGAATATGTTAGGAAATGCTGCCAATAATGTTTCACATCAGTCTTTTGCAAATGGAGGTCCTAATGCTTTGATGGCCAGACCAGGAAGTTCTCAGCGTGGTCTGGTGAATAATGGGGCTGAGACTGATCCACTTTCTGGTGTAGGAAATGGGATGGGTTTTAATGATCCTTCAACATCATTTATGACATCAACCATGGTAACAAATCCAAATAGCAGTCAAGTTCAAGGACAGCAGTTTCCCAACCCCTCTGGTAACCAGATATTGACTGACCAACAACGACCCAAACAGCTCGATTCCCAGAATTTTCAACACAATCAACAATTGCAGCAGTTTTCTTCCCCTCTAAATTCCCAAAAACAGCAACGGCAGCATCAATTCCAATCCATCCGTGGTGGATTAGGAGGTGTGGCACCCGTCAAAATGGAGCCACAGGTGACTAATGATCAAACACAGCAGCAGTTGCAAGCTCTGCGAAACGTGGCACCTGTGAAAATGGAACCACAACAGATGCAAAGTATGAGAGGTCTTGCGCCTGGCAAAGTAGAACAACAGCAAGCCGATCCATCTTTATTCCTACATCAGCAGCAGCTCCTTCAGATGTCCAGGCAGTCCCCTCAAGCTGCTGCTGCTGCACAGCTTTTGCATCAGCAGAGGCTAATGCAGTTACAGCATCATCAACAACTCTTGAAGACTATTCCTCAACAAAGAAACCCACTACAACAACAATTTCAACCGCAAAATCTTTCTATAAGACCTCCTGTAGAACCAGTATGTGAGCCCGGGATGTGTGCCCGTAGGCTGACTCATTATTTGTATCAGCAGCAACATAGACCTGAAGTAAGAAAAATGGGTCAACTATATCATTGTGTGGCATCTAAGCACTACACCCTACCCCACTGCTTGCCCAGATAATGGAAGTATGATATCAACTATTTTAACAAATTGCTCTACCTTCTTTATAGGACAATAACATTGAGTTCTGGAGAAAATTTGTTGCTGAGTATTTCGCTCCCAATGCCAAGAAAAAATGGTGTGTGTCTATGTATGGAAGTGGTCGGCAGACTACTGGAGTTTTTCCTCAGGTTCACTGCTTATATAGAGGCTATCTACATTTTTGGTTTTGCAATGTTTATTTGTTCTTCCATCAAATGAAAATATAGAGCTGTAATAACTTTCATGCTACAGTTATAGTATTCTTTGACAACATTGATGTATTTTGATCTCAGATTCTCCTAAATGCTGCTGATTAATTATAGAACAACTATTAGCAATCAGTTTTTATCTTTGATCAATATTGTGTAATTTGCAGGATGTGTGGCTCTGTGAAATATGCAATCACAAGCCAGGCCGTGGGTTCGGTATGTTCTTTGCAGCATCAAGCTCTTGAATCAATTTTTTTGGTCCGAGAAACACTTAACTAACTTTATAGCCGTACAAGATCACTTATTCAATTAATTCATCTTTATTTATTTGGTTTTCCTTGCATAATTCTATTTCAGCATCTGATACATCTCAACTCATTTTTCTCAGAAGCTACTGCCGATGTCTTGCCCAGGCTTTTCAAGATAAAGTATGAAAGTGGTACTTTGGAAGAACTTCTCTATGTTGATATGCCTCGTCAATATCAGAATTCATCTGGGCAAATAGTCCTTGATTACGCAAAAGCGATTCAGGAGAGTGTCTTTGAGCAACTTCGAGTCGTCCGTGATGGTCAGCTTCGCCTAGTATTTTCACAACCTGATTTGAAGGTCAAATGAAAAGCTGATAGTTTTGTATTTAGTAAAGTGCTTATCCATGAACGGTTGAGGCCTAGCATGGTGCATATTCAAGCTGTCGTTTGTTTGATCTGGATTCCTTTTGTATCTACTTCGCAGATAGTTTCTTGGGAATTTTGTGCACGACGCCACGAGGAGATTATCCCTAGACGATTGTTGATACCTCATGTAACAATTTTGCCTTTCAACTGCAATTCCACTGAAGTGTTGAAATCATGCTTCAAAAGTTATTTGAATCACACTCTTCTATTCACTGATAATCAGACTTTTAGGTGGCCTAGGTTGAAAAATAGGTAAAAGAAATTCAACCTGATGCAAAAACTGAAGAACTTTTCTCTATAGGTGTGTGGTTGATTTTTTTCCCGATTTTTTTTTAAGATGCTTTTCAAAAAACAAACTTGAAAAATAAAGAAATGTTATCTAATTTCTTGCCATATCTTCTGTGAAACAAGCATTTTCGTTTTATCGATCTAGAACTATGTGCTAATTTGTTGTTATTGGTCGTTATTATCAACAGAATTATGTAATTTGATAAGACTATGGTCGTGTGAGTATTTCTGGTCACTATTTCCTTTTCTTTTGTCTTTTGGTAGTTGGTACAAGCTCAATAGACATGGTAGTACAAGATTCCAGTTGCATTTTTCATCTTTCCTACAACAAGAAGCCCAGTATAGTCCTCTCGTGATATTGAAGCGGTTAGGGCTGCTGAACAGACAGCTCTAAACTGCTTTTTAGATGAATTAAGCTCCAATTACTTGTTTATGGTTGCCATTTCTGTCCATTAAAAGGAAAGGACTGACTGTTCGTATAACACTTCTATTGTTTTTTTTCCTCAGTGTTGGGGAGAATCTGTATCTGGAAAATATTTTGGAAAACAATTGCATGGTCAGATTGTGCTCGGATTTATATATTTTTTGTGAAGTATTTGGTGGATTGTATTGCATTCTTGAAACCAAATAATTTGTTTTAGTAAATTGAGTTTGAGCTGGTTTTTGCTGAAGTAAACAAAAAGGTTGATTCTGCTTTGAACCTATTATACAGAAACAGTTTGAAATGCGTAGGCTAGAAGTTCTAGCTCTGGCTAAAGCCTAAGTTTTGGATATGTTATATAGTGATGGAACAGTAAAGATGTGATGGAGAAAAATACAGAACCGTTTTATTGGGTGATGTTGATGCTATCTTTGGTTGATGTAGCAAGACTTGATTCTCTAAGTTGTGTGAGTTTTAGCACAAGATAACAAAGTACTCCCTTGGAACCACTTCACTTGTCATATTTTTTTAACATGCCCCTTAAGAAACTATGCATTTTGTCTATCGTACCCTTGTTTATTATCTTTAATCATTTAAAATTTCTCTTCAATAAATAATGTCTCTTCAATAAATTAAAAGAGATTTTTTTGATTAACGTGGTGTTTGGGTCAGCTTGCGCACACCTCTAATAATTGCACAGGAGACGTGCTACTTACCACCGGCAACAAGTATACCGTAATTCTGTCCGTCAAGGCTAGAACAGATGGAAAGAAATTGAGATTTCATAGTGCTCAATCCATGTCATTGATCACTAGGCCGCACCCTTGGGTGCTAAAATAAAAAGAGATTCAATCTAAGCAATCATAGCAGGTGGAGCATGCTTATGTGCTCTTTACTTAGATTTTCTATGCTAGTTCATCAATATTTAGATTTTCTATGCTAGTTAATCAATTAATTACTTCCAAGAATAATTATTTCTAAGGGCAAATGAGAAGAATGTGCTCAATTATATCTTGGTTTACTAAAATAACTATTTTAGGTCTTTCTTTTTTTTTTTAGTAAGGACAAAAATTAAGTTGTCTTGAGGGAGAATAATTTAAATAAGCTCTTTGGTAATTGAGAGACTTCGGAAAAAAAGGAGTCAAAATGTTGTGCTTGTAAAATGATCACTTCCCATTCTAGCTATTCCCTAGGTATATTATTTTGTCGCAACTGCCTTCGAATACCTAATATTAAAACATCCTTTTTGCTGTTGAAATTGAAAATCATGCTCTCGGTCAGAAGGATTGTTAAAAGAGTATTACTGGGTGATGGATCTTGGTGCACCAAATTGGACACAACTCAAATGGAAAAAAGAAAAAGCTAGATTCAAGCTAGTGTACGCCGAACTCATTTCACAATCTTCAGATTTTTTCATCTTTCTATTTTGGCTTTTACACCTGTATAATAGTGAATTACTATATAAAAGGTGTGCTAAAAAAGGAAAAAAAAGTTAGAATTCAACTTCAAGTGACGAAGTTAAGAAGCACAGACTGAAATAAGCTTTAAATGTGATCGCTGTATGAGGATTTACTTAAATAAATCTATGTTTGCTACCAGTCGCAGTGAGCCTTGGAGTAACTTGTAAAGTAGCTGTCATGTATTAGGAGATCACGAATTTAGCAACAACATACCCTGTGTAATCCCACAAGTGGAGTACGACGAGGGCAGAATATACGCAGATTTTACATTTATTTTGTAGAGATAGAGAGATTCTTTATTGACCCTCGGCTTAAATTAAGTCTGCCAAACAGTTTGTGCATGAGATACATAAATGGGTGCAATAACAACAAAACCAGGCAAAATAATGCGAAATGAAGAGTAGTGCACATGGGGATACATAACTGGGAGCAATAACAATTAAAAGAAAATGCAAAGGTAATGCAAAATGGAGAGTATTACACAATAAGTAGGATAATTACCACCTAATCTTCTACCTTAATGTGTGATTACAAACTCCCTCCTATTAAGGTCATGTCCTCGGTAAGCTCAAGGTTTGTCATGTCATGTCTAATTATTTCTCTTCGATACTTCTTCAGCCTGTATCTACCTCTTTTGATGCCCGCCATTGTCAACCACTCAAATCTTCTTACTGGGGCATCTACATTTTTTTTCTTTTCATGTCTAAACCATTTCAATCTCGCTTTCCTAGTTTTGTCCGGCATAGAGGCCACTCTTACCTTGTCCCATATATCTTGATATCTAATCTTGTCTGTCCTAATATGCGTCCACATCCACCTCTACATCCTTAACTTCATGACATGTATCTTTTGAACATTAGAGTTCTTAACGGCCAACACTCCATCCCATACATAGCCGATTTAACCATCACGCTGTCCTAAAAAAGAACAATCTCGTTTGGCCTGGTTGCTCTTCCCTCTTGGAGTGCTCCAACTCTTTAGCTTAGTGTTCCTGCCCCTTCATTCAAGAGTTCATGTAAGTACGTCTGACACCTCCATCTAATGAGTGTCTCATCCACCAAAACTCTGTCTATGCCTTCACTTAGTCTATCCTTGGCTAGCCTGTACTTCTTATCTCCAACCTTTGAGCCCTAGTTCCTTGTATACCGTTTGAAAGATGGTGTTTTTGCCGCCAACTTTGCATCCTTCCTTGCAATTTTATAAACTTCTCTTCGTCTAGGAGGTCTCCAGCTCAAGCCGTGCAAACAACCTCTTGCAGATATGCGGGATAAGGCTATGAACAATAGACCTTGTGGTTCGGCCCTTCTCCAGGCTATGCATGGTGGGAGTTTTAGTGCATTGGGCTGCCCTTTTTCGTTTTTATGTTTGCTATCAGTTGGAAAAAGAAATTCAATATTTGCCATATGAGAAATTAACGTTTGGATTTCCACAAGACAATTAAATATGCAATAATAGTTAAGTTCCTGACTTTCAGTGTTGGTTTGTCAATGTGCATTAAGTACGAATGAGGGACTTTGGTTCCCGTATTGGATACAACATAATTTAAAAGAAAGAAAAGAAAACAAAAGATAAGAGTTGAACTGGTAAAACTATAGCTCATTAATTTCCCCTAGAATTGCACTATCTTTTGATTCATAATTTCTTTTTTTCCTACTTTTATGTATGTGTATAGTGTACTAGGATCTGATAAATGCGTATTATAGAAACTCATTTTCGAGTAACCAAGTAAAGGATTCAATTGAGCTTTAACTATTATCTTTGTATTAAGATTGCTTAAATAGATTAGAGCCATTTTGGCTAAGCTTCTTGAAGGCCGAAAACACGTGCTTGGAAATTTGAAGTGTTTGGCCAATTAGTGGAATTGCATTTTAGTAGCAAAATATCTGCATCTTGAAAAAAGTAGAAGTAGAAAATTATTTTCTTCAAGACAAAGATTTCTCCCATAAATACATACTTACCAAGCATATCCCTCATAAATTTATTAATATTGAATTATATAAAACAACCAAAACCAAAGCAAGCCATCCCTGAGAGAAATAAATGAATTCCAAAGATCTTTGGTAAAACTAAAAAGGGTTTTCCTTGTATAAAACCAAAAAATATTTGACGTTTTCTTGATCCTTCCTTCTCTCTCGATAAAATAGAAGAAAAGAATGACTAGGTCTTGAATATCTCATTTCCTTTTGATTCATAATATTAGTATCCATGCACCTCATGTAAGAGTTCTTTTGTCTTCTATTTATCCCTTTGTTAAAAATAGCAGCTCGGTGCACTAAAGCACCCGATATACGCAGAGTTCGGGGAAAGGCTTGACCACAAGGATATATTGTATGCATCCTTACTTTGCATTTATGCAAGAAATTGTTTTCTAGTTAAAACAGAATAATATTATTAATCAATCACTAATACACATTCGATTCATGTCACCGAGAATTTTCGTTATGTATGAATGATTTTACCTTCTTTTGTGGTAAATTCCCCATAGTGATCTAATTCGTGGTTTTTAATATATTCGGATCATGTCAATATTACTATTATTTAATATTCCATTGATTTATTTGTGTGTACTATATTGATTGAGAATTGTATTATGTATTTTTGTTGTAATTAAATAAAGGTACAAACTTAATTGAGTCTTTCATTATATATATTGGTTGATAAAATAATTTTAATATTAAACGTGCATTGATACTTTTCCTTTTTCGTAACTTGACACTCAGAAAACATTTTTTTTTTAAGATTATCCAAATATAATTTTCTTATCAAATGCTGGGAAGAACATTTTCCAATTGAATTAGCCAAGCCAAACACAAATTGCTTTTCTCCATGTACTTTCTTGTGAAGCTATTTAAAAGAATAAATGCTTCTCAAAATATGCAGTTTTTGGTAGCTTGGTCGTATAGGTTCTCAGTGTTTGCCATTTGACAATTTTAGCTTCTGATACGGAGAAGACCTCTAATTAAGTATGTTATATCAATAGATTTACTGCCTTTCGTACCATAGGTTTGTCATGCTATTTTTCATGTTTTTGGTACACAAATAGGTGGTCCTTTGAAGAACTTGTATACAAGTGTGAGCATACGTGTATTCACATATATGAAATTGGTACTTACATGCATATGCCTGTGCGCGCACACGCGTGAATATAGATCTTTCTCATTTCCAGAGGTTCATGTTTTAAGATGAGTTTGCAGCAGTTAGTACAATATTTTTAAGAGATCTTATGCAAGGTAAGTGGATCAGGTTTTCTACTTCAGAATGTCTCTTTGAAGCAGTTCTCAATTTATTTCTTTTGATCGTACTTATGTGGCATCTGGTTGTTTTAGCATATATTATTATCTTAGCTGGATGAAGTTTTAGCTTCGAGTGTTGATGTTGTATATAAAATAGGGGCTGCTGAATCACTTCTGATTTGCCTTTTATTATTTAAATTTGCCTTTTATTATTTTGTCTTGCTGTACAGGTTAGTCATCTTGGTGCTGCAGCTCAAAAGTACCAGGTCGCCACCCAAAATGCATCATCTAGTGCGTCTGTTTCTGAGTTGCAGAATAATTGCAATTTGTAAGTCCAGATACTTGCATCCTAATATTCTGAGCAGGGGCTGGTAATGTTACATAACTTTGTTAGATGGTAGCTGTTGCCAAACAGTTTCTATTTAGCATATCTAACCCTCTTTGTTAAGAGGTTGGCAATAGTCTTAACTTTATTTTATGGTAGTAGCACCCTAGCAATTTCTGTTTTGAATATCTAACACTCTTTATTACGAGGTTAGCAGTGCCTAATTATAGATCGCTGTCATTAGTGAGCAGTGATGATGAGATAGGGCTCTATTTGTAATTCAGTTTTTT
>JBDJHY010000097.1:7258236-7273834 GCA_039654485.1 Withania somnifera
TCTCGGAAGACGACAGTTTGAGTTTTTACTTCGCAAGTTGGGCATTTTAGATCTTCATGCTCCAACTTGAGGGGGGGGGGGAGTATTGGACTACCATGTAGTATGTATTACTTAGGGTGTGTATGTATTACTTAAGGTACTAGATTTTAATTGAGAACTTTACCTCAAAGCCCATTAGGTTTTATATTGTAAACATTATATATTATAATTTCATAGAATAATAAGAATGGGGTTTTTATTATTGTTACAAGATAGGAGTCATCCTCCTACCGTAGGTGTAAAAGTAGTTAGTTATCCTATTAATCCAACCCTCATTCTTTGGTTATATCGTCTTTAGCAAGACGGTTGACTAGTCTAACCATCAAGATCCGATATTATGTCCTCTTCCCTTGTATTTTCCGTTAATTCTATTAAAATTTCATGAAGTGGTTAATGTTAAATTCCCTATTATCATAGGAGGTGAAAGATGGGATGGATTGATCTAATTAAAAAGTGAAGGGTCAAAAATATTCTTAAATTATATCTACCCAGTGCAGCTAAGAGTTTGGTTCAGAATTTTTCATTACTTAATTAATTGATGGGTCAAAAATATCTTTTTACATTTAAATAGATATATTTTTTCTTTTTAAAGACACCTGTTCCTAATAACAGTATTGGTTTTAAATAACCCTATTCTTTTTGTAAAAGAATAAAAATCACTTTAACCAATAATAAATGGAAAATAATCTTTTTCTAAGAAACATGTCATTTCATCAATTAAAATAAAATAACTCTATGTACCTTTTTAAACTGATAATAGGTCACGTATATGTAACATCATAGTAACCCCATCAAGAAATTTTTTAATAAAATAAAAATATTTTTCCTGAAATCTTTTTCAAATTGAAGCAGGATAATCATTTGCTAATAGAAAAATATTATTATGAAAAAATGTGTTTTAAAAAAAAAAGTATTTATTTGAAAAATGGCATTTTTGACCCATTAAATAACAATAGAAATATTTTTGAGCCAAATTATTGATGGAGGACATTTTCAGATCAAACTATTAATTGATGAATTTTTATTTAATTTCACATAGTTTAAGCATATTTTGGACCTTTTTTAATTAAAAAAACAATAAATATGTACAATCTCTTGAACTCTTTTAAGTAGAAATGTTAATCAAGTCTGGTGTTATCGACGATTGGATTTTTTTACCAAATCTACTTGTGGCGTCAGAAAATATTTACGATCTTTTGGATATTATTCTATATTACAATTCGGTGGAAGAACTTAATTACGACATCCTTGTGGTAATGTGCTAGATTCATAGGTAATGGAGTAGCTGTAGATAAGTATGTATACAAGCTCGTAGAAAAGGACGTGATTTTATTGGGGAAGGTAATATTATTCGCGATGCTAGTAAATGGATCCTGGAAGTAGTTATTACTTGTGAAGTATGGAAAGAGATTTAATTTGGTTTTGCAGCAGTGAATACTTTAGATCCAAAGTAGACATAAGCAACTAAACTACCCAAAATGAAGAAGAATAAAGAGAAAAAACTCAGGTAATTATTTCTTCTTGCCTAAATTTGATTACAAATAAACTCAACCAAATATTTTATTAAAAGGGTTGGGCCAAGTTCAACAAAGATGCCATCGCATATACAGATACCCCATCTTAACACATCACGAAAATTGGGGGGAAATAGCCTATACAGGAACATCAGAAGGATACTCTTTTGGGTATCTTTTAATAGTATCTGTAATATACTTCTCTTGTTCTTGCAAATTCGATGGCATTTTGTCATAAACATCAGAAAATAAGTCTGTCAATGAAGGTTTCTCAACTTTCTCTGCAGCTTGAATTGCTTCCAACACCTAAGATATATGAAAACATGGCAAAACGAAATCATATTATTAAACCTTTGGTATAATTTAGGAAGAAGAATATATAGGTGCATGAAATAATGCCATGGTGGTTGCATGTTGAACCTGTTTTATGATGTTTCCACGAAGTTCAGTTTCATTTTGATCATCCCACCAGCCATTTCTTTGGATCCATTTTCTGAATCTAGTTACGGGGCTTTTTTCTGTTCTCCATTGCTCTATTTCCTTTACGCACCGATACTTTGTTGAATCATCAGATGTTGAATGGTGGCTTACTCTGTATGTCATGGCCTGTACAAAGTTATGTAGCACTACAAGTTACTTTTTTCATATTCACCACCCTTACGGAACTCGAACAATATGAAGTGTAGACAACTACAACTATTAAATGTATGTCGTCGTAGAGGGTATGTAAAAAACTTAAATGACGACAGCTAATTCGAACCAAAGGTAGTGACGTTTTTACAGCATCAATATATGCTTTAAGTTGAACTAGTTTGTTTTGACATTTTACTGTTACGGCAGTTAAATTCACCTCAACTAATATTGGCCTTTGCTCCTTTATTGCCATTTGACGAGCAGCACGAACAGCACCATAAACTGCTAGAGTATCATTGCCATCTACCCGAATGCTTCTGATTCCATAGGCCTTCCCCTTAACAGCAATTCCATCACCTAAAAATTGAAAAGAATATGAGCAACTAGAGTGTCAATACTGTTTCGTGTGTTTCCAATATTTCGCGTTGTTGTAAATTACATACTAAAATGGTGAAATTGCTAGAATGTTGTGCATACTAAATTGAATGAGCTTGGAATTTACTTCGAAATTGTTCTGTTACAGGAGTACTAATGGCCCATCCGTTGTTGCGACAAAGAAAAATGACAGGAGCTTCCATTATTGCTGCAAAATTCAAACCAGCATGGAAATCACCCTGCAGTAAATGAAAGAAGTTAAAGCATTCACTAATTCAATCTAAGGAAGAAAATCATGTTAATAATAACGTTAGATTTCTCATATGATCACTCAACTAATTATTATTATCTTCGAAGCTCGCGTTTCTTCTTGATTTCAATTTTCTTTAACAAAGTGACTTTCTAAGATAAAGTCTATTAGTTAAGTAATCATATGCGAAGTCAAATTTGAGCAATTTTATCACCTCACTAGTGCTACCGTCACCAAAATAAACCACGACGCAAGCTTCTCTATTGTCCATTTTCAGAGAATATGCCACACCAGCAGCCTGTGGAAGTTGTGTGCTGAAAAAAAAAATATAGAATTTGCAGTTGTGAATTGCTAATTAGGTGCAAAATTCGGAAACTTGGTACTTGGCAAATTAGGGAACATGGGTTTGAAAAATTATACGTGAGAGGAGAGGAAACAGTGAAGTAATTGAGCTTATTAGAACCATAATGTATAGGCATTTGCCTGCCTTTCCCGTAATCAGCCTTATTTCCGAACAGCTGATCCGCAAATTCTTGAAGAGTGAAGCCGCGCCATAAAAGAACCCCTGGTTCCCTATACTGCAATACATATAACGAAAAACTTCACAACTTATTTGTTCCCTCAAATTGGATGATATTCTTAGATCTGTGTGTTATCATCCTTGCATATCCTGGTAATATTCTTTTGAAAGGACTAATCTGTTTGACAATTCAGTAAAAAAATAGTTTATTTTGAAAGGTACTAGAAAATATTAAAATCCCTTATATTTGGAAAAAATAATATTTTTGTTAGCTTCTCCTTAAAAGTTGCCATTAGTCAAAAAAACTTATTTCAACATTACAAGTTGGTAAAACACCTTCACTCTACAAGATAATTTCTTTTTAAAAATAAATACTTTTGATGTTTTAGAAGTTTGGTCAAACATTTTACGAAATTCTAAGATAAAATAAGCATTTATGTCTCTCCGAAATCTTACTTGTAGGTATATACAATTGATATTAGGCAATAGAATCTCAAACAAGGACAAGATTATCACAGAATCACCATGCTAATTTGGTTACTTAACATATTAATTAGAGAGTGACCACTGACCAGTAAGACAAAACTAAGTACCTGAGGCAACACAATGTCATCTGGAGTGAGTGCAGCAGCAGAAGCTATGTTGATAGCTTCTTCTCCAGTACTGGTTAGGTAGAAAGATATTCTCCCCTGCCTTTGTGCTTCATAGAAAATGGTGTCCATTGTTTGAAGTGTTACTATTGTTGAATACATATTTAGTGCCAATCCTTTGCTCACCTACCATAATTTGATGTCCAATAATTTCATCAAAATCTGTCTTTTTCCTAGAATCCCAAAGGTTAATAGGGTTTTTTGATCCCTCAATTATTAGTAAATCCTGATTTTACTAGCACTTGTGATATTTGACTGATGTGAATTTATGGAATTGCTAACTGTTCCATCATTTAAATACACGTGTATTATGTTAAGTTTATGTTGTTATTCAGAACTTGAGAGTAAGAAATATCTGAAAATAGTCTTAGATATTCAACTTAAAGGAACGGAAACATATATTTAATTGATTGAAGATTAAATATACTAATTCATGTATCGCCAACATTAATATAAAAATCTTTTCAATAAATGAGGGATTAAAGGTGAAGTTGAAGAATTACACATACCTGCTCAAATATAGTGCCGGGAATTAGATATCCATCATCATCAAGGACTCGATAACAAGGTAGCCTCTTTTCAAATGACTCTGAGATAAACTTCATCCGACTTGTAATTGGAACCCTTCCTCCAGGAAAATTCAAGGTTTGCTGATTCATAAGAGTTCATTTGTATTAGCTAATTAAAAGTAATTGATGAGTATTAATGTGTTGCGAAATATTTTTAAGTGCTAAATTTTATTTTATAGATAAGTATTTGTTTGTTTGGATAGAATCTAATAATAAGTAGTTGTATTCTATTTGACCAAATTTTTGGGAAACGAAAAATATTTATTTTAGAGAATAGCGGTCTTTAGTTATGTTTTAAGGAAAAAAAAAATCATTATCTAGTCTCTAAAAATAATTACCATTTAAAATAAAATGAAAAATAATAATTGATTTTTTCTTATCTTTTAAGATGATAAATTATTTAAAAATTATTATAGATAATTTGACGACAAAAAAGAATGATTGAAGTGCGAAATACAGTTACACGTCAAAACCACAAAATAATTCACTACATAACAGAAAGGGACAAAACGCTTCCTTTTTGGAATTAAATAAACAACTAAATTTGTGTCATGTAGCAAATCACCACTGAATAAAACTTGCATCATCAGAGAGCATTATTTAATGTCAAAGAAGACAATAAAGAATATAGCTTACACTCTGTACAATAACTTCTGCTAAATCATTTATTTTTCAATGTTTTAAATTTATCTTCTGATTTGTGTGAATACTTGAACATCTATGCTATGAATTGTCTAATATTTATGCAGACACTGATATATCAAGTGTCCATTAGTCCCTCTCCCTCCCAATAATAATAATAATAAAAATTGTGAAGTAATTCCAAGAAAATAAAATAAAATGGAATTGATGATTATATAAATTATTATTAATCATATTTTTCGATTTCATATATAAATAAAATTAAAAAAAAATAGTTAGTTGAATATGTAAACTATATCAAAAATACTTTTAATATATAGTAGTCAACTTGTCGTGTCAATTCATATTACACTATAATCTTTAAGAGTATCCATAAATAAATGTGTAATAATATTTTATTTGTTTATTTACTTATTATAATTTTGGTTTCCAAGCTCCTTATGCACAATTCGATTAAATATCTGTTAAAATTTTATCTAAGTCCCACCAATATTTTAGGTATTCAATAATTTTGTCCATCAAATAAGACTTTAATGATAGCTGCTAAAACTCACGTACTGTTTAATTTCGAGATCTTACCTGATCATCTTCATCAGCATCATTAAGGCCATCATGAAAATCATCTGTGTAGTTGCATACATCAAGTTGCTCTCCAGCTTTAATTGACTCAAAACGTCTCTGCATGAAAATGGCTGCAGACTTGTTCCTGTAGTTGTGGTGCTCGCATTTTCTTGATCTCCATTGCAGAAATGGATTCAAGCTTCTTGATTTTGAAAACAACATCTCCATTTATATTGACATAATTCTCTTGACGTAGAAGCTTCAAGCTTGAGAGAAGATATATGATTGTAAGGGGTCAAGCCTCAAGTGTATATGTATACAAGTTTTATGTTGCATTTAAATATAAAATATATATATATATATATAAATTATTTCTACATGATATTATATTTCATGTAATCACGTGGAGTATTTTTGTTTTTTCTCTTCATTTTTTTATTATATGAATGAAATTGAATGTTTTGGTAAAGATGGCTTGGAGTAATAAAGCGGTTTAACCTTTTAAGTATATACATACAAACAAACAAATACTCCATCGGTGTTCACTGTTATTTATTATTATATAAAAATTAGGGATAATTTTGAACGGCTTCCACCAGGTTTTGCTCTATTACATCGAACTCTAGTGGTTAACGATATTACACTTATCTCTTATTTTTTTTAATTAACAATTCTTTTTTAACTTATTTATTTTTCAAGGTAAAAAAAATACAACTTGAATGATTTATCCTTATTAATTCTAACTAAATCCAATAATGGATGGGAAGTCCTCTGCAAAACCAATTTATTCCATGTTTTCTTCCCCTTCCTCTTCCTTATCAATCATCTATCAAGCAGCAACTAGCCAACAATCTTCTTTGCAAAGGAAGAGTAATTAAACAATAAAATCTAACCCTTAAGGACCCTATTTCAATGATCCTTCACGTTATTATATCAATAAATCCAAATGAATTGAATAAAGAAGAAAACATCTCAAGTGTTTGATAAAAATCAGAGGAATGATAGATAAAGTTAAGACATCAAAATTTGAATTTGGTTGAAAGAGAAGCAATGGACTTTCTGAGAGTAACATTTTCTTTAACATTTAAAAGATTTATACTTGCAATTAATCTAGATAAATCATATGAATATTCTGTGATGATGGTCAACTTATGAAACGATTTGCAAAGAATTAGGTTTTATAATCTTAAGAACTTGTGGTAACGACCATCAAGGTCATTTTTTTATTTTCTGTGTATCTTGGCTATTTTACATTTTCCGTAGTTGCATCATGATAAACTAACTTTAGTTTCAAGATTGGTTCAGGAACGGAAAGAATTTTGAACTATTTCGGAGAAATTTTGATCCTTTTTTATGTTTTTAGTTAAAAATGGACCCTTAACGAATACCGGATCGAGGAAACCTCGAATTTATATTTTGATGATTCCGTTAAGTCCAAAATATCGAGCTTAATATGTTTGCTTTCACGAATTCCAGACGAATCCTGAGGGTCCATTCGGAGTTAAAGAATTTGCTAATTTATTCTGGGTTGCTATGCTGCTATGTTGCCCAGGTATCGTGGAGTGTTCCATGACTCACGGAAGTGGTCCACGAGTTATGGAACCGATCGTTGGAATCGTGGAAACTTACCTGTTCACTAGAAGGGTTTCACGAAACCTTTCACAATTCATAGAATGGTTCTACCGATCCATTACAGGGTCCGTGGAACCCAATTGGGCAACAATTTAATAGGATTCACTCCATGGCTCGTGGAGTGATTCCATGGCCAATGGAGTGGCTCGTGGAAATCAACCCGGAAATTTTAAATGCTTTTTCATTAAGGGTAATTTTCGGATGTCACGCGATTTTCATTTACTATAAAAGGGTTTTGAGCCGAGTTTTTCTATATTTGGCATATCTTGAAAAGAGGCTTAGAGCATTTGGAGTAAGATTTCACTAAAGGCTTTTAAAGATTCAAATTGGGAGAGATCAAAACCTCTCAAAATGAATTATTTTCATGAAATTTATTGCACTAACAACCTTTTTATCATGAATTATTCCTTGAAATGTAGTTTTTCTAATGCTAACATGGGTTAAATTAAGCTTCAAAATTAAAGAATGAGTTAGATTTTTGTGGGATTTGCATGGGTTCCTTTCTAAAGTGTTGGGTTTTGGTTCATAATCATTTTCAGCATAACCCATAAAGTATACATGCTTTTTTACACCCAATTATGAAGGTTTGGAAGTTAAGAATGAACCATTTTCAAGTCTAAGCTTAAAAATAGAAATTGGAGTTCTGATTGACGAAAAAGATTGGGTTTTTTTTTTTAAATTTTATTTAGATTCCCCAAGTTATGACTGATATGTTTTCGCAATAAAATTTTGATTTCGATCTTGTAGGCCTGGGTGAATTCTTGAATAAAAATTCAGAATATGGGAATATGCGAATCGATTGTTATGTTTTCTTGTGTGTATTGTATTTTTTTTCTAGATTGTGCTTGTTTGGAGGCTCTATGGAAGGAAAAGGCTCACGATTGAGATACTTCTTTGTTTCTAAGGAAAATCGAGGTTCTATTGTCAGTCTTTAAAACTTTGTTATGTATTGCATATTTCATTGATTTTAATTAAAAAATTAGGCTATGGATTGAGTTCGGGGTTGATTATTATGTGTAATATTTTGAGTAGTTTTGAGTCATTAAAATGACTACAGTTTTGGGTAATTACTTTAGTAAATGGTGAAATTATTAGTATTGAAAATTTATATTTTTGTTGTGGTAACTTGTTCACAATTAATTATTCTTGTGATAATTTGATCATATTGATATTGTTATTATAGTCACTTGATCACAACTTGATTGTTCTTGTGATAATTTGATCATATTGAATTTTTGTTGTGGTAACTTGCTCACAACTTGATTATTCTTGTAATTACTTGATCATGCTAATATTGTTGTTGTGGTAATTTATTCACAACTTAATTATTAATTATAAATTAGGTACCATACCGTTATAGGTGTGTAGGCCTTATGAGCCCCCATGGTTTCTGTCTATGATGATTATCGACAGCAAGTGTGTACATTAGGACATGCACACATCACAGTTATCTATATTTTTCATTGCATTTACCTTGATATGTGGCAGTGATTTGATTTGCATGTCAAACTGATAAATTGAGATTAATGATACTGGTTGATAAATTGAGATTACTGATACTTGTTGATCACTTGAGATTATTGATACCTGTTGATGACTTGATATTATTGATACTTGTTAATAACTTGAGATTACTGATACTTGTTAATAACTTGAGACTATTTGATACTCGTTGAGTACTTGCGTATATTTGATAGATAGAGATGATTAGAGATTTTTGTGGATACAATTGTCATGATTTGAGTATACTAATAGGAGAATGAGGATTGGAGTATTTAGTTTCTTGGTTGGAATTCTATATAATTATTGAATTGTAACTGTTGGCTCAACTGTTGTATAATTATTAACTTTATGCAAGTTGTAGTATCGGGTGATGGATGGACGGTAGGAGGATCATCATTGTTTTATACTTAGACTACCACATTTTTGTACTCACTCCTTGCTTACTCTTTCCATCTACAGTCCTAGGGCATTTTTAATGATTTTTGAAATAGTTAATCATCTCATCATTAGTTGCCAAAGGACTTTTTTACCTTTTGATTTTATGATGTCTTTACTTAATAAAGACGTTACCGAGGCTAGGTATTTTGTTTAATAGCTAGTAGTGTCTTGTACATAGTGGCAACCTTGGGTTTGGGTGTTATAGTGATGTTTCCATTTATTAATTCTTTTATGTATCTTACTTCCATATTTATTTTGGATTTCTTTGAATTATCATTAGTTTGGATGACCTATTGAGATGGGAAGGTAGGTGACATCACAATCAGGCTTCGAATCATGAAAAGTGGGTTTCAGAGCCAGGTTTATAGATCCCATTGTACACAAGTCAAGTTTATTAGAGTTTCACGGACCAGTGATTGAATAAAGTTATTAAGATAGTCACTTCACCTCTCTTTCTTTCCCGCCTTTATTCATAGTTGGTTACCTCTATTTTTTCCTTTCTTCCAGTTGTTTCAAGATAAAGGTCTAATAGAGTTGCACTTTGTTAATACATTAATTTTCATTACCAATTTATCATTTTACAGAACGTAGTTACTTGATGTTTTCTACTACAAATAAGGATAGACAGATGCTATCCTTTCATTATTAGTAATCAATTCCCTAGTTTATACCTAATGAGCTTTCTTTATGTTGAGTTAATTGACCCTAAGGGTGATTTATTCATGAGCATTAGAGATAAGAGCTCCGATTCGCGGGTAGGATATAGAGATCAGGCATTGTCTATATATAGTAGCTTCTAACTCCTTAACTAAACTAAAGGCTTTGGAACAGGATATATGCCAAGAAATAGTGAAGCAGATAATGTGGTTTTTATGTAATTAGAGTAAATCCAGATGAAATTTACCAAGACAAAGACAGGGGTTGAAAAAGCACCACAAGGGATGAGAACGGTGTCCTAACTAAACAAGACTTTCTTTAATTTGGTCAAAAATCGTAAAGATGGTACTGGATAAGCAACTAATATAAACTACTACCATACAATATTTCCCTTCAGTGGCTTTCAAAGGATATGATTCATAGGTCTATACACTAACCTACACTCGTATATTCCAACATGCCTCCTCAGGATAATGCTCTGAAGATGAATTAGTTAGCTGATTATGTCGCCTGGTTAGGAGAATAGTCATAGGTAGGAAAAGGTATTGATATTGAACAGTTAAAGAATTCTCCCCTTTTCTTCATTTCTAGTCTATTCTCTTTAAGCTAAACCATATGCTGTCTATAGTGTCCGTTACTTATCCTCGAAAGGCTACGTAACTCTAGGAAAAACATCTTTTATTCTTTCAATCCTGTCTAACATAATTTATTTGTGTCTGTTAAGTCCTTATGTGTTTTTTTTACAGATGGTGAAGACCATATCCACAACTGATGAAGATGAGAATTCCATTCTAGTGCCCTCTGTGGGAGGTAGAGGTAGGGGCAGGCCAAAGCTAGAGCCAGAGGTAAGGCTATAGGAGAAACCCCAGTCAAAGAACATTTTAGAACAACCTCCCTGAGCCTAAGATCAAGAGGGATTTAATAGCACGTTCCTTATGAGCACTTGACAGACCTACTATTATAGCTTATACTTCTCAGAGTTCTATGGGTGTTAGAGAGTATGGAATAGGGCAGTACGCTACATGTTACGCAGACCCGAGTAGGGGAAGAGACCCAGAATAGATATTTATTCCAGTGGTTCATAATTTGGTGGGCTATCCACCAACACCAGCTTAGGTGGGTCAGCCACTAGTGGATCAAGTTTCGGTAAAGCAGCCGCCAGTGGTTCAGATGCAGGTGGGACAACCACCGATCGCATACAGGGTTCATGATCTACCAGTTCCAAGGGGTACAATAATTTTTGATATCTATGAAAACTAAAATGGAGGTATGTGAGGTTCTAGAGTTGGACCCACCATAATTTTAGGATGGGCAGGATAAGGACCCATATGATTTCTGATGACGTGCCATGAGTTATTGTATAGTGTAGGAGTATTCAGTTGTACAAGATGGATTACAATGTTTTACAGCTTTAGGGGCTATCCAGGAAGTGGTGGCACACCTACATTGATTGCAGACTAGCAAGGCCTCCTCCCAAGACTTAGGTGATATTTTCTCAGAATTTTATTAAGAGGTATGTGTCATGCAATATGAAGGATGGCTCTGCCAATAATTTAATGCATTGGATTAGGAGGGTATGACTGTGGATGATTGTATATCTCATTTTTATTAGTTGTTGAGAAATTCCTTAACTATTTTTCCAGACAAATAAGAGAATATAGCTAAATTCATGGAAGGGTTAATCTTTCCTCTCCAAGAAGAAATACTCATAGCCTCCCAGTTAAAGGGGGTCACCTTGCAGAGTGTGATTATGGCAGCCAGGGGTTTCTAGAAGATTCGTAGGAATCATTTTAGTGATAGCAGGGGCAAGAAGTTCCTTTCCTTTAGTCAGTTCTCAGGTGTCTCATCCAGAGGAAGAGGGTCTTTTCAGCATAGTAGTCATTTCCACAAAGGAGTAATCTCTCATGTAGCCTTAAAGACTTCAGGAACCAGTCAGATTTTTTAGAGTGCATCCAACCCAACACCAAGATCTTATGGGTCTTGTCAGTAGTTTTTGGGCCAAGGTGGTCATTCGGGTTCTCATAGTTCATCCTAGAAATGTTCAGCTCCTAAATCATGTTACAAATGTAGGGATCTGGACCATTTTATGAGGTATTTTCCCCAGCGGGCACAGATAGAGTCTCAAAAGTATTTTCAAGCCTCTCATGCTCCAGTTAGGACACCTACACACCTGATCAAAAGGAGGAGGTGTGCAAGCAGGTAGAGGTGTACAGACTGGCATGGGTACACAATAGACTGGAGAGGTCGAGGAAGTTCTCTAGTTATATCATATGTGGGTGTACCCAATGTTATGATTTTTTAGGAAGGCTTGAGGTAGAGTCTTTCGATGTAGTTATCATAGTTATCGTCTTGATTTTCCATCTCCCTACATCTATATTGTTGAACTTGGGTTGTAGCCATTTTTATGTGTCTACATATTTTTCTATGAGTTTTGATACGTATCTAATGCTTTTCCTGTACCTCTTCGAGTGTCTACTCCGGTAGGTAATTCTTTAGTAGTGGATCCGGTGTGTCGATCCCATGTTATCGGGGTATGAGACTTGGGTAGACTTGATTTTTCTTGATATGTTTGATTTTGATGTTATTTTGGGCATGTATGGGCTTAAAGAAAACCATACTATCTTAGATCGCTATGCCAAGACTATTACTTTGTCTATGTCTAGTATTTCGAGGGTAGAGCGGAGGGGTATGAGTGGGTCTTGCCCTCAAAGGGTCATATCTTTCCTTTAGGCTTTGAAGTTTGTTCAAAAGGGGTGTTTATCTTATTTTGCTTTTATGGGGTATGTTGTTGTTGATTACCGTTCCTTAGAGTCTGTTCCTGTAGTTAAAGAGTTTGTTGATGTATTTTCGACTGACCTCTCTAATTTCCCTCCTAATAGAAATATCATTTTTTGCATTGATTTTGGAGTTGAGCACTAAGCCCATTCTATCCCTCCTTAGCGTGTGGCTCCTACTGAGTTGAAGGATTAGTTACAGGACTTTCTTAGCAAGGGTTTCATTCATTCTACTGTGTCTCCTTGGGGTGCACTAGTCTTGTTTTTGAAGAATAAGGATTGTTCTTACGTATGTTTATTGACTATTGGTAATTGAACAAACTGACTGTAAAGAACAAGTACTTACTGCATCACATTGATGATTTATTTGATCATGTTTAGGGTACCACCATATTTTGTAATATTGATTTGAGGTTTGTTTACCCCTAATTGAGGATTAGGTCATCAGATATTCCAAAATGGCTTTCCAGCCTAGATATGTTCACTATTAGTTCTTGATAATGTCTTTCGGGCTTATTAATGACCCAACTGCATTTATGAAGTTGATGAATGATATGTTTCATCTGTATTTAGATTCCTTTTTCATTATTTTCATTGATGATATCTTGATGTTTCCAAGATAGATATTGATCATGTTCCATACTAGAGGACTATGATTCAGAGGTTGCGAGATGAGAAATTATATGATAATTTCTCAAGTTTGAGTTTTGGTTGAATTCAATGGCATTCTTAGGGCACGTGGTATCCAAGGAGGATATTATGGTCGATTTGACAAAGATTGCGCCTATGTGTGATAAGGTGAGGCCTTCAACGATTGAGATTTGGAGTTTTATTGGTCTAGTGAGGTACTATAGGAGGTTCGTGCACGGTTTCTTTTCCATTGCAGCCCTGTTGACTGGATTGGCTTAGAAAAATATGGCTTTTCATTGGTCGTATGAGTGTGAGGAGGTCTTCCAAAAGATCAAATCTTTAGTTACTTTTGTTCCTATTCTGACTTTTCCTATGGAGGGTAAGGTTTCACCGTGTATTGTGATCCTTATATAGTTGGCTTGGGTAAAGTGTTGATGTAGTTTGGTATGGTTTGTTGCCTATGATTCAACGCAATTGAAGGTACGTAAGAATAACTACCCTACTCACGATTTGGAGTTGGTTGTGGTTGTGTTAAAGTTTCTGAGACATAATCTTTTTAGGTACATTGCGAGGTGTTCATCTATCTCATGAATCTTCAGTATAACTTCAGCCAGAAGGATCTTAATTTGAAGAAAAGTCGTTTCTTGGATTTGCTAAAGGACTATGAAATTACTATCTAATATCATCCGGGCAAGGCTAATGAGTGGCGGATACCTTTAGCAGAAAGTCTTTGAGTATAGGTAGAGTCACGCCCAAAAATCCAAGTGTGATAACACCTACTTTCTCATCCCGATAGGTCAGAATAACTTAAAAGGAAAGCCAAAATAAATGTGAAAAGTAATACACATTGAAATGTTTAGGGGAAAATCATCTATTACTCCCAAAACAGGTAGCCATTGTAAAAAGCCACTAAATGATATTTAATAAAATATGTTTGTGTAAAGTCTCAACAAGTCTTCCAATAAAGGTAAAGACAATGATATAATGAAAATGAGACTCTGGAGACCGTGAACGAGCGACATCTACTAGATGTTTGGGGGTATGCTGCTAGAAATGAGAGAAAGTACTCAAGTCTAGTCGCTACAGCACCCATACAAGAGTGCAGAAAAGAAAGGGTGAGTACGAAATCAACGGTACTCATCAGTGTCATCGGCTAATCTAAGTATAAAACAACGAGATCCTCCTACCATCATCCAACCCCCAATTGATGGCTCATGATACGGTCCATAGATTCAAAGGAAGAAGAACAAAATGGAAAAATGAAAAGATAAAGGATATGCGGAATCCAATACGAAATCATTCCGTAGTTGAATTCCAAATCAATAGACACGAATTGACCTATTTGATACACCCACAAATGAAAGATCGATCAATTAATTTCGAGCAAAACGCTCTTTGAGAAATTAAGGATTCACCCACCTTAAACACTAGATAACAAGTACGTGACAACTAACGGAATCCCAACTACTAAATTAGAATTCTTAACTAAGCTATTACACTCTCAACTAATCTATGAAATTGTGGAAATTATGTTTTCATCCAAAATCAACTGATAAAAATTTGAAAGACTCTCTATATATAGAGGTACAAGTTTCTCTTATTACACTTAGGCCTAAAAGTGACAAATAGGTCCTCATACTTTTGGAAACTTACAAATTAGGTCCCCAAAATATTCCCAAACCATCCTATGTCTTCCTCAACCCTCCACACGATATAGATCAAGTTTTTTGGCTATTCAACGACCTCCAACACATTTTTTTTCTTGAACAATGCTTGGAGTTGTTGGAGGTCTATAACTTGGCTCCTTGTAAACGGTCGTGATGGTGTGAAGGTTTCCCAAGAATTATTATCCTTCCCTTCTTGGAAAGGATTCATCCTAGAATTCAAAGCATCCTCATCTTCGGCATCACCTACAACACAAGGAGACAAATCATCAATATTGAAAATATTATGGACGTTATACTCACCCGAAAGGTCCACTTTGTATGCATTATCATTAATCCGCTCAATCACTTCAAATGGTCCATCGCCTCTTGGGCTTAACTTCCCTTTTCGAATGTGTGTGAATCTCGCTTTTCAAAAATAAACCCAAACCCAATCCTCAAGTTGGAAGGTCACTTTCTTTTTGCCTTTGGGCCACCTTGTCCACACTCATGTCCATGGTTTTTCTTATTAGCCCTTTTCTTGGCATCTAGATCAATCACATCAATA
>JBDJHY010000097.1:7282406-7294091 GCA_039654485.1 Withania somnifera
TACGGACTACAGGGTTTGGTTCTCCTACTAGGTGGATAGTAGGTGCCATCATGACTCCGAGAAGTCGGGTCGTGACATAATATCGAATCATTATTACTTTTTAAATAAATCTTGTCAATTTCGTGTACCTCAACCTCATTATTATTATTCATTTTTAATATTTTAAAATTACATGAAGTGTAAGAAGAAAATAATTCCTTTCTTGATATGACATGAGAAGTAGCACCAGAATCCACGAACCAACTGGATTCATTACAAACAAGATTAATGACATTTTCACCATACGCAACAAGAAGATCATCCTTAGCAATAATAGAAACATGATTTCATTATAATCTTCTTTCTTTTGTTGTCTCGTGTCTCCCTTGTACCTTTAGAAATATTTTGTGATATATCCATTTATGTGGCATAGTCACATGTAGTATTCTTGTATCAGGACTCTAACTTGCTTTTACTTTTATATCCGACATTCTAACCTCTAAAATTGTTTTTCCCTCTATTTTTAAAAATCAAAACATCGGAGTGTGACCCTGAAGAAGACGAAGCCTGAGATATTCTTCTCATTTCTTCATTTAAGACACCACTCTTAACATATTCCATAGTATTAATACCACTAGGAGCAGAATTAATCAAAGAAACCTGAAGAGTTTTCAAGAATTTGACAGAGTATTAAGAAGTCAGAATTCTTGTATTTCTTCAGCAAACTTTACACCTATTTCAGGAAACTAGTCAAGAACATCCTGAAATCATTTATATGATAAAAAATAGGACTTCCCTCTTTGTATGTAATATCCATCGTCTATTTCAGCAAGAACAATTTGTTATTTCAAGGCTTCGAAGCATAAAGTATTTCGAGTGTTTCCCACCAACTTCTCATGTTTGTCTCATTCACAATATGATTTCACACATTATCCTCAGCCCACTGTCTGATATAGCCACAAACCTACAAGTTCTCAAACTCCCACTCCTCATTATTCAAAGAATGGGGCGTATTAGAAGCAAAAGCAGATAAATGCATTTTTGACAGATAAAAGATCTTGCATCTTCCTTTTCAAATTTGATAATTGCTTCCATTCAAACACACCATATTGCTCATATTTACCTCCATCATTTAAATAGACAATCACAATAACCACAAGCTCTGATATCACTTTGTTGGAAAAAAAGGCACAAAAAAGTGTACAACTTGATAATTCCAGAAGAATATCCAAGTCTAAATTTTTCATTCTACTTTAACCAAGAGAAGACAAACAAGCCCCAAAAAATGGTGATATGGTAGAAAATATAACAACCGCAAAATATTAGGCAAGGCAAATAAAAAAATCAACAATAACAAGACAATAAGATTTACATGGAGAATCCTTAAGTTTGAAGAGTAAAACACCACGGAATCAAAGCTTCCATTATAATCAACCAAGAGTTATAGAGTACTCTTCAAAATGGACACAAATAAAGTGTTAAACCAAGAGCAACAACGAAATAATATTACACGAAAACTACAGAATAAAAAGAGCAAAATTACAACAAAAAATGCAGTTAGGAATTAAAATTTGAAGTTACAGAACTCCAAATCGTACTCTGTCAGGTCCTAATAAAATATTGATATGAAGGAAACGTGTTGTCCAAATAGCATCTCAATCGGATAAGAAACAAAGCAAAAATCATAATTTGAAGTTGGCTTCTAGGGCCGAAACTGTGCAGAAAATCTGCACTTTTTCTATCTATTTTTTCTCTTTATGGTTGTTGAAAACTCTCTCTTGTAATATGAAAATAAAACCTAAATATTTCTTATACATGAACTATATTAGTGGACTTATAAGCAAAAGTGAGTTGGTCTAAATTGGACTTTTATTTATCCACATTGAAAGGAAAAAGGCTCATACCCCAATAATTTTCTGGCAGAAAGTAGATAGAGGAGGAGTTGACGATGAAAATAATAATTGTAACATAAAAGGAGATAGTGGCGTTGGTGATGATGTCGAAGGAGGAGGCAGTGGTGATAGTGATAGAGGAAGAGATGGTGATGATGGTGAAGGAGAAATAGGAGTAGAAGGAGATGGTGGTAAAGGAAGAGGTGGTGATGGTGATAATGGAGGAAAACGAGGAGGTCGTTGAGGTAGAGTAATAGAAGGAGGCATTGATAGCGGCGAGGAAGGTGATGGTGGCGGAGGAGGAGGTGATGGCGGCGTGCGTGGGGATGGGATGGGGTGGGATAAGGGGAAGGGTGAGGAAAGAAAGAGTTTTTGTATAAATAATAAAATTTAAGATTTTAAAATTAATCTTATTAATACTAATATTAAAGTTGTCATCTCTACTCAATAATTAATAATTAAGACTTGTACCACTTTTTTCAATTTTAAATGTTTTTGTCATCCTTGATTAAATTTTCCTATTTTGTAAATAAAATATTAACTTCTGATTGAAGTTGTAGAAGTTTACTTAAACCATTAAAATGAACAGTAGATATTCACTTGTACAAGCAGTCATGCCACAGCAAGTTTCCATATTTTAATGTGTTGTTGGCAGAGGGGACTCAATTGGTTGTACAGCTAACGGTGGTTACCATATACTTTACTCATTTTAGTCCCTTGTCCCAAATAAAAAGATATAAACTTCCATAAACTAAATAGCCAATTTTTATGTTGTGCGGCTCTTTTCAAAAGTGTAGTAGCAGAATTGTTGATTTTTAACATTAGAGGATACAATGACCCTTTTAAAGAATCCAAGCAAACATAAATCATTTTCCAAATGGAAAAAAGAAAATAAAAAATTGTTTTTCTTTGGTTGTCAAGTTCTTTCCTTAACCCTTTTTTTCTCTCTCAACCTCTTATGTTTTGTTTAACTCATTCAATGTTTAAGATTGACTTCTTGACGAAACTAGATTTGATTGAACATCAGGCCTAACTAAGCGCTCTCTTTTTGTTTCCTTAAATATAATTAGTTGTCTGGTGCTCCAGTAAGCTAGTATTGTAGTTGAGTGAGGTGTTTATCAAGCTATTTTGTTTCAATCAGGTGCAGAAATAGTGGTATTACTTGTTTAAGTTGATGACACAATGCAGCTATACCATCATCCATTCTCCTTGGATAGTCACTTGCTTCGGTTTCTCGGAGGAGAAGGGCATTGATTACACATCTTATCATGTGAAGCCTTTAATTGGAAAGAACATGGATGAATTTTTCTTCAGGATGAATCCAAGTTATAGAGATAATTCAGTAAGTCGTCTTTCACCTCAGCCTTTGTTACATTGACATTTTAATTCCGAACTTTGTTATTTTAGTGACTGCAGAGTTCGATGTAGCTTATAATTTCTGTTGTTGAAAAGTCTTGTTACATTTCGTACGACACTTTATCTATTTTAGTTTGTTCAATAGAGAATGATGCCTTCTTAAACATGAAAGCTCTTTAGCATGTTTTCTAGCATGTAGCAAAATTTCTTGTTTTCGTTTTTTAAACTCCTTGTTCCGTCAAACAAAACATATAAAATGAAACAAGAGTAGAAGAATTGTTTCTTTTCTTGGTTGTTGCAGATGAAGAACACTAACCTATTCCAAAATGCACAGGTATATTGAAAGAATTGCTGAAACAGTGTTTTCTGGTGGAAACAGTACAACGCTTAGAAGTAACGTACTTGGATAGATGCATAAGATACAAGAATGGGACTCAAAAAGTATTTTATCCTTTACCACATCCCTGCAAAGTATCGCTTGTATGTTTCTGAATTCTTAAGACATGTAATAATTGGTCGAATAGCAGAATCTCCATTAAACGAAGCATATGATACAGAAGATAAAATGAAGAACTTTGAGGGCCTAAGACAGAGTAAGGATCATCTTGTAAAGCTTCTTGATGAGCAGAGTTCAATTTAGCTGATGTGATGGTCATTCCAGTTCTAGCTAGACTAGAATTGTTGAAGTTGGAAGATGATTACATAAACAGTCGATCAAATTTAGCAGAATATTGGGCTGTGGGAAGCAAAGACCTAGTTATAAGAAGGTGATTGGAAGGTACTTTGATGGTTGGAGAAGGCGAAAAACTCTACTTAAAACTTGGTGCTTCATCTGTATGAGAAGCTTGCTTCGAAAATATTGATTTATTTTACGTGAAGACTGAAACCAATGCTTACGGACTGGTGACACCAGTGAAATCTTATACACCAACTGTATGTTCGATTCTCATAGTCCTTTCCCTTCATTCATGTAACAGAAAAGAAATAAAAAGAATTGTGCCACCTTGGTCATTTTCTCTCCTTCCCTACCCTCGCGTTTCCATAGAAGATGTTTCCATGCGATGTTTAGTTGGTGATGAAAAATATTTTCAGAGAACAAACTGAAACGGTCAGACGTAGTTGCAAAATTTTATATGGTTTGATTCCGCTTGGAATATGTAACGAAAACTGTGTTTTCCCAGTTTGGTTTAGTTTCATCCCAAACTACACCAAACCAAATTGTTCACGGTTAGAGTATATTTTTGCTGCACAACTAAAGAGATTCATGAGCTCACGCCAGCACAAGTCTTCAAGTGCTTTACCTCAGAAAATGGAAAAACAAAAAAAAATAGGCATAGCCCAAATGCACGCTGGAAGAATTTAATTTGATGCATTCACTAATTTGCAGAAGCGACAACCAAGTCATCAAATGAGTCATAATCAAGCGCATGAGGAATTCAAGCATGCGCATAGAGCACCCCCCGATTGACACTACTGCTCAGACACCAACAAGATACTATATTTTTATCAGACTATTTTTAATGTTTCAATCGATGACTAAAGAATTGAGCAGTTTACCTCTTTGAGGCATTGGAAGGTCTCTATCAACGTATGACATCAAATAAATTAGAGTAGCTTTCATCCTAAACCTAAAAATTGTGAAAGAATCAAATTTACAAAACTAAGAAGTGTTTTTCATTTTCTGTGGGCGACAGAGAATTGCAAGTGCCAAAGGAGCAGCACTGATGAAAATTTAGAAGCTGCTGAAAATTTTGCCAATGTAAGATGAATCTAATACCTTTGGAAAGGCCTTAGAGCATGACCCAAATTCTGCATTCCAAGGTTATGCTCAACCCTGCTATGCGTACTCCTAAACTCATTTTCCCTGCTTGCTACACCTGCAATGCACACGCTGTTTTTCAAGTTATTTCCTGTGTATTCCCAGCCACTTCTTATCCGAAGCCAGGGAGGTACTAAGTTGGGATTATTAAATTTTTGCTTCCTAAAGTTTTTCCTTCCCAAGTTATGAGAGCCACAAGCTCTTTCTGAACCAAGTTGGTTTCCAATGCCATCCTGAGTAAGGTCAGCTCCAGATACACTTGGAGGATTTTCAACCACGCCACCAGAAGAACAAGTACCCCAATCTTCTCCAGCATTTTGAGGCAGCTCACTAATTACCCCAGGATTAGAAGCAGCAGGCACAAAATCTCTTCTATCACAGGGATATGGAGGTAAAGGAGGAAAAGGCTGGAAAGGTATTCCAGGGGAAACAATCCAAGCATCAAAATTTCCTTTTCGAGGAGACCCAAATTGCTGCACCTCAGAAAATGGAATTCCATAAGAGACTGACAACTGTGAAATGAACCGCTGCTGCAAGTGCCCCATAACGACTGGCTGTGGATGTTCACCGCACCTATATTCTTCTGTACTGTAAATAACTGTTGAAGAATCATCAGATAAAACCCTACAAGCCTTTACGGGGACTGAAAATCCCGGTGGAACGTCATCATCTAGGACCTGCCTCTGGTCATCAGCTACGTCGCTCTCATTTCTTGGATCAGACTTTGCTTCAGCCTCTTGATTCCATCGACCTTTATGCTTACATTTCCTTGGCCTACAGACTGCACCAATATCAGAGCATGAAGCAGAGAAGCCATCGAGCACACCAGCATCTGCTTGAACTGAATGGCAAGTATAATCAGCTCCTTCCGCAGGTTTACAACCCAAATCGCTCCGTTGATTTTGTGATGCTAGACACCTATCGTACTGTGAACCAGAAAGCATACGGGAATCATCTCTATCAATGCAACTTCTTTTCCTGAGAGGTCCGAGTAACCACCTATCCCTAAAGTTCCTTGCAATTTGATGAACCTGACATGCAATTAATCACACAGATCTCTTCACTTAATCGCTCTGGATAAAGAAAATTTTGAAACAAAGTAACTAACTGAAAAAAGATCCCTACAATCACAATATAGGTACAACATAAACATAACAAGCATGAGAAAAAAATGATTTGTAAGATTAAGGGATTTAAAAGCATACACAGACGGTCAAGAACAAACAGTAATAGAATATCGTAGGCACAACCTTTATCAGTGTATGCTAATTGTTAGCCCAATAGATAAGATCAGCATAAATAGGACATCTATTTTTATTTTTATTTTTGAGAAAAGTAAAGTTGTATTCATCAGCATTAAGGACCTGGAGACCTCCAGAAATAGAGCCCATAACAGTGTTGTGATTTTGAAGTGCATAAACAAATGGTTGATGGTCTCCTCAGCTCCATTACAGAATGAGCACCGTGATGTAATCTGAAAACCTCTCCTCTTTAAACTCTTGTGCGAGACAAGCTTTCTTGGCCACCAACCAAGAAAAACATTTCACCTTGGTAGA
Source organism: Withania somnifera (assembly GCA_039654485.1). NCBI lineage: Eukaryota > Viridiplantae > Streptophyta > Magnoliopsida > Solanales > Solanaceae > Withania > Withania somnifera. The sequence continues at coordinate 7,289,009 of JBDJHY010000097.1, forward strand.
TACCTTGTTATTCCAAGTCTGAGTCCAGGGACCTCTCTAACCTCCAGGTTGCTCCTTCAACTCCTTGGTGTACAGCTTGTTTGGAGAAAGCTTACCGTCTATGGGATGCCTCCATTTACTGCAATCTGCCTCTGATGATAGTCCTTGAAAACCACTCAGTATCTGGAGGAGTTCAGTTACTCTGCCCACTTCCCAGTCATTTAGGAACCTTCTTAAGGTGATATTCCATCCTTCCGGTGACCAAGACTCGGCTACTTTACTTTCTGGACTAGTACTGAGAGAGATTTCTGAAAATGAGACCATCACTGTCTCACCCTATTCTGCTTCCAGAACACAATATCAACCCCATAGCCCACTTTAAACACAATATTTCTACACAGTTTGACTACAAATTTCTTATACAGTTTAGCCCCAAATTTCTGATTCCAAATCCACCAGATTTCTTGTGCAGCTGTGCAATTTGCCACTTGACCAGGTGCATACCTTTACCTTCTTTGTTACCCAACCACAAGAAATTTCTCCTCATTTGTCGAGTCTTTCCTCCACCTTGGATGGGAGAGGAAATAATGACATAACATAGGTTGGTAATGAATCCAAAACTGAATTTATGTGTGATTCTCCCACCTAATGAGATATATTGAGCTTTCCAGTGAGCTGGCTTCTTTTCTGTTTTTCCAATGATGTCATCCCAGATATTTAGCTCCTTATGACTATGCCCCAGAGGCATTCATAATAGGTAGTGGGGAGTTATTCAGTTCTACAACCCAGAATATTAGCCAAGCTCTGAAGGTGTGAAACCTCTTTGATAGGCAAGATACTACTCTTATTCCATTTAACAGATAAGCCTGAGACAGCTTCAAAGACTATCAAGGTCAACCTGACAGGCTATATGTCCAGCCTTAGCTTCACAGAAAATCACTATATCATCTGCATAGAGCAGGTGACAAATCTGTACTTCCCCCAGAATGTTTCCCACCGTAAAGCCTCTTATCCAGTTGTTACGAATTGTCACCCTCATCATGCTACTATACCCTTCCATGGCTAGGATGAGAGAGAAAGAGAGAGAGGGTCGCCCTATCTGAGTCCTTTTTCTGATGGAAAAAAACCAGTAGGTTTTCCATTGACAAGAATTGAGAACCTGACAATTTTTATACAAAATTCAATCCATTTCAACCACCTCTCACCAAATCCCATCTGTCTTAAAATGTTAAGAAAGTCCCAATTAACATCACTGTATGCCCTCTCAATATCAAGCTTAAACATGATCCCATTATCATCCCCTTTCAGTCTAGAGTCCACACACTCACTGGCTATAAGAGCAGTATCAATAATTTGCCTGCCTTTGATAAAGGTCATCTGATGTTTGTTCACTAGTATGCTTATCACTCTCTTCAGCCTCTCTGCGAGAAGCTAAGCAATGATTTTGTAAACTCCACGGATAAGACTTATAGGTCTAAAGTCCTTCAACTCCACAACTCCTTCCTTCTTGATCAAAGCAACAAAAGTGGCATTCAAACTTTTTTATGATATCCTGCTTAAGCATACTCAGAAGTTCTGATAGAAGCTTATTGGGCCTGGAGCTTTATCTCTGGCACACATCTTAACTGCCTCTAAAACCTGTCCTTCAAAACGCCTTTGTAAATATTCCTTCTCCTGTAGACTGATGCTTTCATTTCATTGTAGATTAAAGTCTGGCCTCCACTGTTTTGTTTCTTATAGAACTCATGATAAAAACTTGTGATGTGCACTTTGATCGCCCCTGGGTCAGAAATGGTAGCTCATTCTACTTCCAGCTTCTCAATAGTATTGAATCTCAAGTATTTTGGCCATTCTATTGAAATACTTAGTGTATTTATCCCCTGTTTTAGCCATTGGACACTAGACCTCTGTCTCCATGCAACTTCCTCAATTCTGGACACCACTTCGAACTCCATAGACAAGTTTGCTTTCGTGAAGCATCTCAACCTCTGTCAACACTCTTCGGTCCTGGGTCAATTCCAGGTTAGTAATCTGATTCAATATCTCCTCCTTCTTGAACTTCCAATTGCGTCTATTCTCTAGTCCGAACTGTGATCTTTTCTGCATATTCCCTCTTCTTTTAACCAAAGCTCCCTCTTTCCTCTTTCCTTCCTATCTTGCAAGGATAACTAAGATGCGAGTCTCTTACTTATCCATCATCTCAAATTGGAAAATAAGTAGCATAATACCAGTTTGGCTAAGCTTCTAAACTGTTTTTCAAAGAGGTACCTTTAGTGAAAAGCATTTTGTGTTTGGACTTTGAAAAACAATTTAGTGTTTGGCCAATCTTTTTCTTCTTAAGTGTTTTTCAAAGAGGTACCTTTAGTGAAAAGCATTTTGTGTTTGGACTTTGAAAAACAATTAGTGTTTGGCCAATCTTTTAGAAAGCTACTTTTTTAACTTCTGCTATTCTAGAATCATCACTTATTTACTCTCAAAAGCTTGGTCAAACACCTCACTTTTTTAAAATAAGCACTTCTGAAAATAAAACACACTTTTGGCCTCCGAAAAGCTTGGTAGCATGTTATTAGTCATTTATGGAAGGATAAAACAAGGTTAAACACAACATGAAATAATCGTGTCCCAGTCTAAGGCATCAGAGATAGAACAATCAATACGGGTCGGCCCAACCTATCTCGACTAGCCCACACACGCTTTGAAATTTAATGGGCCAAGCCGGACACAGCAAGCCCAACTCACTCAGTAGATTGCAAGACGAGCCACCCCACCTTTGTAAAAATATTATTTTTGCAATCCTTTTAATTTAAATTTTAAAATGTTAATAACATAAATATCTAAAAGACAATATTACATGGTGTTACTCCTTGCTTATCAAGTCTCAAACTCACAAAAAGAAACTCTAATAATCTGCGAAACTAAATAGCTTTTGACATGATATTATTCGAACCAAATGAAAATATTAATAAACAAACTAAACAGTTAATGGCTAACATTATAACTAACTGAACATAAATAATTACCTAATTTTGTTCCAACGGTGATGAGTAGTTTTGAATATTGAAGAATGAGAATAGGCTTCTTTCAGTTAGTAAGTAGAATGGGCGAGGGTATTCTGCCTAAATAGTTGACACTTGCAATAAATGAAGGATACTAAAGATTCGACCCACAATGACTAAGATCTACACTACAAAGGATAAGACGTTGCTGCTTCCAAGAGTAATAGCGACTAAATATTGAATAGTAAATAATAACTTTTTAAAAAGAATTTAGAATTTTGTATTTTGATTATTATCTATTTTATAAGAATAACTAATATAACATAGTTTGCGAAGACCTGTATTTTTGGTAAACAGTTGCCCGGGCCTGGTCACTGCGACCCCATTATGATACTTGAAGTAGACTTTGAATTTGGACTCATCTTTATTTTTTAGTACTTTATTTTATTTTTATAGTTAATTATTTTTGTTTGGCCTACGAACAGGCCCAACCCACATTGCTCAACTCCTACAGGCCAACGGGCTTATCCGCACTGGGCTAAAAAGCCCTATTCTTAAATGGCTACAAAAATCATAGCCGTACGCTATCAAATTATAGACTGGGATGGGCCGGCCCAATGGGCTTGGCCCATATTGACAACTCTAATCAAAGATCGGCCAACTTTCCCTGTAGCTGATTCTTTTGGTACTTGTTAAGGCTTTGACTAATAGTTGGGACTTGCAGACAAGTGGTGACATTTGGTGAATTTGCCTTACACGTTCATTTCATTCTTTAAATGTTAGCCCTCCGGCAAGGTATGGTTATGAATTAGTCGAGACTTAAAAGAGGCCTATTTTCCTCATACATGCATAAAAAATTCAAGCAACAAGCACCACAGAACTGTGAGATAACTTAGAAGCATTTCAATTTCATATCAATACGAATGTGCTGGAACAACTAAAAGGAAAAGAACGTGGTTCTAGAACCACTTGCTGGAAATAAAAGACCTGCAGAGTAACAGAAGATGGTACCTGTTTATCTTCGTGCTCTGTCAATCCAAAAATCGACTTTCTAAGGCTGCAAAGAGGCAAAAACAACACTCTCAGCAAGTAATTTCAAATACGGATACACTTGAAACAGCAACAGTGAATTTTAGTGAATTACAACACAGAAATGTAGGAAACATTTGACAGGCACCACATCCGACGATAGATGGAAGACACGATCTTAAGTAGTAAGCATTTGGAGAGATGTTACTTCCATAATGGTCAGAAGACACACGGCATAGCAGTCATCAACTTCAGCAACAATACGAGTAGTACATTGTTAAAGGGAAAGACAATGAACTAAGCATGCATACAGGAAATATAGAGAAGTCCCACAACTGAGAAGTCACACTAAGAATCTGCACGAAGTCGACTCGTTTATCCTAATTATGGAACTAACAAACAGTATACAGGATGAGATCACATGCTGTATGCTATCATATAAGATATTTTATTAATGTCAAAATTAACGAGCATGTCAACCAAATGCTAAAATAGGGAGCACATGAGAAATAAAAGGTTTTAAGCGTTATAAATTAGACAAACTATATAAACCATAAATTTCTGCAAGATTTTCGATATATGAAAATGTAATGACCCTCATGGTCATTTATGATAAATACGTGTTGTCTTGCATCTTAGAGCGTTTCAGCAATTGCCCCAAGTCATTTATGACATTTATGACTTGCTGGGACCGACAATTCGGATCCCTGGAGATTCAGTTGAGAAATATCTCAAATTCCCTATTTTAGAGCCTAAAGTTAAGTATTCGTTGACCAAAGTCAACTTTCTTTCAAGACGACCTCGGAATTAAATTTCGACAGTTCCATTAGCTTCGAAATGCCAAACAAAGTCAAGATTGACCTTAAGTTTGTGTTTTGGAGGTTTCGTTTGCATGTTATGCGAGTTTGTGGAAATTGTTTAAGTTTTAGCCTAAAAGTGGAGTTTGTGTAGAAACTCGATGTTTGGAGTGTCGGAATGGAATTCTGACTCTTCCAACAGGTATGGAATGATGAATTTAGGCTAGGAGAGGTGTTGGTTTAATTTTCTTGCGTGTCGTTGTGAATTCGAGGTGTTGGCGG
>JBDJHY010000097.1:7299864-7310203 GCA_039654485.1 Withania somnifera
TTTCTTTTTAATGGAGTAAACTCTCTATCTCATTTAAGTCAAGAAGGTTCTATGCAGGTCCATCGACTTGAGGAAAGAAAAAAAGACTAGGGAATTTGCCAGGAACAAAACATTCTAGACATTTATGTGGCCGTTAAAATCATGTCTCAAGGGTAAAATGTCATAAGAGAATTGTTGCTATAGAAAGGAATCATCCTTCGTTCAAACAGAATAGAAAGGAAAGTGGCACATAATGGGACAGAAGGACTAATAGTCAGGAACGTCAAAATAGTTCATAGTGAATAAAACAAATGTAACATACTCATCATATAACGTACTCCTCATATGGCAACGAGATGATATCCTAGTAGCTCTTCCCCCAATTTAGAAATTTAAACAAAATCAAGATTCATCTCTAAACAATTTGGAAATTCCAATATAGTGGCATATAAATATTGTAGTTGAGAAACCTTAGTTTCTTCTACCATTTTTCCTTCTCTCTTGATTAACTAATGTAAAAAAGTCAACACTTCTGTAGTTTCTAATTTAGCCCTCTTTTTGGTTACACTGTTTTGGGTGTGACATTCGAGTTGCTTCTTAGATCCTCATCACTGCAGGGGAAAAAAAGGAAATTCTACCAAAACATCATATGCAGGCAAGAAATCCATGTAACGATCAGAAAAAAAGTTAGAAATATCCTATACAAGTAACATGCAATAACATCTACTAACCTCTCCACTCCAGCTCTAGATGTTTCTCCATTAATGTGCTCAGGAGAAAGGACGTCTCTTACAGCTAGATACTCTAAAACCTGTCAAAGAGAGTTGACATATTGTGAAAACCAAAGCTTGGTAGATAGCAATGACAAATAGTAGATCTGCAATGCATATCAAGAGAACCCTTTGCAGAAAAGGTTTAGCCAAGAGAAGACCTCATGTAAGACATATGGGTACAAACAAAAAAGGAGGTGACCTAAGAAGCCACAAATACATTGTCCAGTTACATATTACATATTTACCACTGAAATTTTATGCTGCAACATTTTAATGACAAGAAAGACAACCTTCTTACCCATTTAGTCCACCACCCAATTTGCTGCTTTTGTTAAATGCTTCTGTTAGTTAAAGACAAAAACTTGAATGGAAAGAATGTTACCTCTTTAATTCTAATGAGACTCTGAAAAAATTGAATCTCCTAAGCCAGGAAGGACGAAGAGAAGATGACTAATGACTTAGATATGTGACATTGGATTTTATGCGTTCTCACTAGTGTTGGTAACTACTTTACATAGTTTTATCTGTCTAACCGTTCAATAATTTAAATATATTGTTTCTGATGTTAAAATGGAAAAAATACAGAGAGTATATGTGGTACTTCACGTTTATTTGTAAATTATATTCATATTAAGGAAAAGATCCTGATCTACCCCTTTACTTTGCTACTTGGAGCTGATATACCCTGTTTAAAAAGTGGCTCAATACCCCTATTGTTACACATATACCTTTTTTCTTAACGGACCAATATCTAATAAATCAAAAATTCATTTTTATTTTTATTTTAATTGAGAAAATACCGTGTGGCACTTAAAATAGCCCTACCCATTTTTTTCTTGACGAGAAATGTTGAAATTGAATCATTAAATAAATAATTTATTATAAAAAGCATTTTTCTTCATTTATTAAACTTTTTTCATCCAACACACTAATGCATGCAATGGGTGATTAAAAGAAATGGGTAAAGTTTATTTGAGTGGGTGGAGTTTTTATTTTCAGTTGGATCGAGTGCATATGGTGAAAAACTATTGGGTGAGATTATTTTAAGTGTCACATGACATTTTCTAAATTAAAATCCAAAAGGAATGAACTTTTGATTTACTTAATATTAGTCCGTTAAGTAAAAGGGTATATGTGAGCCGTTTGTGCAACGGTAAGGGTATATATGAGCCACTTTTTAAACGGAAGGTATATCAGGACCTTTTACCTTCATATTATCCTACTCGTCCAGTGACACTATAATGTCACACTTTAGGCATATTGCCCATGCTACCTATTTGGTGTTGATCTTTGAACTTAAACTCACAGCACATTTGATCAATGGCACCACCAAATGGTTTATTTATATTCTCTTAGTTAGCAAACAGAATTACAGTGATCATTGCATTTCTATGTTAGCTAGTTGATACCTTTCATAAGCTGCTAGCTATTTGATATATGTTTATCCGCACATATGTAAGAGTGACATCTTAAGGAAGTATCATGATCGGCTAATAAGAAGGGTTTCAATTTTTTCAGATGAGCTGTGTAGTGAACAAAAAATTTGTCAGCAACTAGCTCAAGCATATTCACACCATGAGCTGGTGCAAAACTCATATTTTCCTGTATAGCCTCTCAAATTCTGGTACTTACAAGCTAATTACTCAATCAGTAGAGCACAAGTATAGGGCTACAGAATACTACATTACCTTAAGCAACTTTCTGAGAATTGGAATCTTATTGAACTCCCTCCTGTATCGCTTCATTATGTTGTGTAACATCTGCAAACCTAACAAGCAAAACAAAAACAAATCAAACAACCAGTAAATTTGAGAATAGAAGAAGTTAATGCACGCAGTAAGCACCAATTTTTTACCATTTTTGTTTACAATATCCATCAAAACTGTGCGTGACTTTGTTTTCAAGATTGCATCAAGGATCATTGAAAGGTCCCGGTTGCTGCAAACAAATAAATGAATATCTTAACAATTATGCAAATAAGAAGTAGAACTTTATAAGAATGCAACTCTTAGCACTATAATGAGTTAAAAAGGCAAGTCATTTGTTACCTCTGGATGGCTTCACCATTACAGCCATCCCCTGAAGCAGCAGTTAATAGGAGGAGCTTCAAGTAGCACCTGGACGCATCCTGCTCCATGGAAAGAGAAATGTAATAATTAAAAAAAAATGTAGAGTACAGTGCATTAGGTGCACGCATTTACACATATGGCAGAAGTTTAAAGACAGGAATCTCCAGAATATCATAGTAGGACCATGAAAATCTAGATTACTAAGTAAAGGCAGAGTTAAGAAACTGTAGGTTCCTCAGAAGATCAAAACAGGACCATGAAAATCTAAATGGAGAGGTTACGAAGCCGAAACTACATTATGTAGCCAAGACAATGATGATTATTTATCACCACCTACTATATGGACACCTTCCACCCCGCCCTTTCACCAACTTTTTGGCCCATACCACTTTGAAGAAGAAGATAGGAGCAGTCACACAAACCAGCACAATGATTAATTACAAATCACCCTGCAAGAAAAAATAACTACATATTACATCATACAGCTTTTAACTACTCACCTTGCGTTTGCTTATTCCACCATCGTGATCCAACAAGTCATTAAGTTTCTCTTCAACTGCAAATTCAGGGACGAAAAGATAACGTAAGAATACTCAACAATCTGCAGATTCCAAAACAAACTGATAACAATGATATACCTGCTTCAAAATGACCATGTACGGAGCCATCTGGAGGTTTCTTCAATTTAATTTGTGGAACTTGCAATTTGAAGTCCACATCAGGCAATGGTTTGGAACTCACAGCGTAATTCCGCTGTTTTTCCTTCTTCACTAAAGAAGATTCATACGAAGTTTTCACAAACAGACATGATTTCAAGGAATCACGCGTCTCTTTCCCATTGCTGGATTTCGACTTCCTCAACGACTTGCTAACCACTGCATCAGAAGAAATTATCTCCAAGTCCTGTGCAGAAGATATAGAGTATTTTGCAACTTTGCCAGCTACCGTGCACCCTTTTCTCACTCCAGACAAGGTTTCACATGCTTCTTTCAATGACAAGGAAGTCTCAGTAGGTTGAGCAGAAGAATGAGACAGACACTCTGAGGCTTTTAGTGCCGCACATGTTTCTGCCTTTAAAGCTGATGCAGGAGATGCATCAGGGAAGTTTTCGCTTTCCTCTCCAACATTCAAGCTAACAATGGCAGTAGAGTTTCCCATATTAACTTTTTCTAGACCCGCTAAACTGTCAATATCTGTTTGACAGCAAGTCTCCTGAACTCCAGCAATTAACCTGTCCAGTGTGTTTTTCTTTTTAGGTGGTTTCCATTGGGTTTTAATTTTAGCACCATTAATAGAACTTGTAGCACAAATAACATTGTCTTCTTTATGATCAATGTTGCTATCTTTGCGCAGAACAACAGGTTCAGGATACTCATCATCTGAATCCTCCTGAACAATCACTTCTGTATTCTGCGGGTCACCACCTATATAGCCGCGACAATTAAGTGAACCACATACGCACTTTTTTACCGCAGCCCCAAAGACTCGGACATAATTGTAGTCAAATGTCAGCTCTTCGCCCTGATAATAGGATGTAAAGTATAGACTAGTTGGCAACATAATAGAAACAAATCAAAAGCATGTATAGCTAGTATTAAGACGGAAATTACTCCAAAAGAGGATTCAAACAGGTATAATAACTATGCCTACTAAGGAAATAACTGAAGAAGCAAAGGAGTCCAGACAATGTGTGGGATAACCATGTCTTAAATTCCTCAACTGATGAAGACACTCTCGTCCCCTCAAGCACATACAACCACAACAGCTCCACCACCCCACTGCCGAAAAAGAATAACAGAAACAAATACCCTTATCTAGAAAGAGTACGATAGGTTTAATTTATAAATTTTGTCAAGTATTTTTTCGATCATTACAGGGTACCCTTTAATGGGTATTAATAGTGGGTTCATGGAGATGGTAAAATGGGTATTTACAAGATGGCATGATGAATGGTATAAACGTAGATGATCCTACACTGCATTTATGGACTAGTTAATGGACGTCTGTACCTAAGCTCCACCTAGCTATAGATTTGTGTTGTTTGATACTCCTGTGTTGTAATGCTTCTATTTACTGAGGTTGAGGCCTCAAAGTTTGAAGCAACTAAGCCTATCAAGTTTGAGGCCTCCATAGTGATTATTTTACATTTTTGCTTATTTTAATGTGATTGATGTGATATGAATGAATGGGTATATACCGTGTCAAGACTTGGTCAATGCCATAACTTTGGTTGAAGTTTTCATGCGAAATTGCACAAAATATTTTTATGTAAAATTTTGTTCCAACATTTAGTTGACCGTCCATGACAACTATGAAGTACCTTTCATACTCACACCCAAGTTGTCATGGTTTCTGCTCCTCAGAGGTACAGGTGCTGCCACAGCATCAGATACCGATTATCGCCAGAACTTCCAGAGTTCCAGTTTACTTGGTAACCCCATTACTATTCCTAATCTCAAGTAGGGGTGTGGAAAAACCGATTCAATCAATAAACCAAACAAGGAAAAAATGCTATTGGTTTATTGTTATAGGGTTATTATTAGGTTAACGGTTTTTTAATGGTTTTATAAAAAAAAAAAAGTATCGGGTTATTGGTTTGGTTTCGGTTATTATCTAGTAAACTGATAACCCAATAAGAATATACTGAACGTCTAAATTATTATTCTACCCTAATTATATATTACAAATTTACATTTTACATATTACTCAATTAACCTTTAAAATATAAAAGTGCCTTCAGTGTTAAACTTAAAGTCTAAACCTAAAGTCCTCTTTATTCTATCCCTCTTTATTGGTTTAGTTATCGTTTTGACATTTTTAAAAACCGAAAACCAATAAATCAAACCAATAATATATAAAACCAAACCGACCATACACACCCTAATCTCCAGTGGCTGCCAGATGTACATTCTCATTCTTTTGTACTAAATATGTCCGATGAGATTGATGGATTCTTTTGACTACTGTTAGTGGCTCATGACTAGACTAGTTCTTTTAGGCACTTCAGGATTATGATGTCCTCAAAATTTGGGACTTATATTCTCATGTTGATATCATGTTCTTATGTAAAAGTTGTGTTACAGCTTTTCTTATAAATGTCGAATGATGGAGTGGACTGCCCGGAGTCCCTTTGCAAGTTATGTGACGGTATGGGAACATCGGTCCATAAGTATTTGCTGAAGTCTTCACAATTACGAAAGGCTGTCTTGCTCAGCAGGAGTAATCAAGTGCCGGTCATGTGACCCCTGAATTTGGGGTGTGACAATACTTATCATAATTCAGTACTTGATGGTTGCAACAAAAACACCCGTTACAATTTTATCAATCCGTTATGCTGATGTTTACAGCTTATTAGGTGTTAAAGAACTTTGAACTACTAGTATACTTGTCGGAAAAACACAAAACTAGAACATAGTAAGGGTTAATAGAGGACACATTTTCTTTTTACTATATGCAGGTCATTTAGGATCCTGTGGATTGTCAAAACCAAGTTGAAATAAATAGAAAAAGACTTTACCTTCTTTATGTCCCTTAAAGCAAAGAGTCCTATGCAGACCTCTCCATTCACCATCCACTGTTCAACAAATGAAAGAAAGTTGAGTCACAACATTAATACTAATTGAAACATGCACTCAGTACTTCCATGAACAATTGGAACATACTCCTTAATTGTTTATTGAATATGCACTCAAAAATGGCTAAGGAGATTCAACTTTGACGACAACACAATCTGCAGAAAGTTCATCATCCATACGTATGCTACGTCAGGCCAATGGATAAGACAAGCCGTCCGATCCACCTCCGCTACCAGTTTATGGAAACCAATCAAGATTTAATAGACAGCGTTGAACAATAGCATCTGCATGAGGATGGCCTAAAAATGATTTTTGGGATGATATTCGGACAGATCAAAGCTCTTTGAAGAACCTTTTCCCTGAACTCTATTCTATCAGCTTACAACAATTAAGGTTAATCAAATGTGGGACCAACAAGTATAGGAGGATCTGATTTTTAAGATTGCAAATGCTGGGAAATTGACAAAGCAGCAAACTTGCGACAGACTCAGGAACAATTGGAGATCCCCCCTAAACTTCCAGACAACCCAAGTTGGAAGTTAAATAGCAAAGAAATTTTCACTATTAAATCTGCCTACTGGAGTTTAAATCATAATGCCTCTACAACAGTGTTGTCACCCTGGAAAGTCAAGATCCCTTCCAATGTCTCTTGTTTTGCCTGGCTTCTGGTGAGGAAAGCTTGCCTCACACATGAAAAACTACAAAGAAGAGGTTCCCAGATTTGCTCAAAGTATATATTATGTGGACTGGAAGGAGACTACTGAACACCTATTCATTCATTGTAAAACAATTGCAAAATCTGTGGAACAATAGGGTTTTATTAGGGTTTTTACAGCTCTGAAACAATAAGGTGATGGAAAAGATAGGTGATGAGTGTTGGGAGTGGATAGAAACTGAGAGGAGATAGAAATCAAGAATCACCTAAGATGGGAAAGAATCAAAGTTAAGAGGACCAAGGGAGAAGATCCCGAAAAAGATAGAGAAAAGCGATGATAGGCTGATATACTCACTGCCGGTATGGGTGGAGTCACCGGCGACAGATCAATGGAGGTGGAGAAGGGAGCGGTCAAGGTGATAATGACATACAGGTGGGACAGTACAGAAGCCAGAACTATGCTGCAAGAATACAGAGAAAGATGGTTAGAAAACGGAAAAGCTCCAGCAACAAAGAAAACCTCGGATTTCGAGGTTTACAAGAAAGGGGTACTAGAAAAGGACAGCCACCACATGTCTAGTGGAAATGGGGACCCCTGAGCACAATCTAAATATGAGTAAAACACAACCCCATCTCACACAACAATTGGGCCTTTATTGCAAGCCCAAAATTGCTATTTTCACTGAGCCTTTTTCTGATTTCATTAATTCGGATAGGGGAGAAATAAAACAGCCTTTTAAGCATTCCGTAATGGACTGGGAACTGGGAAAACACATGAAGATGGCAGAAGAAGAACCAAAATCTAAAAATCATATAATCCAAGGGCCCAAGCAGAGGACATGGCCCAAGAAGGAGATATCATAGCTATTGAAGGGGAGATGGATAGCTATTGCATGAACAGGGGAGATAATTTTTCCTTTCTGGAAACTTTCGATAATCAGCTGGTCACATACAATGAACCAGAACCATTGAGCATAGAATAAAATCTTACAGATGAGATGATAGAGACAAGGGCTACAACACACCTTAATGTCATCAAATTAGCGCGAACCTTTGGAGCAGCTATCAAGGGATGTGAAAAAGAGGCTTATGCTTTGTGCATGAAGCTGGATCAAAAGAGATACTTGGAGAGACAAGTAGGAAAGGGCAAATCGTCAAGTAGTAATAACAACACAATTCCAAAAGAGCTGAGGAATCTAATGTTCGATATGAAATTCAAGGATGCTGAACCTAGAACCAGTGGAAGGAGACTAACCATTATGCATCATAGATGAGGATAAAGACATTGTCTTGGAATTTGAGGGGGCTTAATGAGGAAAGAAAGAGGAGTGGTAAGAAAGGAATCTGATTAATCAACAGTGCAGATGTGCATATTTGGGTAGAAACAAAGTTGGGTGGAAATATAGATAAGAACCATACATAGTATCTAGGATAATAAATGGGTAGTAGAAATACATTTGGAGGCAGATGGTAGTAGGGGAGGAAAACTTATCTTATGGGACAGGAGAGTCTGGAAAATGGAAATGGTAGAACAGTGTAACCTAAGCATAGCATGTAAAATGTCAAGGGAAAATACTGATTTCTTTTGGTTTGTGACAGCAGAGCATACTGATAGTAAAATGGTGGAAAGAAGAGTCATGGGGGGAGCTATATTCAATGGGTGGAAGGTGTATAGGACCTTGGGTGGTGGGAGGTGATTTTAATATAATAAGATACCCCAATGAAAGAACAAACTGTTTCAGAATAAATGGAGTAATGACTGAGTTCTCTGAATGCATTGAAGAGATGGAATTTGTGGATCCTCTTTTATTTGGAGGATCTTATACTTGGAGAAGGGGGAGAATCATAGAAGTGCCTCAAGAATTAATAGATTTTTATACTCTTCATCATGGGAAGAGCAATTTACACTTATTAAACAGTCAATATAGCCAAAGATATCTGATCACAATCCAATCATGCTATCGTGTGGAGAGTTGAACTTCAAGAAAAATTATTCCAAATTTGAAAGTTGGTGGCGAGGGGTATAGAAGGGTTCAAAGAAAAGTAAGACAATGGTGGCGAGCTTTTGTTGTGAATGGGAGGCCGGGTTATATTCTTGCTGAGAAACTGAAAATGCTCAAAGAAAAGCCAAAAGATTGTAGCAGAATAATAGGGGTAATTGGAAACAGAGAAAGGGTGACATTCTAAACCAGTTGGCTGACTAGGATGCAATCCTAGAACAAAGAGCTCTCACGGATGATGAGGCATTGCAGAAAGCAAACTTAGCTATGGAGTTTGAAGAAGTTGCAAGAAATGAAGCTCTTGAAAACAAAGATCAAGGATACAATGGTTGAAACAGGGAAACAAAAATAAGAAATACTTCCATAGGATAGCTATAGCTCACAAAAGGGTAAACTCCATAGATAACTTGAAGGTGAAAGGCATGAAGTGACAGATCCAGAGGAGATCGAAGAAGCTATACAAAATTACGACAAGAATATGTATAAGGAGACAGAAGAGTGGAGGCTAGAATTAGTGTTACATGAAGCTATAAGGATCTAACCAGAAGAACAAGAGGAGCTACAAAGATGATTTGTAGAAGATGAAATTTTAGAAAGCATAAATTCTGTGCGATGGAGAAGGCACCAGGGCCTGTGGATTCCCTATGTCCTTTTTCCTGGCTTTATGGGAACTCATGAACTAGGACATCCTGAAGACTTAAATATTGTTATGAATATCGGAAGTTTGAGAAAACCTTCAATGAAACGTTTATAGCCTTGATTCCCAAACATAGGAGCTTCAGAATTGAAAGATTTCAGACAAGTCTCATAGGTGAAATGTACAAGATTGTGACAAAGATATTGGCTGAAAGACTCAAGAAGGTGGTTAACAATTTAACTAACAAGCATCAGCTGACATTTATTAAAGGGAGACAGATCATGGACGCGGCTCTAATTTATGGACTCGAGACTTAGAGGTGCAGATACAGGTGTCATATGTAAGCTAGATATAGAAAAAGCTTATGATCAGTCAACTGGAGATTCTCGTTGAACACTTTCAGACAAATCGGCTTTGGTGAGAAATGGTTGAAATGGATTGATTTTCGCATTAAAACTGCTAGGTTCTCTATTCTCGTGAATGGTGAACCTGTAGGTCTTTTTGTTCTGAAAGGGGTCTTAGACAAGGTGACCCCCTATCTCCTTTCCTATATATACCAGGAGCGGAGGGATTTGATAGCATGATGAGGATAGCATTGCAGAATAGATGGATTAAAGGTTTTGAGATAGGAAATAGTAGGGGGCAAACAAT
>JBDJHY010000097.1:7324427-7336089 GCA_039654485.1 Withania somnifera
AAGTATAGATACCTTCTTGAAACTGCGAGAGCATTGTTATTTCAAATGCAGGTTCCGAAATATTTCTTGGTTGATGCTGTTGTCACATCTTGTTTCTTGATTAATAGAATGTCTTCTTCTATTTTGTCTAATGAAATTCCTTTTTCTGTTCTTTTTCCCAATAAAGCATTGTTTCCCATCGAACCCAGAATATTTGATTGTACTTGCTTTGTTAGAGATGTTCGACCCCAAGTTACTAAACTAGATCCAAAATCCTTGAAATGTATCTTTCTGGGATATTCTCGTTACAAAAAGGTTACAGATGTTATTGTCCTAGTCTTAACAGGTATCTTGTATCAACTGATGTGACTTTTTTGGAAAATACACAACTTTCTTCAGAACCTATTCCTCAAGGAGAAGACGATGAGTTGCTTATCTATCAAGGTATTCAATCCTTGGGTCCTCCTTCATCAAACACCGTCAAACCGACCATTACCCAAACCTATACTCACCAACCCAAAACTTCTACTCCTACTGTCGAGCCTACTGTTGCACCTATTCTTGAACCTCCCAATTCATGTCCTAATGAGCCAGTATCTTCATCACAAGATCTGGCCTTGAGTAATGATCCTCCCATTGCTCTCAGTAAAGGTAAACGTATTTGTACGTATCCCATCTCTTTTTTTGCGTCCTATAATCATTTCTCTTTCTTGTTCTTTTATTGTCTCTAGATTCTGTGCCTATTCCTAAATCTGTTCGTGAAGCTCTACGTCATTTTGGTTGGCGTAATGCCATGTTTGAGGAGACGAATGTTTTGAAAGATAATAGTACTTGGACCTTAGATGATTTGCCTGTGGGAAAACAGACTATCCAATGTAAATGGGTGTTTGCAGTAAAAATGAATCCCAATGGTTCTATGGCTAGATTGAAAGCCCGTCTTGTTGCTAAGGGATACACTCAGACATAAGGAATAGACTATTTTGATACATTTTCTCCTATGGCTAAGCTTACTTCAGTCAGATTGTTTATCTCCATGGCAGTCACTCATAACTGGCGGTTGCACCAGATAAATATTGAAAATATTTTCTTCATGAAAATCTTCAAGAAGAAGTTTATATGGAGCAACCACCCGGTTTTGTTGCTAAGGGGAGAGTATGGGAAGAAGGTATGTCACCTTCATAAAACCTTGTATGGCTTGAAATAAAATCCTCGTGCATGGTTTGGCAAGTTCAGTTAGGCTGTTGAGATTTTTGGTATGCATAAAAATAAAACTAATCACTCTATTTTCTACAAACACTGATAGAGGCAATATCTTATTAGTTGTGTGTGTAGATGATATTGTCATTACAGGTAGTGACCGCAGGAATTTAATCTCTAAAATCCTTTCTTTCACACTCAGTTTCATACCAAAGACCTAAGAATGTTACATTATTTCTTAGGTGTTGAAGTGACCAGGAGCAAGAAGGGAATACTACTGTCTCAAAGAAAGTGTATGCTCGACTTGCTAGCTGAAACAGGAAAGTTGGGAGTTAAACCACGCAGCACCCCTATGACTCCTGGTATGCAGCTCACAAAAGATGGTAATTTGTTGGAAGATCCTAAGAGATATAGACGACTGGTCTGAAAGCTGAATTATCTCACTGTGACTCGACTAAATATTGCTTACTGTGTCAATATGGTAAGTCAGTATATGGCATCTCCAACCATTGATCACTGGAAGGTTGTGGAACAAATTTTATGCTACTTAAAAGGAGCACTTGGGTGTGGAATTTTGTATGCTAATTATGGTCACACTAGGATCGAGTGTTTCTCAGATGCTGATTAGGCAGAATCTCTTCTTCTGGATATTGTGTTTTTGTTGTGGAAACCTGATCTCGAGGAAAAATAAGAAACTAAATGTGGTGTCACGATCCAATGCTGAATCTAAGTACAAGGCCATCGCCAAATCTGCGTGTGAAATCTTATGGATATATCAGCTTCTCAAGAAAGTAGGCTTCGAGGTTTGTGTGCCAACCAAGCTATGGTGTGATAACCAAGTTGTATTTCAAATTGCATCCAATCCAGTTTTTCATGAGAAAACTAAGCATATGGAGATTGATTGTCACTTTGTTCGTGAGAAAATCCAGTTAGGCTTGATTTCTAAAGGTTATATAAAAAACTAGAGAATAGTTAGGGGACATCTTCACAAAAGCACTCAATGGATTTAGATTGATTATCTTTGTAACAAGTTGGGCATAATTAACATCTATGCGACAACTTGAGAAGAGTGTTACAGAATAATACTAATTAGGAAGTAAATATTTCGGTATTAATTAGGGATTGATTGTACATATATTTTTCCTAGTTTAGACATACCATGTATAGGCTATATAATGTATATAAATATCAATGCCTAAATGAATAATATACCAGAATCAATTCACTATTCTTCCTATCAATTACAGTCCAAGGCTACAACAAATGGGAAGAATTAACCTAGTGTTTTGTCTCTGCTTTGAATTGAACCTGAGACCTCATGATGTTCAACCCACGTTATTAACTACTAGACTACACCCTTAGTGCACTAGGTCACAACTCACAAGTTAATTTTAAATAAAAAAGTTAGGTAATCAAACTTTTAGAGTTCTTTTTTATGATCTTTAAATTCATAGACACAAAAAATCCTCTCCTTTTTATTTTTCAAATGTACGCCACAGTGTATATGAGGCAATAATACAGACTTGATCAGGCATCTACCTCATCAATAGGTTGATTTTTGCGGTTGCGATGCAGAAATAAATTTGACTTGATCCGAGTCCAAGATGATTGATAGGTCACTGCAACAAACATAAAGAAGGAAAATAATCAGATTAGTGCAAGTTACTCTGAGATTATATGTCCAAAGACAATATCAGCATTATTTCATTAGTAAAATCACTAGATACCAAGTGGATTCTTCATTCCTGATCCATTTGACCTCAAGTGTGTATGAGAAACATCTTCCTCGCCAGAGCCATCCGATATTTCCAGCTCTGCATTAATTTCTGAGTTTGACTTCTCTTGGGGAAATGAGCAATCAGCAAAAGCTCTATCCAGATTGTCCTTACAAGTCCTTTAAAATTGGAAGGAGATATAAGCCATTAAATCTTCAAAACCAAACAAAAACATATCATTCTTTAACAATGCTTCCATTTCCATTAGTGAAACCTCAAATATTACATTGAATTTTATCAACCTTCCCCCCTTCCTGAAAGGTTGTTTATTACCCTACTAAAGAAGCTAATAGTCATCAATGCATAGTTTTAATAGATCCACATAAGTTTGCAGAAGCAATATCAAACCATCACTTCAGTGTTCCTACGACAAACATCCAGCAATGCAGAAGAATTTCGGATGCACTCAAATTAGAACTTTTTAAAAGTCAAAAAACCAGAGACGGGAGAATTATTCCATTATTAACAAAATTACTTAGCTTATCAAAAAGAATAAGCCAAAGAACAAGAGAAGGAAAGTATGGGATACACAATAAGTTGTCTAGGGCAGCCCGGTGCACTAAGCTCCCGCTTATGTGCGGGGTCGGGGGAAGGGCCCGACCACAAGGGTCTATTTTATGCAGGTTTACCTTGCATTTCTGCCCGAGGTTGTTTTCAAGGCTTGAACCAGTGACCTCCTAGTCATATGGAAGTACTAGTTACTCCAAGGCTCCCTTCAAATACAATAAGTTGCCTATTTGGAAAAAATTGTTTGATAAGCAATGCCACCTCAAGATTTTGTTTTCAGTAATATAGCATGTCACAGCTTACAAGTTACAGTGATCTTTATTCTCTATGTGCTAAAACTTTACATGTGTGTCAACTTCTCTCGGCAGTAGTTTTGGTCTTCACAATTTGATTAATTAATCGAGTACAATGCCTCTTCATCAAGATTGTATTTCATACGTCTAGATAGGACGATAAAGTTAGCTAAGACGCACATCATAAATTTTTTTTAAAAATCTGAGTTGCGTAAAACAAAACCTTAACAAGTTCGCATATACAAAGTTATTATGCAAGTGTCATTTATCAAAATAAAGAGAAGAAACAAACCCGATTTCTATAGTTCTTCTGGTGAATGATATTTTCTTTTCTTTTAAGTCATATTTTTGAGAGAACAAGGTTAACTTCACAAAAAACATTGTTCATTTCCTACGTCAACAAATAGAAGTTTTTCTATCTGCTTTGTCAAGTAGACCAATAAAATGGGAAATCTCATTTGTCATATGCAAAACCGCACACCTCATTAAGATCATAATGGCATACTCTCCCAAAAAGCAAGAGTAGACCCCACTGAAGACGAGCGCTCGGCCTTACATTTTAAGAGGTAGGTCCTTCATATCAAATGAAGGACTATACACCAACTATTTTTAGGGTCCTTGGGGAAATTGTGAAGCAATGGTTGTTAGTCATACTTAACTACTCTAAGATCCAACGGAAATGATCTGTATTTATTTTGGTCCGCCCCACAAAATGTTGATATTTCCTTAACCGGGAAAGTTCTCCACACTAGGACTATGCACAAAACGAATCAATTCGAAATTTTGAATCGATTCGAAGCAATTTGGATAATTCAATTTGGTTCATACAAGTCAAACTGATTTACAAATTTGATTTTAAAATACTTCATCTTTTCAAATCGATACGAGTGGGTGCGTTTACAATTTGAATTGGTTCGAAAAATCGAAATATATATGCACTCACACACACACATATATATATTGGTTATTTATTTCCTAATTGTAAGATTTTGTTATTTTTTGTTGTATTTGTTGATGCTCTAAAATTGAAATGAAAATAGTTGATTGTAGAAATATCAAAGTCGAACAATTCGATTAGTAAAATCGAATTGAAATAATAAAAAATGAATCGAATTGGACCTAGAATGAATTTGAGTTAGGATGGAGATTATAACAAATCGAAATTCGTAATTTCAATTCGATGATGGTCAAATTTGACTTGAATCGATCATGCACAACCTTACTTCACACTACTACAAAAGTATTACTCCCTTTGTCCCATTCTATATGACGCCAGTTGATGGGCACAAGGTTAAGATGTTAACTTAATGTATCGTACCTACAGACACATGCATGTGTGTGTGTGTGTGTTGTTAAAAGGAAAAATACATATGTGGTGTAGACACACACATAGACACGTGAATGTATGTGTGCCTATTGACAACTGATAAATCCATTTTTTTCAGCTTGAAACTTGGTGATAATCAACCCATCCCTCCATCACTATCTACTAAAATAGCACACTTGGTTCACATCTGGATTCCAACTCGTGACACACGCCTACCACACATCTCGCGTTGTAACCTTTACCTCTGAAACCAAAACCCTTACTTGATGTGTCTACTATATTAGTGATAGTGGAGTAAAACACTAAAGCTGGTAAATAAAAAGTTAGTTTAATAGAGAAAACATCACACCAAAGTCTAAAAGCTTAATATGTTAATGGATTTGAATTCTTACCAGTTGTTTAAGAACAGAATGGTGTTAATTATTTTGGGCTACAAATGGTTAAAATACTAAAGTTGGTAAATAAAAAGTTAGTTTAATAGAAAAAACATCACACCAAAGTCCAAAGTCCAAAGCTGAATATGTTAATGGATTTGAATTCTTACCAGTTGTTTAAAAACAGAATGGTGTTAACTACTTTGGGCTACAAATGGAAAGAGAGTCATATAAAATTGAAAGGAAGGAGTGTCACTGTAAAAGTGCTTTTACAGTGAGAAGAGCAGAAATACAACAAAGCTCCTACAGCTTTAAGCAAGAAGTGAGACACTTCCTCTAAGTAAACCCCAAAAGAATTTACAGAAAATACAAAAAATAACTAACATATAGAAGATATAGTGCCTGTAACAATAAAAATCTAATCAATTTTTTCAATCTGAGCATAATTAGTTTTAAAACATATAGAAATACCATAGCATCTAATCGCGGAAGGAAGGCCAATTTTTATGGTGACCCACAGACGCTAGGGAATCCAAATTCCAAGAAGGCAATTGTCTTACAAGTTTTTTGAATTACAACAGGGAAATATAATGCATGCATACACACATGAAGACACATATTTGAGCAGCACACACATGCAGAGACACATAATTAGGAAGTGTGATCTAGCCATAGTCCACCAAGAAAAAGCTAACTGGAAACAGAAGAGTATACTATTGGCACATCTGTGATCAGGAGGTTAGATGAGCATATATCACATACCATCTGCAGTTTGTTTCTTCAATTTGAGCAGCAAGCAAGGAAGGTATACGCCTCCATTTGAGGCAATCATCACATTGCACCCAAGCATTTGTTGGTGGCAAGAGGCGCTCGCCTATCTCGCTCTGCAGAATGTCCAAGTTTGAAATGCCTCCATCAAAAATTTTCCTTTCAGAGCCAACTTGTCCAAGCCCAGATAGTATTCCATTTTCTACAACATTATTTAACATAGTCACTGAATACTACATGTACCAAGGTCTAAATACTACAATGTACCAAGGTTAACATAAACTTAAAATCTCAGTTTATTATTATTGAATCATATGACAATACCTGTTCCTGAGTGCTGTCTAACTTCACCTAAACACTTAACAGGATCACTTTTGTGCTTCATTTCATGCACAATTTCTTCCTTTCCTTTGTTCCCTTTCTTTTTACATTCTCTTCCTTTTGACAAATTGGAGATTTCTAGCCTGCACTTACCTAACTCCTTCGGTTGCCCCCCTTTAGAAACTTTTCTCTCATCAGGAGAGGATACCAGTTTCTCTGACAACTCAGACTCCGGAGACTCGGTGCCTAGAGTAGAACAATGATTTCCCTCTAGATCGCTTTCAAGATTTGAGGAAGCACACGAGATTCCCAAGCTCGACACTCCTGAACAATGTAGCAGTTCTCTTGAAAATACCACAGTGCTGAACATGTTTCCCGTTATATTTCCAGATGTAGTTAAAACAGAAGTATCAGAAAAAGATGAACCATCCCTTTGTTTTTCTCCGTGCATGAGATTCCCAAATACTTGTGCATTGCTCATACTTTCTGGACTAAGCAAATCTTTCACCCCACAACTGGAAACCTTTGGGAGCCTCTCTTTTTTCCTTCCTTTTTTACTGCTCTTATCATGCATCCTCAAAATTGGAGCATCAACAGGAGCAGCACATGGCTTAGAGAAAGTCAAATCGTGAACGTCTTCTGGAACATCGATCGGAGTATCAGGAATTAGGTTGATGACTTCTGAATCAGGTGAAGTTCCAGGATCCGAAAACCTGTTATTGTTCGATCTTCCCTCCTGAGAAGGTGACTCAACAAGATGAACTAAACTCTCAGCAGCTGGTTCTTGAACTGCATTTTTTCCAGGCAGATACCCTTCTGATAAAGAAACATAGTCATTATCCAAATTTCCATTGCAATCATCGAACTGCACACTTGGCACCTTCTGTCCCAACCTTTCATCAACTTCACAGGAAATTTGGGGCATCTTTTTCAGTACTTGTCCAGCAGTACAGTTTTTGTTAGTATCATTATCAATAAGAGGAATAATATCCATCAGACAACGTGGACCAAATTTAACCTTCAAGGAAATCGGGCCAGTTGGAATGAAGTATTTACCCTTTGATTTCCGCGACTTTCGACCATTCTGTTTCTTACCATGTTTCTCATTTCCGGTACCGCCCTTTGTTGCTATTCTTAAATTTTTTCGCTTCCCCGAAGCTATCGCAAGCCTGACATTATGTTCGAAGCACTGTACCGTATTTTCTAGCAAACCCCAGACCGATGAACGAGCTTGCTTACTGAAATAGCTTCTTCTCTTTCTTGTAATCTGCAAAGAACTAAGATCTGTGGGTGTTTTTTTAATGGCTTTTCTCCTGCCATTTCTTGCTGGAACTGTAGCAAGATTCTGGCTTATCTTGCAGTTGCGCCCACTCCTTCTCCGAGGAGCAATGCATGCATTGTCAGGACATTCACTTAAAGAAGCATTATCAGTTTTTACAGCATCTTTGCCTTTATCATCCCCCTTTTGTGACAACTCAGCTACGCTAATTGAGTCAAAAGAATTCACAAGAACGTCAGTCCCTGAAACATCAAGTGTGACCATTCTCTGAGACACATCAGCAGATCTAAGCTCAAAGGGTTGAGGTGATTGCAAAGAGTTTTCAGTCGTGCAATCGGGATCCATGACATATGAACTCTGCCCAAAATCAAAGACATTAGCGCCTATTGATATCTGGGAAAGCATATCACCAGTTTAACAGCAATGTTCAAAGAAAGCATAAGCCCCAATGGCAATTCCTCCTTGTACCAGTACACGACATCAAGAACTAACTGCCATGTAAAGATATGCTTGCCTCATAAATTCACTGCAGTGATCTGTAAGAGCAAATGATAGTTATATTTTGTTAGAAAAGCATTCATAATATTCATATAACAAGTCTTAAAGCTATCATACAAACAAAAAGGATGGGAATTGTAAATAGAAAGAAATTGCCCACCCACTCACCAAGGAGAAAATGCTATCACATGGACAAGAAACCCACCACGATAAACAATAAAGATGTCACAAATCATCGCTATGACGTCAAGGGTATACTCAAATTACCATGTGAAGAGGAAGCGAGTATGGTAAAGCCGATCACCTACTAACTATTTTTTTATGAGGCATGGTGTCTGAGCCAATTTTCACAAGCCTCAACTAAATCCATGGGATACTAGTCACCTCCCACCAACAATAGGTATCAAATAACTCTGTCCACCAAGACTAGAACAAAAGGGAAGAATCACCTAGTGCCTTTTATCTCCGCTGGGATTTGAACCTGAGACCTTTGACCTCGTGATTTTGCAATCCACTTCATTGACCACTAGCCCACACCCTCGGCTGTTCTACTACCTATTTTTTATGACAATGGTATTCGAGCTAGCTAGTGCACACCTCAATTATTCCAATAAATACCTGCTACCTCCTACCAACCCAAGTACCGGGTAACTCAGAATGCTTAGGCATATGGCCAGAAATCACCTAGTATTTTTTTTTTATCTCCACTAAAATTTGAAACTAAGACCTCATGATTCTCTTCCATCACGAAGCCACGCCCTTGAGGCCAAGTCAATCACCTACTACTACACCGCATTTTGCAATAGAGTTATGGGCCCTAGTGTACTCCAACGTTTAATATGCCATGGCTGCCACTTTGTTGTGGTGAATGTCATGGCAAGTTGGATGTCAGAAAGAAAATAGTTCTGGAAGATTGCTCATCTTTCTAGTTTCTGATTGATTAGAAGAAAGAAAAAAAGAGAGCCTTTTAAAGCAATAAAAACTCCCTTATGGAAAGTTAATTGCTTTCGTTTCTCCATAGATTCTTTAGGTCCAGAAAGTATGTTTCCTATATCATATAATGACTAAATCTCGTGGAGCTTAACGTAACACTTTACTTTGGTAATACGTCACTGGCTTTGTGGGACATTAATGAAATATTTTGAATCAACCAAGAGCCCGGTGCATACACATGCTAAAGGGAGTTTAAGCAATTAAACAGTGCATGACCCGCTGCTTTATATGAATTAAAATAATGCAGCCCAACTCTTTCAAACACCCAACCTAAAACTACTGCTAAAACATCTTACAAGAGCACACACCAAATAAAACTTTTTCTTTTGATAAAAATGATGTCCAAGCCAGCTTTCGCGCAGCTCGGCTAATTAACTCTATCCCACAGGACTAGGACACATAGAAGAATCACTTAGTGTTTTTATCCCTGTTGAGCTTTGAACTTGAGAACTCATATTCTCAACCGACTTCATTGAACATTGGGTCACACCCACCTTTGGGTGCCCCACACACACATATATACAACTTTAATTTTAGTATTATTTCTAGGTGATTTCTCCAATCAGCCTATGCCGTTGTGGCAGAGTTACTCACCACCCGTACGGATGATCACTCGCTGCATTGAGCTAGATAGAGATAACACTTTTGCCGGTAGCAGACTTACCACCTGTATGGAGTCCGGTTTGCTCCCAAAAAAGCCCAAAACCAAAAGAGAAAATACACCAGTAGAAAAAAACCCTAAGCAGCTCACACCAAAATTGCTGATATCAAAGCTCCAACAACAATGCAGATACATACATATACATATTCACCTAATTTCCATGAAATCAAAAATGAAAATAAAAAAAAAAATTAATTACACAAATTAACATACCTGATGAATTTCAAGAACAGTAAAAAAGACCAAATCAAAGTATGTCAATAACTTTTTATAGAGAGAATGGACATTTATTGTAGAGAGAGAGAGAGGAGGAATCAAAGCAAAAGGCTTTTATGAGTTGGCGAAAGAGAAAGGGTTCCGGTGGGACTCGTTTGAGCTTTTTTTTTTTTTTATTTTATCCGACTATTATTAGAATTGGGTTGTAAGTATAATCATTTTCTATTTCTGGAATATGAGGTCAACCTTATTAATTTTTTATTTTAATAATTATCGTATTCGAATCCCTTTGATTTTATGAGATATTTAACGACCCATATCACTTACATATTATTAAATAATTATATTCATTAAGCCTTAGATGAATGAGGAATAAACATTTAGCATTTTTGTCTTTGCTTTAATTTAATTTTGATATCTCTTAATTCTCATTCATTAATATTTTAAGTAACTTTTTAAAAAATACTTGATTTTGATTATAAGTTGATTAAATTAATTTTTAGCTTTCAAGAGTGTTTAAATATTTTTAAAATGATTCTAAAAAATTAAAAGTAGACACCCCTTACTTTTTGTTTTTTAACTTAAAATTTTTAAAATTTAACTTTTTTTAAAAAAAAAAAAACTTTTTAAACAAGGCCAAACGAACTCTTAATCTTTTAACATAAATTTTTGACAATTAAAATTTAGTACCTAAAAAGGTACTATTCCTATATATTATACATTCTTATATATAATTTTTAATTAGTACTAATATTTTAGACTAATGTGAGAATCTACCTAAAAAGTATTATACATTCTTGTATATATTTTTACAATTAATATTAATAGTTTAGACTAATCTGAGAATCTATCAAAAATAAATTTTATATTTTTAAGTTTGAGCTAAAATATGTATACACTTTATTTTATAAAAAATAACTTTGTTAGATTATACTTGAAGTTGTCATTATTATTATTGTTGTGTACAAATATTTTAATTATTAAAAGATATTTCATAAAAATAAAAGATGACCTTCGAAACAGTATTAATAATTCATATGCAAATAATAATAACATTATTGAAATATTAAAACACATTAAATGTAATAGCTTTAATCATAATATCCGTTCGACAATATTACTCTTCTTCTCGTATGAAATTAATGGGTAATTAATAATTTGATATTTGATTAAATACTTATTTGATCATAATATTTGATCTGATTTTTAAAATTCTAATTTTTAAATATTCTAAGTTTTCAAAAACTGTTTCAGATCAGGTTTTGTGTTTTCGGGACTTTAAATCACAAAATTTTATTTTCTTTTCACATTTTAGTAGTAGTAATGTTTTTGGCTGTCTTGTAGTCTATGTACTATTTTTTATGCGTAAAATTTTGATAGAATAATGCATATCTAAACACAATTTAAAATTTTAAAAATCACAACTTCATGAATTTTAATTTGTAAATTTAAATTTCAAATTTATGGTCAAACA
>JBDJHY010000097.1:7336189-7349993 GCA_039654485.1 Withania somnifera
GTAGAAACGAGCAAAAAAAAAAAAGCTCGGCCATCTGACAAAATGAAGTAATGTTATTTCTAGGTAAGTTATCAAACCAGATCTTGGCCTTTTCAATCAAATATTCTGGAAATACTATGCACATGTGCTCCATATTGCACTGACGATTCATCATCTGAAATTTGAACTGGGATAAGAAATCACCAGGGTTAGTGCTCCCATCATAAGGTTTGATTATTGGGGACTTGAAACCTTTTGGTAAAGGAGTACTCATTATGGCTCTCGGGAAAGGGGTAATCATGTCCCTTGCTTCATCAATTCCTAGAATTTTATCCTACTCATTTTTAATGAAATTCTTTTGAGTAGTTTGTCTCTGGCTAAATCCTCCACTACAATTTCGGAGTGGACTCCGATATCGACGAGGGCTATGATTTCAACGTCGTCCTCGGACTGTGTTTCTTTCAGTCTCTTGTGATGAGGATTCTCCTCGTCAGAGCGCGAGTCAGTTGACTCCGTTGGACTTCAGTGTGCTTCCTCATCACGTCTGCGACTTCTTCCTTAGTTAGATTGAGCATCCTCATTGGACCTCATCTCAGGGTGTTCATTACTCCATTGTTGAAACAAGGCCTGATGTTCCTGAACAAATCTTTCTGCAACTGTTGACAGGATATTTGACATCGTTTGATCTTGGTCACCCAGTCGACTGGGATGAGTGGTAGACACTCGACTAGCTTGTACCCCGCCTCCGCGGTCACTAATACCCTAGTCACTGCTGTCGCGGGCTGTAGCCAGGCCACCACGACTCGCGCCTCGTGTGTTTCTACTTCTTGCGGTAACCATCTTCTCAATGTATCAGAATTCTAGCTTTCCAAAACAAAAATCTACAACTCGTCCCTACAGATGACGTTAATTGATGATTCTCAAAAGAAAACCAACAATTACACTACTAAATTTACCTCATAACAATGAATGACAACAATGAACCTAGGATGGACACCTGCAAAATAAAACCTAGGGTGGTCCTCGGGACAAACTCTCCGATGCTTAGGTTAGTAATAAGCTTAAGAGAATTAACTGTATATTCTTTGCAATAGTAGAGTGAGCTTCCCTTTGCATCATTCTTTTTGACTTTTATATCTTTGTCTCATGTAACTGCCACTTAGTGGGCGCTATAAAAAGGGAATAACCTCCCAAGCGGTTATTGCCACTTTAAAAATGTTAATAGTAATTACTTAATTACTACCGTTATTCTACAATTTTAATAGTAATTACTTAATTACTACCGTAATTCTACATCTTCTTTTCATGCTTCGACCCTACTTTATATAATATATAGATTATTATTACTTAAATTTTCTTCTTTAATTATCTTTCATTCAATATTTAAATAAATTATATTAAGATAAGTCTTATAATATTTAGATTTAAAAAAAGATAAGCTTATCATTATTTGAAATTCTTCAAACCATGTGTTTCTATTTTTAAGTTGATAAAAATATTTTAGAAAAAGGATAATATATTTTTAAATTCAAATATTATTTTCAATTTAAAATTTATTATCATAGTTATTATGCTTGTACTAAAATAGCCAAGTAACAAATTTTTATATTATCAGTTGTCTTTTCTTTATGATTCTTTCTCTGCTTTATATAATATAATATAAATTATTACTTTATTTTTATTATTGTAAATATCTTTCATTCATATTTAAGTAAATGATATTCACATATATCTTATCATATTTAATTTTTTTTTTAAAAAGATTATCATTATTTAAAATTATTCAATCATGTATTTTTATTTTTAAGTTGATAAAAATATGTTTTTAATTTAATATTTTTATTATCATAAATATTATATTTATCCTAAAATAACCAAACAACACATTTTTATCTTATTTTCATATTTCGTCAATAATTTGTATAATAATATATAGAAGATTGTTGGGGCGGCATTGGAAGTTTGGAACTCGTTCGGAAATCTGAACTCTGTAGCGCATGAAACCTCTCACATCCCATCGCTCCGCTTCCCTATCTGGCTAAATCCGCTTAAAACCGTCACTCTCACCAGTTGATCAAAGTTCCCTTACTCTCAATTAACTTCCCTATTCTCTTTCTCGGAGGGACATAGAGGGTGTTGGACTATGTGTGGGTGTCCCGGCCTTGGACCCTAGTGATTGTGTTGTTCCTATTCTCTTTCTCATCGATCTGTTCAAATTCACTTCCTTCATAAACACTTAAATAAACTCTCTCTCTCTTTTGAGTGTTTGATCTAATTCCTTGAGTTCTGTTGGTCATCAGCTGAATCAATTTTATGCCAATAAATTGAATTTTGCTGATTTTTGTTGCATTGCTGTATTTAGTTATTGAGATGAAATCGAAATTAAAATGGGCAGCGTTAGGAGGCCTGGTGTTATCATTCGTTTCATTGCTTGTTCACTTATTTCTCGCCAAGTCCAGTGCTGATCTTGTACAATACACTGCTATTACCCTTTTTACTGACGATTTAACTCCAAATTTGTCCACCAGAAAGGTAAAATATCAGTTAAACTTTTATATGCCTCCACCTGTTAGTTTGATAATAGCTCATGATCCCAGTGCACTTAAGTGCCCGCTATGTGCGAGGTGCAGGGAAGGCCGAGCCATAATGGTTTATTGTACTCGGCCTTGCCCTTCATTTATGCAAGAAGCTATTTCCACGGCTTGAACCAGTTATGCCAAGGCTACCCATAGAAGAAGTAGTGTAGAGAATATTATAAATTATCTTCAAACAGCACTATTTATCAGCACTAACCAGAATTTCCAAGGGATCAAATGTATATCCTGAAATGTAAAATGTTGGGAACTTTGTTATGTATTATTTACTAATGTAGATGCATGTTGTTTCGTTGTTTAAGAGTATCTACATATTTTGACTGTGTCTTTTTAGGTTAATTTTATCAAAGGATGCTTGGAATTATATTTTTCATGTTGAAAACTTTGATTAGGGTCCTTGGTATCGCAAGTTGTGGGGAAATGTGAAGTCATTGGAGCCCTTGCACCCTTTTCCAAATCCAAGAAGTACATATCCTGGTAATCCCTGCAATTCTTTAGTTATTTACTGCTCTGAATTAGTCGCAGGATCCTGATTAGATTATGTATTTTTATGAATCCCTCGTTTGTGCTCTTCTTTTACATTACTTGCTAATATTTGACGATAAATTGCATAATTGCGTACACAATGAATACAATGCAATGTAATGGGCTATGTATAAAGCAAGAAATGAAGGTATAGGGGAGGTTGTTTTTTGGCATCTGATGATGGTGATGGAGCAGCAGTGCTTTCTTTAGGAAGCATTTTTGAAGCAAAAAGCTACTGAGCCATCATTTCGCAAATTGATGGTATTTTATCTGACATGGAATTTAAGAAAGATATAAAGGCTTTTGACATGTAAGCAAAAATTGTATAACATACCATAAATACTCTTAGTACCTTGTTGCCCACAATGTTCCGTGTCAATTCTTATTAGATCATACTTTAAAGTAAAGTGGGAATGTTTCAAAATATAGAGAGACATGAATATTTTTGGAACTAATAGGAAATGAAAGAGTAACATATAAAATGGACTGGAGGGGATGTGCGTGCAAACTGGCTCGGACTCGACGGTTGTCAGGAAGAAAAAAGGAATGGAGGGAGTACCATAATTTACTAAGAAAGTTTAATGTGCTGTTGCGTTTGCTTTCTAGGTTACAGAAGCATAGAGTTTACAAATGGTAGTTATGGTTACTTATAGGTTGGAGATTGTGTGCATGGTTATCCGGAAGTTGAAATTGGCTCGCTTCCTTCACCATTTTAAAGTTAACTGTATTTTGTTTCAACAACAATGTTAAGTACCTCCATCATCGGTTGGAACTGATTCTTTCTTTTCACCTATTTTGTCACTGTTTCAGTGTCCGTTGAACAGAACAATGGCTTCATCTATGCAAAAATATCTGGTAGTTTTGAGAAGATCAGGAACTCGGTATGCTCATTATGTTGTTGAAAGACTTCTACCCTTTTTGTGCCAAATTATTGGGTGAAGAGATCCTGATAGATTTACCTTTTCTCATAGATTGTTGATCTGGTCACCATATCGAGGCTTCTAAATGCCACCCTTGTAATTCCGGAGATTCAAGAAAGTGCTCGTTCAAAAGGCATCAGGTCCTGATTAATTTGACTTAAAAGATAAGGAGGGCTTTGTGATGCTTTATTGACATTCCTGAATTTTAAATTATAATTAAATTTTGCAGTTCCAAATTCAATACTTTTTCGTACCTCTATAATGAGGATCAATTTATAGCAGCCTTAGCAAATGATGTCACTATTGTGAAGAGTCTGCCACCTATCTTGAGGGAGGCTAGGAGACGGAAAGAGTTCCAAATTTTCAAGCCCAAAAGTTCTGCTTCTCTAAAGTTTTATACAGCTGAAGTTTTACCTAGATTGAAGAAAGCAAAGGTCATTGGACTAATATTGACAGATGGTGGTTGTCTTCAGGTATGATTATTCCCTTCAATTTTGTTTTGAGACCGCTGTAATGTTTGATGTGTATTAAATTGTACCCAGTAGTAGTTAAATATTTGTATTCTTTTTCAAAGTTATAGAGTAAATTGCAAATTATAAGCTTGAAGACAGGGAATTTTTCAAAATTGAGGGAGAACTCAACTTTTATATGTAATTCTTTTTAGAGTCTTAAAGTTAATGAAAAGCATCGGAAGAGAAAACAAATGCCACTTCTTTTTTCTTCAAAATTATTAA
The DNA here is from genome assembly GCA_039654485.1 of Withania somnifera. NCBI lineage: Eukaryota > Viridiplantae > Streptophyta > Magnoliopsida > Solanales > Solanaceae > Withania > Withania somnifera. The sequence continues at coordinate 7,340,942 of JBDJHY010000097.1, forward strand.
CATCTCAAACAATAGATTCATGTTATTCTGCATTCATTTGACTAATAAAAGCAATGACTATGCACTAAAAAAAGCTTAATCACTATTAAATGTCTAGTTATATTCGCTATATCTGTGCTATGGAGATTTCTTAAAAAGGAGTGCACTACTGGATTGGTGTTAGATGGGTGTCCAACTGGAATGCTGATGAGACTTGAGCATATCTTAAATATGCTGTCAAATATTTTATGCAACCCCCCCCCCCCCCCCCACAACGCAAACCTTTGAAAAGAGTGATCAGCTTTTAGAGGGAGTTGCTTGTTCAGTGCTTGAAGATGGGCTCAGGAAGTCAGGATAATGATGAAAGAGAGATCAGAAAAGAAAATAGTGAGATAGTGAAAGGATGAATGTAACTGTTAATGTGGAATGGCTGGAGAGAGAAACTTTGTCTTCTAACCAGACACAAGACATCAATAGACCGTCTGTGAAAATGATCCTAAACATTTCCCAGCTTTCTCTCAGAAAGTCTTCTTTTTCTCTTCTTTGCAATCTCATCTTACATCAATCATAGAATTTATCTTTTATCATTTGATGCACCCATTTATAATGGGTATTTCCAACTTATCATACCCTTGACAGACCCCTTTATAACAGGGTAGTTCTATCCTGCTCAGACTCTTCGAAAATGTCGTTGTGTTCATGTCGGATCCTCTAAAGTAGTCTAATATGGAGAATCTGATATGGGTGCATCGGCATTTTCGGAGAATCTGTGAAACATAGTTTCTACCATCTTTCTTAAGAACCTATGTTTTAAAATCATTCGTATTCACTGAAGTAGATATTTGATTTGCTAAGTAACTCAAGCCTAGTTTTACAGAGGTGGGAAATGTAGAGGGATTCAGGTAACTGTTCAAAGTAGCAATTACTTGTTCACTTGTCCCAAAAGAATTAATTACTCATAAGATGGAAAAAGAACATTTGTTCTTGCCTGGGAATAAGTCATTTGAACTGAAGAAGCTAGGTGCAATGCAAAGAAGTTGTATGAATTGGTAGGAAAAAAATAATAATTTGTAAATAGAAGTGTGGAACTACATTGATGGAGATGTACTGGAAGATCGATAGAAGATTGAACTGAGAGTAAATGTTTCTTCATGTCCTTCCAGCTGAGTAAGAGCCACTAGGTAAGTGAGCATCAAGGGTCTATCGAAGATCCACACTTTCCCTTGATAGCACGATGCTCTGACCAACTAAACCACAAATTCCCTTGACAGCAGAAAATTTAATTTTCTTATGGGAAAAGGGTCAAAAATGCTCCTCAACTTTCGTTATTGGTTGATTTTACCTCTCATCATACTTTATGGTCATATTTAACCCGCCGTTAACAAACTTGTCACCTATACCCCTTGTTGGATGAAAAATCCCAAATCAGCCCAAATACCTCAATTTTAAATAAAAAAAGACCCACCAACCATATCTAACCCGACCAAACCCATGTAAAGAAAAAAAACCAAACAAATATACTCCCCTCATATGTATGGAAGTCAAATCTCCCAAAGTTCTTTGGACATTTGAGAGAGAATAAAGGGACTAATTGCAAGTTAAACGTTCCAACCAAAATATTAAAGACCATCTAAAACTCTTTGGGGTCACCCTCCATTGACCATTGTCATCATCGCCCGGAGGTAATTATCCCTAAACACTTAGGGGTCATTTGTAGAGTGTATTAGAAAAGGCAATGCATGCATTACCTTTGTATATTAGTTATATTTTGTTTGGTTCACTTTTTAAACCGCTGCATAACTAATGCAAGCATTGGTTATACACTTGTATTAAGGAGTGTATAACTAATATTTAGAAGTCAAGGGTATTAGTAATGCAATGAGTTTCTAATGCATGCATTAGCATGATTAAAGACACAATTGCACCTCAGAACCTTCTCTCCATAGTATGTCCTTCCATCATATTTGTGGAGGATTTTTTTATAAATAATTTTCTTTTAATAAATTATGCAATGTGTATTATTTTTAATACACCAGAACAAATACTCCATAAGAAAAATCTTACCATAACTAATGCAAGTATAACTAATACAAGCATTACTAATGCTTGATACATCACATTTTGCATTATTCTTATACACCCTACCAAACAACCCCTTGAAACGTTCCTTTTTTATTGCTTGACCCCGGAACGATTCGCTCCAACAAAGATTTGTTCTAGTTGTTCTGAATTAGTCAATTAAATAAAGGAAAATACAAGTTTTTTTCGTTTTCCTTTTGTGCATTGAAACAAATCTCTTTGCTCAACCGGGGATTGTAGGATGAGTTTACAAATTCTCCCAACATACAAATTGCAGCTAGGACACAACCATAAGAACAAGGCAGTTTTAGTCAAGAAAAAGAATAACCTGAGGTTTTTAGCAGAGAAAAGGAAAAGAAATAAAAGATATCATCAAACACGCTTAAAATTTGTCATTCAACAGTAGATTACTTCAAAAACCACAAGTTTAAGTATACAAACCTTTATTTAAGAAGAACACAACCATAAGAACAAAGGCAACCAGCAGCTATAAAATGACCCCAGCATTTGCATCCTCAATAATCAACTGTCAACCACCACGAAGACGAAGCACCAGGTGAAGCGTTGATTCTTTTTTTTTTACATGGTTGGGTCGGATTAGATATGGGTGGTGGGTCTTTTTTATTAAAATTGAGGTATTTGGGTGGATTTGGGGTTTTCCATCCAACTAGGGTATAGGTGACAAGTTTGTTAACGACGGGGGTGATTATGACCACCAAGTATGACGAAGGGTAAAACTAATCAATAAATGAAAGATAAAAGTTGAGGGGTATTTTTGACCTTTTCCCCTTTTTTTAATCTCTGAATGAAGTAAAATTGTGGTCATATCATCTTAATTTTTGGTGTAATAAAGATGCTGTCAATGATGTTAATGATATGATTGAATTGGCATACTCCTTATATACTTAAAAGGAATGAATTCCAAATATACTTTTCTTCACTCTTACTATCTTCTTGGTGCCATAGTTTGTTAACAATTATGTTTTGCCTACTTTCTAGGGAAAAAGAAAAGTAAAGGAGGAATAAATCGAAAGCAATCACCATATATATGTCCAAGCCATCTGATACTCTAATTCTAACACCATTGTAGTAAGATCAATTGTCTGGTGTAGAAAATTATATGATCTGTTTGTCATTTTATAATTAGCAACCCCGTTGCTTGTGCTAGGGATGAACACCATCATCCACGTTGGACACTTAGGTCATCAATGTGGTGTTTGGCTAATCAACGAGTAGTGCAAGCTCATGCATCCCTTTGGCATTTGAAGGGATGCATCTTTCCTGTTTAATATGTAGTATCATCTTGGATCATGGATTGTTTCCTTCCTTGCATCTTTCTAAAAGTGCTCTCTCTGTCCAATTTAATGTGAAGGCATTTAATTGGACACACAATTTAAGAAACTAAAGAAAACTTGACTAGTTGCCAAATATTGCATATCCATATTTTCCTTAAAATAGTATGACAATTATCCTTTTAACTGAGTGGTGTTGGAGTTTGAGCTTCATTTTGTTTTTCTTACCTTGTAAAGAATGAACTTTATCTTTTAAAAAATAAAGAATGAACTTTCTTATGAAGTGGGTTCCAACAAGTCATGTCATTAAGGGCAATATGTTTATATATTTTTCAAAAGGAAAAATGTGTCATTCGTATTGGGGAAAATTGAGAAGGAAAGTGTGTTACATAAAAAGGGACAGAAGTAGTACTACCTTTCTCGAGTATTTCTGTTTAATCTACAACAACTACTATGTTTATCCTAAAACAAGTTGGATTGACCACATGAATCCTCAATAACCATGCTTCTTTGTTTAAGTCCATCTTAAGCCAAAAACATTCCAACAAAAACAAAATACGTTCTCAGTAATTTAAATGATTCATAAAAAGCATATGAGCTAGCACCCAAGGATGTGACTTAGTGGTCAATGAAGTGGGTTGAGAACATGAGGTTTCAGGTTCAAATCTCAGCAGAGACAAAAAACAGTAGGTGATTCTTCCCATCTGTCCTAATAGGACAGAGTTACCTAATATCTGTTGCTAGTCAGAGGTGGCAAGTATCTCATAAATTTAGTCGAGGTGCGCAAAAAAGTTATTTAAAAAAAACATACGAGCTAAAATAAATGTATTAACATGAACAGAACACATTTCCAACTAATAGTGTCGCCTATATGAATCTTTTTCTTCTATTAAGCCCTGTCATTAGCTAAGGTGGCATTTGTTACAAGAGTTTTACCTTTACCTCATTCCTTGAAATCTTCACTCATCATATTTATATCTCGGGAAAAGTATATTTAGAGTCGACATAGGCCATGACAAAACCATCTTAATCGACCTCTCATATCAACTATAATGTGTGCTACTTGCATCTTTTGGATAATGTGGTCATTTTTGATCTTGTTTAATCTTGTGTGACTGCACATTCATCTTACCATGTGCATCTCAGCACCCATTTAAATTTGCTGCCCACATTCACTCGCATAACTTCTGATTTAATAATATTTAATGCTCTTTTTGTTGAAAGGAGAGTTCTAAATGATCAGTGCTGATTCTTCTCTTTAATGTTTAGATTCCTAATGCTTAGTTTGTATTGGCTTCAAGTGACCATCTAATCAAATTTGATTTTTTCTCAGTCTGCCCTTCCCCCTAGCATGGCTGAGTAGCAGAGGCTTAGATGTCGTGTGTCATTTCATGCCCTTCAATTTCGCCCAGAAATTGAAGCTCTTGGAAAGCTCATGGTGGAAAGGTAAGGAATTGATATTTCTGAACTCTATATTTGCCGTCTTGATTGTTGTCATCTTAGCACTTCATGTTTTTTGAATTAAAATGCTGTGTATCAGCGATTGGTAGCTAATATTGATTTAACGATGTGTTCTCATAAAAAATACTTATTTAAAGAATTTGTAACTTGCCACCAATGTCTGAAGAATGTCAAGGCTTTACTAAGTTGAAAAGACACGTTTGGTGAAAGTGTAAGTTTTTTCTTTCAGTAAATATCATACTGTCCATTAAGATGAATCTTAGTGATATGTTTGTTTAGATATGAGTTGCAGTAAGGGTTGAAGGACAATCATATGCAGTGTTTCCAAAAGCAAAACATTAAGAGAAAATGACAATGCATGAAAGTTTTTTCGAAATGGAAGAAGCAAAGTGCACCCATTTTTGAGATGAAATGCACAATTTATCGAAAATCTAATTCTCAAGACTTTGGTCAAGGGGTATGAGCACAACGCATGATGTGTAGGTTTGGTGCATTCACGTGTTCGTTTCCTCCTGCTGCTGATAGAGTCCTGGTATTTTACTGGAGAGAGGTAAAGGGGGAGGTCCTTTATCCTCCGGGTATCTGAACCGTGAGCCTGACCCTCTGAGATTTCTGGGTTATCTGGAGAAGGAAGTGTAGGAAATACAAAAAGACCTATATATGAATCTGCTACTTATAACATCAAAATGCAATTAAACTAATTCTGCAAGCAAGAATGATTGTATCTGTTTAGATCAACTTTAACATCATTTAACGTAATTTCAAGGTGGCCACAAGAAAGATAACTTCCATTACTAAATTGATTCTCAAGTTACAAATGATCAACCATATAGTAGAGAGTTTAGTTTAATTAAAATGGAATGAGGATGCAATCTTCAGTTTCATAGTAATTCCTTTAGTGAATTATTAACTGCATTTATAGAGCAGAATAGAGAAGCAACTAAGAAGCCTAGAATCAGAAGTAGCAGTAGAAAATGTCCACATATTAGATGATGACAAAAGAGTCATTGTTAATTAAAGAAGCTGCATAGCGGTAGTACTAAAAGATAAACGGATCACAAATTCGAGAAGAAAAAGACAATGGTGAGGAAGAGGTTGCCAAAGTGAACATGTAGTGGAGCTCTATTACTTGGCACTAAAGATCCTTAACTTTTACACCCCCCCTCCCCCCCTTCCCTTTTGGTGTTTCATGCTATAATCAGATTGCCTGCCGGTGTTAGGACCACGTCGTGCCTCATTGAAGTATGTGTTCCTCCAAAGTACAGTGCTTCATAGAGGAGGCAATAGCTATTTGCTTCAGATTTCTCTGTCGTTTGCACAATGAGCCAACACTTTTAATAATACTAATCTTACTGACACTGTAAAGCTTGAAGCCATTATCATATCCAACAATTAACGAGGTGATGACTTTTTGTAACTTTTTGTAATACTAACTATACTAGTACTATGAAGGTTGAAATTGATATACTCCCTCTGTTTTGAAAAAAATGACCTACTTACCTTTTTGGTCTATTTAAAAAAATGTCCCTTTTCCTTTTTGGCAATACTTTAGTTTTAACTTTTCATGTCACATGTTTAAGACCACAAGATTAAAGGGTATTTTGGTACATTTGACATAACTTTAATATAAGACCACAAGATTCAAAGGACTTCTTTATTTTCTTGAATTTCGTGCCAAGTGAAAACGCGTCATTCTTTTTGAAACGGAGGTAGTAATATTTACTGTGAAAATTTGTACGGTGAATATGTGGACTTATTTAACGGGATCATATAGTTTTATTGCATAAATAAGTTGTAAGGTGTGGAGTTCCATTTTCACAACAATCTTAGAAGGCGGAAAAGGATTTTTGTGAGTTAAACGTGTGGTGGAAGGAAGATGGAGAAGGTGCAACTCACTTACTGTTGCATTGTAGAGGGACTTCACAAGTATGGGCAGTGGTATTCTCCATAAAATAACAATTGGGGTTCTGCTTAATAACACACTACTAAGTTGGAGAATAAGGATGTACTGTGACTAAGAGGAAAGCTGTGTGGAAAGCTAGTCCTCCACACATGTTTGAACAATTTGGTATGAAAGGAATAAGCGGTTGGTTGAACGCTATGAAGAACTCAAGAAATATGAAAATAGAACTTTCTTTGCCATATATTTTTAATTTGAGGAAAGAACGTCTTTCATGTAGATAGTTAGAATGGCTTGACAAAACATCAAAGCCAGCCTACTCACGTTATATATATTTTTGACTCCCCTTATGTTTTTGATGTGCTCTTTGATTTAACAACAACAACATACCCAGTAATTTCCTAGCAAGTGGGGTATGGGGAGGGTAAAGTGTACGCAGTTCATACCACTACCCCATAGGTGTGATAGAGAGGCTGTTTCCGAAAGATGCTCGACTCGCGATAAACACCACAACAAAGAAAAAATATGTATGGGATGGTGAATGATATAGCTAAAACGTGTTAGTTCAACTTAGTTCTAGATTTCTTATTTAATACAATAGGGGTTCGAACCATGGAAACAACCACTAATGCTTGCATTAACATAGCTGTCTACAACACACCCCTTGGGTTGTTGCCCTTCCCCAACCCTATTAACACAGGATGCTTATTGCACCAGACTGTCCTTTTTACTACTTCACCGATAAAAGAAGAGCTTGATACTTCAATATGGACTAGGCAGACAGATCTGCCTGTAACAATTAGCATTGATAATATGCTCTGTGAACTCTTGCTATGAGATCCTTAAAAGTAATAGAGACAATACATGTTGGCCTTGACAACTATTGTGGGTGTTAAAATGATACGGCTCGCGATACGGTCCGTGAATTCAAAGACGAAGAAGAACGAAATTGAAAATGAAAAATGAAGATATGTGGAATTCAATACGAAATCATACCGTAATTGAATTCCAACTCAATGGATACGAGACATCCAATTGATTCACCCACAAATGTAAGATTCGAATGATTGATTAAGCAAAAACGCTTTTCGAGCAATTAAGGATTAACCCACCTTAATCCGCTCAACTACAATTACGTGATCACTAATGGAAATTCTAAATTGCTAATTAGAATCTAAGCTAAAACTATACACTCAAAGTGAAGAATTAAAATGTGAAATATTTGTTCATCTAAAGTAAGCTAAGTGAAAATAAAGACTAAGTAGGCCTTATATAGTTAGGCTTATTACAAACTTAGCCCCTCAAGGAGGCATTTAAAATGTAGCCACATTTAAAAAGTAGCCACATTTCTCCAACAATGCTCCTTAAGTCGTGTGCTTCATGGCGGCTTGAATATCTCCAATTCTTTGGAGATTTCTCTTCCTTCATCAAGTCTCCAAACACTATAAACCACACCATGTGGCTCTTCAACGACCTCCAACACATTCTTGTGCTTGAACAAAGCTTGGATTGGTTGGAAGTCCAGAGCTTGACTCCTTGTAAAAGACCTTGATGGTACGATAGTTTCTCGGGCGTTATCATCCTCCCCTTCTTGGAAAGGATTCGTCCTCGAATCCGAAGCATTTTCATCTTCTTCATCATCTACGACACATGGAGACAAATCGTCAATATTAAAAACATTATGCACATTATACTCACCCGTTAGGTCCACTTTGTAAGCATTATAATTAATTCTCTCAAACATTTGAGATGGCCCATCTCCCCTTGGGCTTAGCTTTCCTTTTTCGGATTTGTGGGAATCTCTTTTTTCGAAAATGAATCCAAACCCAATCTTCGGGTTGGAAGGTCACTTTTTTTTGCCTTAGTTGTGCCATTGGGTCACCTTATGGGCACTTCTTTCCATGGTCTCTCTTGCCTTGGCATGAATCCTCATCATTTCATCGATCCTTTTCTTGGCATCTAAATTAACCACATAAAGCTAGACAAGGGGGTTAAAGTAAGAGGAATCAAAAGATTAAAATCATACCACACCTCAAACAGGGTCATGCCAATGGATGTATGTAAGGATTGATTATAAGTAAATTCCACAAGAGCAAACAAACCTCCCAAGAAGTTGAGGTATTCCTTACCATACATCTAAGCATACTACCAAACGTCCTATTTATGACCTCGGTTTGTCCATCCGTTTGGGGGTGACAAGAGGTAGAAAATAAGAGCTTTATACCAAGCAAGCCCCATAGGGTTTTCCAAAAATGACTAACAAACCTGGAATCCCTATCACTAACAATAGTGTGAGGGACTCTATGCAATCTAAGCACATTATGGAAAAACAAGATAGCAA
>JBDJHY010000097.1:7350093-7363466 GCA_039654485.1 Withania somnifera
AAAACCTTGCTCAACTTAACTAACTTGCTTCCAAAGATTTGGTAATAGGCCTACCTAAAATCAAATTCAAGGATGATAAGATGTGTTCTGCATATGCTCAAGAAAAATAGGTAAAATCCTCTTTCAATTCTAAGCAACAGGTAAACACAACATGGTCCTTTGAACTGGTTCACATGGACCTCTCTTGACCAATGAGGTTAAGAAGTCGTAGAGGTACAAGGTAAGTGTTTGTACTTGTTGATCACTATTCAAGGTTTACTTAGACAACATTTCTTAAATCCAAAGAGGATGCTTTTGAAGAATTCCTCACTTTGATCAGGAAGCTAGAAAAGAAATTTGGTAATCAGCTAGTTTTATCATAACTGATCGTGGCACTGAATTTAAAAATGCTAACTTTGCTGAATATTATGCAAACCTTAAATAGATTATAATTTCTCTACTCTTATAACTCCTCAAAAAATAGAGTAGTTGAAAGAAGGAACAGGACCCTACAGGAAATGGATAGGACAATGATGATTGTTGAAACACACCTAGTCAATTTTAGGTTGAAACTATAAACACTGTTTTTTATACCATTAACAGATGCATGGTTAGACCCTTGCTTGAAAATACTCCTTATTAACTGCCTAAGGGAAGAAACCTAAATAGCTCTTATCTAAGAGCTTTTGGTTGCAAATGCTTCATACACGATAATGGTAAAAAACTCTCTACAAAAATTTGATGCTAGGAATGATGAGGGAGTTTTCCTAGGGTACTCTAACAGAACAAGGATTTTAGAATGCGTGTATATTTGATGAAAGCAATCTTGTTACTTACTAGGTTATGCAGGATGATAAAGACACACAAAGGACACCTGAAACTATTATAAATAATCAGAAAAATAGAACAGATTTTGTTTTCCAAATTCAACTAAAAAGGTCCAAAGATGAGAAACAAAATATGGCAAGTCGTGCAGAAAACAATGATGAAGTAACACCACAAAAGAGCATCCACCTTCTGAATCTGGTGAAAATCAAGGAGTGGTGTTAAAAAGATACAAATATCAAGGATCGTATCCTATTGATAACATCCTCTTTAGTCTTACCTTTGGGCTAACCACTATATCTGCTCTTAAAAATCTATGTTCCTTAATGTTTTTTGTCGTAGGTTGAACCAAAAAGGGTAATAACGCTTTAAAGGAAGTAGATTGGATCTTGGAAATACAAGATAAGCTGAACCAATTTGAAAGAAACAAAATTTGGTATTTAGTACCCAAGCCAAAAGATAGGACTATCATTGCACAAAGTTTGTGTTCAGGAACAAGTTGGAAGAAAAAGGAACAGTTATAAGGAACAATGGTAGACTTATGTTCTAAGGATATAATCAAGAAGAAGGGATAGACTATAACGAGAATTTTGTCCCAGTTGCAAGATTGAAAGCAATAAGGATCTTAATAGATTTTTTAGCTCACATAGAATTCACCCTCTGTCAAATGGATGTAAGGTGTGCATTTCCCAATGGATTGTTAAAAGAAGAGGTCTATGTCAAGCAGCCCCCTGCTTTGAAAATTCTGACTTTTCTGACCATGTATAAAAGCTTGATAATGCTCTTTATGGACTAAAACAAGCTCCTAGATCATAGTATGAAAGATTATCTTAATTTTTCTTAAATCATAGATACACAAGAGGTAAGATAGACAACACTATTTTCTTGAAAAAATAAAAGAAACTGTGTGTTTATTGTGCATGTATATGTTGATGATATCATTTTTGGAGGGACAAAGAAGGAGCTCACCAAGGAATTTATAAAGAGCATGATGGGAGATCTTAACATCTTCTTGGGACTTCAAATAAGTCAAAATCCCTCAGGAACCATGATTAATCAATAGAGGTACTTGAAATAGCTAATCAAGAAGTTAAAATATGAGGATGCCAAGACTAGTAACATTCCCATTGCATCAAACACCGAACTGCATATTGATGAAACTGGTACGGCAGTAGCCCAAAAGTATTACAGAGGCTTGATTAGGTCATCACTATACCTGACTACTAGTAGGCTTGCCATAGTATTCAGTATGGGACTATGTGCAAGGTTTCAAGCAAATCCTAAGGAGTGTAACCTTAAAGATGTAAAGAAGATACTGAAGTACCTAAAAGGAATAATTGACTCAGGGTTATAGTATCCTAAATGATGCAACTTTGATCTGGTTGGATATGCTGATACAGACTATATTGGGTACTTAGTGGACAGAAAAAACACAATTGGGATGGCTTATTTTCTAGGATCATGTATAGTATATTGTACTACAAAGAAGTAGAATTATATGGCCTTATAGCTGAATATGTTATTGCATCCTCTTGTTGTGCCCAACTTTGTGGATCAAGAAACAACTCAATGACTTTGGACTAGATATGGGATGTTTTCCTATCTTATATTAGAATACTAGTGCCATCAACATAGCCAAATATCTTGTCTAGTACAAAATAACCAAACAGATTGACATCATGCATCAATTCGTAAGGGACAATGTTGAAAGGGGGCTGATCTCTATGAATTTCTACACTACTGATAGGCAGCTGATATATTCACTAATATTGAATATGTTATTGCAACCTTTTGTTATGCTCAACTTATGTGGATCAAGTAATAACTCAATGACTTTGGACTAGATATGGGATGTTTTTCTATCTTCTGTGACAATACTAGTGCCATCAAAATAGCCAAAAATGGGCAACAAAAGAGAACCAAACACATTGACATCAGACACACTTTCTAAACAATGTTGAAAAGGGGTTGATCTTTGTGAATTTCTATGCTACTAATAGGCAGATAGTTGATATCTCACTAAACACTGTCCAGGGAACCTTATGAAAGGAATAGGTTTGAATTGTGGATGATTAAGATCACTTGAGTATCCTTCCATGACTGGCTAATGAAGAATGTACAATTTGTTATCTAAGTCTAATTTTTTTTGCTCAATCATGTACATTAAATTGTATATTAATATGCCATTTTGGGTTGATAAATACTCATGCAATATGTTATGTATATTTTCTATAGTAATGAGGAAGCATGGATAGTTGATAAATGGATCATTCATTTAATCATCAACCGAAATAAGTACTTTATTACAAAATAGGTAAAATTGTAAACAAATTATGTGCACGTATACTAGTCCCTATTAATTTCAAACTCCTTCCCTTTTGGCCTCCTTTTGCAAAATAGAAGTCTAGGTAATCATGACCTCTAGAATGGTCACTTTCATCATTCATAGAGTCCTACTTTCCTTAGAAGTTAGAGTTTTCCTTGGACTCTTAACCTCCAAACTCCTATCTATTAAATGCTCACAAGCTTTTTAAACCAATTTAAAGCATTTCTTCTCCAGTCTATTACCTTTATCTGATTCTTCTACCTTTTGAAAATAATTCTTAAAGTTTCTCAAATGCTTCTTCATTGTCCAATGCCCTGAAACTACCGAACATCATCCTCTAGCTCATCAACCCTTTATGAATTTGAACAATTATTTTACTTTCCTGCCAAACCTTTCCCATATCCCATACCCTCTTTTCTTCTCACCCATATTGAACCTGATGCTCTCGATACCTGTCCATCTTTAGAAGAGGTCGTGGATACAATCCATATAAGCCTGTCCCCCTTAGAAATTTTCAAGAAAGAGCCTAATCATCCTGGACCTGTGGCAACCTATAAAGAACTCAACATACCTAAAATTATCCAAATGGGGTAGATGGAGTTGGACATATTATGAGTAATTTTTCATCCCCCTTATATGAACCATATCATACACATGTTCCTTTTATGGGTTCCACTTAGAGGGAATCTGGTAGGGTAGCAGAAGGGGGTGGAATTGTTAAAGGAAGAAAAGAAGCAAATGTTATTCTAGAAATTATGGCACTTTTTGTCATTGAAGAAAATTTTGATGCACCTATTATATGGAAGAAAATGTTGAGGGGTCTGCTATGGTGGAAGAATATTATAGAGAAACCTCCTAGGGTAGAAGGAAATTTGGTAAGACTAGTTGAATACTCAATAGTGAGGAAGATGAGGGAGAGGCAACTGTTCAGTGGGAAGCTAAGGAAATACCTGCTAATAGAATATAATAAATAGAGGAGGAAGTTCATGAGGGTCATATGACTCAAGAAGAGCAAATTGAGAACCCTAATGAAGCTTAGATGGCTACTGAAGAGAGTGTTAATGGAGTTGTTTCCTTCAAAAGTATCAACCCTTCTTAATATGTTCCTCTATTCTCTTAGACTTTATCCTATCCTAACTTGTTTTTTTGTTTCCTAATGCACTACTTTTCTTATTTTTGCTTATGAAATGATGATGTACTTGCCTAGGTTATGGTTGATTTAGAATCTTTGTCTCTTGTTTTTATATTACTTATAAGTGTTATGACACATCTAATTAGGTGTGAAATATCTTACATTATTGCATTAGTAATGCCCAAGTGTCCTTGAGCTTTAAATGAATTATTCGTTGGATGGGTCTATCTTCACCTGTTTTATGATGCCAAAAGGGGGAAATTCATACACTATGATGATTATAACCCACAGGCCTAACCTGGTTCTTTTTAATGGTTCTCTAATGTGTTTCTTCAAGTTATGGTGGCACAGATATTGTCTTTCAAGTTAAAAAATGATATAAAAGTAGGTTATTATAATGGATCATTGATAGAATCAATCACCCTAGTGTTGTCTGCTCTTGACTTGGTTTGTGAAGCCTTTGGTCAAATCTTTGCTTATAGTTTAGTTGTAGATTAGAATACCTTCCTTATAATTACAAACCCCCCATTCCATGTTAGACCATTCAAGTCTGAATAGTTGTGCTTTGGTTTTCCGTTCATACTCGATTGCCTTCATATTGTTCCTTGTGGATATGACCCCGACTGCGTTGGATAATTATATTTGACAACGACTGCGTACACAGTTTGATTGGTTTCAAAGGTGTACTTGAGCGTTATCAACAGGGTAATTGAAGGTCTAATCTATAATAATATAACAACTAAGGGAGGTAGAAAAGAGAGCATGAGAGATACATCATCTATAACTTAGAAGACCATTCGCAGGGCGATAACTGCTCAATTATAAAGACGCGGATGCATAGCAAAGCAGTGGAGAGAACTAGCATAGAAGGGGATACTGATCCTAACACCCAACCCCATGTACTAGCCAGTCACATTATAGGTATCATAGGTGAGCACAGTCTTGGAGAAGAGAGGTCGTAACCTACTTGGAGGCCGGTGAAGATGTCAAAATGAGAAGCCAAAAGCCTGCACTCCGCAGAATATCCTGTACGAGCTCGAAACTATCAAATTTGTGCAAGTCAAACCATAAAGAACAAGACCCATATTGCTATATAAATATCCGGGTCAAATTTTGGGCAAAAAAGGGGCTCGTGGATCCCGCAACCCCAAAAATAATAATAAAAAAACCTACGCGTAGAGTTCAACTCAAGGAACGCGTGGTTCAAATATGAGCTTAATCCGATAAAAAATAAGTGGAATAATAGCCCGCAAAGTTAAGAATACAAAAACTTTAGATTTAGAAAATTAGACACAGAAATGAGTATATGATGAGAAAGAGTTCACTATACAAAGATCAGATTACTCACTTCCCAAATTAAGAGAGAAATTTAATGATGCACGGTATAAATAATTACATATATTTATGGCATTTCCAAGTTTCCAAAAATGGGAAGTTTTCACAATAAAAGATAGTCTATATATGGATAGTGGAATATCCCTTGGCTGCCGCCTAGAGGAAAAGGTGACACCATTTCATACTTCTTATCCTCGACGTGTAGTGGAGGGAAATAGTTAAATTATTTTCTCCTCTCATTATTTAAATATTTGGGTATTAATAGGCTCGTTATAAACACAGAAAACAATAAACATAGAAACCATGTCGAGACACAGTAATAGCCCAGGAGGAGGAAAAGGATTTTTTTGAGTTAAAGTTTCTGGTGGAAAGAAGATAGATGGAGAAGTGCAAATCACTTACTGGTGCATTATAGAGGAACTTCACAAGCATGGACAATGGTATTCTCCATAAAATATCAATCGCGTTCTACTTAGTAGTGCACTACTTAGTTGTAACGCTACTCCACTATACATTTTTGAACAATTTGGTATGAAAGGAATAAGAGGTTCGTTCAACGCTATGAAGAACTCACGAAATATGAAAAAATAACTTTCTTTTTCATATATTTGTAATTTGAGGAAAGCATATCTTTCATGTAGGTAGTTAGAATGGCTTGACAAAACATCAATTCTAGCCTACACACACATAACACATATTTTTTTACTCCCATTATGTTTTGATGATGTGCTCTTTGATTTGACAAAGAAGAAATTTGTACGGGACTGGTGAAAGATACAGCTAAAACACGTTAGTTCAACTTAGCACTAGATTTCTAATTTGATACAATATGAGTTCGAGCCGTGGAAGCAACTACTAATGCTTGCATTAGAGTAGCTGTCCTCAGCACACCCCTTGAGTTGTGGCCCTTCTGCGGACCCTATTAACAGGGGATGCTTTGTGCACCGGACTGTCATTTTTACTACTTCACCAGTACAAAAAAAGCTTGATAATTCCTTATGGACTAGGCGGACAGATCTGTCTAAAAGATCTTTAACATTGATGATGTCCTCTGTGAACTCTTGCTATAAGATCCTTAACAGTAATGGTGACAGCACATGTTGGCCTTGGAAGCAATTGTGCAATTGTGAGTGTTGAAATCTCCCTACAAATTCAGTTGTTTTATGTGGGTACATGCCTGCCTCACCCAAGGTAACCTACAAAGGAAGGGGTGTCTGTCCGTTACAGATGCTTCATGTGCAATGAGGAGGAAAATCGCAGCCATCTCTTTTCTTTTCTTTTTTGTTTTTTTTTTTTGATGAAGAAGTGGAAGGCATCTTAATAAAAAATTCACAGTAGTAAGACAGATCTAGTCGCTGTTTTTCAACTTTGCGGGGTCTCTTTTGTCATGCACTATTAAGTAAAGGATCTTCTAGCCAGCTTTGATGCTAAGGGAATGCGTAAATTAGTGAGGAAATTTTGGAATTCAGTACCAGCATGAGTGTGTTTGGTAATATGGAAGGAAGGAAGGCAAGATGCTTTGAAGGTATAATAGAGGCTGTACAGAAGATTCAGTACACTTGTTTAAGGTTTTTGGTTTCTTGGTGCAACTTACCGGAGTTAGAGGTGAAAAGATTAAGCTTGACTTTATAGACTCAATACAGGAATAGGAATTTATATAGGTGGAATCTTCTCTCTTGTTTTATAGAGATTGGTTCCAAATTTGTATTTCCGTAGCATTAACTTAGTGTCAGGTTTCTGATATAATGCAGATAACAGTTAAAAAAAATGTCAGTTCAATGATTTGTTACATAGTCTTTACTTGTCTATGTTCAGAAGCAGCTGTCCGTAGTTTGTTTTCATCTGAGATCCTTCATTAGATACTTGGTGGCTGCAGATTTCTTTTGCAGTTGAATTCTGTTTGGCTTGCTCAAAATCTACGTAGACTCAAATACACACATTTTTTCGTTAGCTTTTTGGTGCAACATGGTGGATATACAAAAAGAACTCTGTTTGATTTTTTAGTCTATCTATAAGAGGAGATCATAAGAAAAACGTAACCGATTCTTTCGTTTCTTTGGGTCGGACTTTACCCAATCAGCACGAGTATTTGTATCTTATCTAATGCAAATTTCCAGCAATTGGTCCTGGACAGTGAACAAAATGAAATTACATATCAAATGAAAGTGTTTTTGATCAACTTCTTACCTCTTTTCTTTTTCCTTTTCTTTTTGGGTGCACGGAGAGTTTTGATTTTTCTTGTAAACAGGATAAAAATATTTGTTCCTCTCTGCAGGTTACGCGCTTCAGGTCAACCTTACCTTGCCTATCATCCCGGGCTTAAGAAAGATGCCCTAGCATATCATGGTTGTGCTGAAATATTTCAGGTTCCTAACTTTTCCTTTATCAATGTACTCTCTTAATCTGATTGCGGTTTGATCCTTCTTGGCTTGTCTAATCAGTACATCTCTGTTGGAAAATGGAATAATTATGGTAAATACTGGTGACTTGTTCTGGAAATTAGCATGACAAAGCCGTATTGGGCTTCAAATTTTGATGTGGGTATCAATGCTAAGAATAAGGGATAATACATGACAAAGGTTATTTGGCTAGCATATGAAAATAGAAGTTAGCATAATCATCATGTGCTTTCTCTTCTCTTGTAGCTAGTATCACTCTAGCTTCTGTTCTTGGATTCCCTCCTGTAGCTTCAATCTTAGAAAATGCAAGAATTGTGCACGAGGATCTGATGGGTCCTGAAGACTCCACAAACAGATATAAATGCTGAGACCACTCTACATTCAATAGAATCTGGGATTAAAATCAACAGCATATTCTTATTATCTATATAATAGGTTTAGGTCAACCAAGTCTTCAAACCAAAATGGTTTGGTTGAACCACTGGGAGGAGAAGAAAAAGTGGGAAAAAACCTGTTAAGTTTACTTAAAAAGAAGGATTTATTGTTGCCACATCTTTTTTGGCATGACAAGGGAGAGTGCATGAGATTTACTTCTTCCTTTTGTCCCATTTTGAAGGTGTTGATAAAAGCTGTCTGAATCAGGCTTCCATATGCAATCTTCAACTTTTACATCCTCGAATCTTCGTTTCATCACTTCATAACCATACTAAGAAGCTGATCCAAAGTTTGCCCTTCCCAAATAATCAATCGATCAAATAAATAAATAAGGACTATTTAGATGCAAATGTAGCAAAGGGAAAGAATCCCGTGTTTTGAGTCTTGCAGAAAATAAGCACAAATAATTTCTAATAGGAGTATCACCCTACTTGCTAAAACCAAACAAGAAAACAAGGATGAATTGGGAACTTAATAAAAACAACTAAACAATTAATTAAATGGATTAACTTATGAATTAAAAGGCTATCTGGTCGATGGGGAGTGGTTACTACAGAGAAAAGAGCGGGTTTGGGTCAAGGATTTGAGGGCTCAATCTTTTAAGCTTGCAGCACAAGTGGCTTTGGAGACTCGATACGGAAGATGGGGCTTCATTGAATGAAGTTATTGTTATGAAATATGGGCATCTCAATCCCTGGATTACCAGGCAACCAGACTTCCCTAGTATTTGTGGCATCTGGAAACATTTGAGACCACAATTGAACTCTTTTCGGCTCAACACTTCTGTAGCTGTTTTCAGTGGTAGAAAAGCGAGTTCTTAGATATATACATGGCCTGATCAATCACCTCAAAGGAGAAATGTGTCACTCCTTTCACTGTGGTGCGAGACTATGAGGCCACAATTTCAAATTACAGATCAGACCAGGAATAAAATGTCGTTTTTAGGCGGCATATCAATGATTGAGAAATGGATAGTCCCTGTGCCCTCCGGCTTCACAATTCACCATCTTTATTGCCAAGATCAGCTCCTTTATTATGGGATGCCAAGGAAGGTTCACCATAAAGATCTGCTACAGAAACTAAAACCATTGGCCTTGGTGATGTATTTGAAAAAAACAGGGCACCTGAGTTGGAATATTTTACATGGCTGGTGGCAAGGGAACGCGTCTCGCACATCATAATCTTTGGAAAAGGGGAATCAACATTCGTAGTAGATGTCTACTTTGCGAGAACCACAATGAAGATGCTAGTTACCACTTTTTCCATTGCTCCTCCATATCACAGTTATTGAGTTTGATACACAATATGTTGGGACTGAGAGTCACATGCACATTGCCTAGGACAATAATGGACCTGCTAGAAAGCTGGCACTGAGAGGATTGGGGAAGGAAAAGTTAAATTTGGAACTCTTTCCCTCAGCAATTTGGTGGACTATTTGGAAGGGGAAGGATGCAATAAACTTTTAGAGCAAAAAGAAGTCGGTAATTTTAGTATAACAAAAATATATATTATTAGTTATTTTTGGGTGCAACATGACGATTGCAAATGACATTGATACCATGATTGACTTTTTGAGTAGGTTAGACAATCCGTAATGTAGCTTCCTTGTACATTCTTCAGAAACATCTTGATGTTGATCTTTAATATACTACTTTTAATAATTAAAAAAAAAAAAAAGGGAACCTAGGTCATGATTCCCCAATTTCTAGCTAATTAAATCTATTGCTTCTTCGGAATCCACTTGAGTTTATTATTAATCCCGGGACCTGATGTGATAGAACCTTCCAATCACTACTAATTCTTTCTTAATTCATTTTGTCGAGCATAGTCAAGAAACTAACTAATAGCCCAATAGGATTACAAGAATGGTTGATTTATCCTTAATCTAAACGCGATAACCCAACTAACTTTGATTTTTCAAATAGTTTATAGTTATCGGTTGTTTAATTAAATAATCCCCTTGATTCCTTCTCCTGAGTTCAGTGGAAGTTAGTGTATGAATTAACTTGATAAAATCTCTTCCAAATATTCAATCAATCAATGAATAATACAAAGTTAAACAAGTAATAAGATCTGAGTTTTATCCGAAGGAACAACTTCATTTATTAATCAACTAAAGGTCCATCAATCCTTAGATTGAGAAATTAGTTACACCCTACTGAAGAATTTATAGAGCGTAGGCGAAGATTGAAGAACAAGAACTTTCTGGTGAAAATTGAATCTTCACTCCAAATGCTTTGATGAACTCGATCTCGTTCTTCAAAAGTAAAGCAACAATGTGGAATGCCAAAATTAACCTAAGAAGAAGTGTAAAAGAATCTCGTAAGAATATGCTTAGCCGTCCTAGATTTTTCTAAAAAAAATTCTTGAAAGAACAAGCCCTAATGTAAGTATCTTTATTTGGTTTTGACTCAACTTACTGATTTTGAGCGAAATAGGAATCTAGTCAACAGACACGCGTGTGCTAGAAGACATGTTTCTTTACGGCCCAAAATGGGGAAAGTGATGACACCTATCTACCCCATTCGTAGGTAAGCCAACCCAAAAACACAAGGACATACTGCATCTTCAAATACACGGAAATAATGTTAAAAAATTGAGATAAGTCATAAATCGAAACCCAAAAACACAAGGGCATAATGCATCTTCAAATACACGGAAGTAATGTTAAAAAACTGAGATAAGTCATAAATCGATCATTTCATAAAAATTCATCAAAAAGTACTGAAATAGATGGAAAGCTTTCCGAAAGCCTAGAGTCACTAGTATAAGCCTCTACAAATCGGAATACAACTTCAAACTCACAATATTCAAAAAGAAAGTGACAAAGAAAATAAAGATAAAGAAGATCCAAGAGAGCAAAACAACTACCCCCCGAATCTTGAGAAAATGCTTCGATAGCAGTTACCAACCTTTATTATTTGAATCAGAACCTGCACTTAAAAGGGTGAGTATGAAATTCATGTGTACTTAGCAGCATCGTCTGCTGACTCAAACCCAACGCGATGATGAGGTTCGACCCTAAATTGCCTTGTTTCTATACTTATCCACATATACAACTCATTTCAAGGGGAAAACAAACCCAAACTAGCAACTAATGTCAACAACAGTCACAATTTTATCAAGTTCAAATCATCTAAAATCATATCAAGTCAAGATAAGAATATATAAGCCATTTTTTTCTCAATGCTAAAAAGTTTCAGAATATCAATGCCATATAAAGATAAATGAAATGATATATGCATATGATGCAATGCCTCCACTTGGCCACCATAAAATTGATACATACTCGCTGCTATAGTATGGCTCATCGGGACCAATGGAGGACTCCCGAGGTCTATATACCCCTCCGGATCTTGTCACTTTGGCCCTCGAAGAATATTGTATCATCACTCTATCTGGATCCTACCCAAAGGCCATTAGAGAGTAGCTTATTATCTCATATTATATCTCATAAACTTCATATTCTGCTCCTTGGGCCCTCAGAGAAAACTATATGATTCAAGAAATAGTATGCATGCAAACTCATATGTGATATAATGAAAATGTTTCAGATATAGGAGATGAGATCACAAATAGATATAAGAATGATTTCCGGTCATGAAATGATCATAATATATGTAAAATTCCCACATCATGCCTTCCAGGCAAATCAAATCATTGAGTACTACTAATCACATCATTTATCATGCTCCAAGCTTGTGGAGATAAACAAAGCTCAATTAGATAGTGAATATCAGATCTCTACCCATAACATGGCATCGGTACCGGCATTAGTGCTCGTCATCTCCCTTATATAGACCTACCCAATTCCCCTTATACACAGTTAACCAACATACTAATGCTTCAAAAGGAGTTAGAAATCCTTAATTTGCCTTAGTTGAAGCTTGAATCGTTAAGTTACGTCTTTAACCTTTCTCAAATCCTCTGAACCGGGCCCAATCCGATCAAAATCGTAATCTACATACGAAAACAAATTCATGAACGGCCATATTGCTATACTTTTGTTCACCCCCCAGCCTCCAAGGAAAAACTATATTTTTTTTGAAAATCGGGTTACCCATGAAGTAAGGAATTCAAAGACAAAATTTCATCGAAAACAGAGTTCAAATCAACCTTGAGATCATCAAAATTCAATTTCTTAACTTTAGTTCGAAAATTCCCAATTTTCCTAATTTAAAACAGTGATTTAAAGGTAAATTCATCAATAAAATATCGTGAAAGCATAAATAATGGTTAAGAATCATGTTCAACGAAGAAATCATGAAAATCTTTTTTTTGAATCATCCTAAAATGTGATTCCAACCTCCCAAAATCGAGTTATGGGGTTAAAGTTCAAAAAAGGAATTTAAATATGCCCAGGTATAAAACCTTCTTAGCAGACATGGGGTCTCTTTGATGGACTTGGCCCGAACCCATGACGATCACGGGAGTCCCTTCGCGAACGTGAAGGCCATTCTTTCCCCACCCCGGGCATAGCTAAGCTTCATCTTTGCGATCAAGATACAATTACCTGCACCAGATTTGTTAAAATCCAACAAAAACACAATCTTTCAAAAATTCTGAACTGATCATGGGGATTTGTTCCGACCCCGTGAAGACAAACTAAACATGCTACTAGACTGAAAATGACATTCCTTACTTGTTGGAACCATCAAAACACTGATCCGAGGTTATCTTAATCGATGTTGATCGAGGTCAACTCTTAAGTTCTAAATTTCTAAGGTTCCTCTTCGCGATCACGGTATAATTACCTTGCACCAGATCTGTTAAAACTAAGGGTGGACATTACCGGGACGGATCGGTACCGGACCTGGACGGACCGGTACCAGGACGAACCGGGAGGAACCGGGACGGAATGGCTGTCCCGTCCCATCCCGTTACATACCGGGACGAACTGGGACGGTACCGGGATGGTACCGGGACGGGACGGGAGGATTTT
>JBDJHY010000097.1:7367755-7382899 GCA_039654485.1 Withania somnifera
TAGAACACTCCCGTTCATCATTATAGCATTGATCTAATTCTTGTCACAGGAAAACCATCTCATTATAGGAAATAGCAACACCTCTCTTCCCCTGCCTAGCTTCCTACATATCGGAATAAATCTCTCTAACAGCCTCCTAAACATCCCTAGCAATGGGAAGAAACAGATATGGTTTACCTATGGCGGATTCCATAAAGTTTAGTAGCCAAACGATTACCATCTAATTTTCTAATCTCCATTCATTCATTTTTGGGTGTCCTAATTATGACTTTCTTGTTTCTCCCGTTAGGTGCCCAAGTTTTCATCGACCATTGATTGCCAAACAGACAAATTGCGCCCATCCCAGATAATTCGTTCCATTCAACTTGTGAGAAGTAAGTTGGAAAGAAAAATGGGAAGAATCACCGCCTTGGTTCATTGTTGTCTCGATTGATACTTTGTTAACAGAATTCTTGGCTTCTATCTCTGCTGCTGGGTGACGTAATCCATTAAATACTATTTAATCGTATGCAATACAAGAATAAAGCTGCTCTGATACCATGTAAGTTTTGGTACCCAAATTGAACATTTTTGTTCATCTTGAGAGATACAAATTTATAGTACAAGAAAAGTAAATAACCAACAATCAGATCCCTTGATTCTAGGAGATTTGAGAATCAAGGCATGATTTTATTTGATCTAATTTCCTAAACTATCTAATAACATATCAGATCTGATTTTATCGGATCAATTTATATCCTAGAAATCAGATTTGATCTCACAGTTAGATATTCACATATCAACACCTTATATTTAACTGTTACCTATATCATATGTGTCCATCAGTAATAATTTCATTTTCAAAGGTCCAATGGGTCAGTACCCTACCCGTATCATATCTAGCGTTATTGTTATGTACTTTCTGATAGTTATGACTACTGATCTAGATAAAAATGTAAAATGTTCCATGAATAACTAAAGTTACACGATATGGACATCATGGTGACCTCAATTCATATTAATTTTAGAAATTGATAAATTCTATGAAGCAAAATATTAGGCGAGTTAAGGTTATTAATGTTATAGTTTGTCTTAAAGGCTTAAAAGTCCAAACCGAACTTAAAAATCCAATTTGATTCAAGCTTATTTGGATTTACTTTCTTTAGTCCGAAAATCACATATCCAAATTGAAATTCTCATATTCAATTTGATGGCCCCGGAACAACTGCCTGCACACACACACATTTACATAACCTTATATATTGGTTCCACAACCCTAAATATGGGATTTAGCTACTCATGATAATGAATAAAATGTTAAGGATAAATTTGTACTAGATTTTATTTTTTGAAAATAAGCAACCTCCATGAAAGTTCACAATACTATGGCATGGTTCAAAGGACCCCCTCCTCTACCCTTCTCCACTCAAATTTAAAATATTTGTGTACCCAAATATTTGTCTGTGGTAGGATTAGTAAAAAATACCTTTGTGAAGATATTACCTTACTAATTGACCTGATGTTCTTTATTACTTTCTGCTACTGTCTTCTTTCTGGATAATTCCTTAATGAGGAAATCATTGCGTAATTTGAAACTCTTAGTTGAAAAAAGAAAAAGGAGAAAAGAGTGTCTTAGTGGTCAATTAAATGGATTGAGAATCCTGACGTCTCAGGTTCAGATCTCAAGAGAGACAAAACTACTTGGTGAATTCATTACATCTATCCTACCTTTGATGGACATCATTACCTGGTACCTATTGTTGGTGGGAGGTGGCAGGTATCCGTGGAATTAACTGAGGCGCGCACATGCTTGCTCGAACGCCATGTTTATCCAAAAAAAAAGGAAAGGATACAAGTAATACAAGGGAAATTTGAGACGAAGTAGTCGCGTGTTTATGTTATGGTTACTAACTTTTTAGTCCTCCTATTCTTTCATTACAGACTGAGGATAATTGTGAATATATATGGTTTTCCTCATTCTATTTCTTAATTCTTTGCATATTTGCAAAATTTAGGTTGGCCTTCTGCTTCGAGCCATGGGTTATCCACCTAGAACAAGAATATACCTCTCAGGTTCTGAAACCTTTGGTGGACAACGGGTTATGATTCCTTTACGAGCCATGTACACCAATTTAGTTGATCGTACTTCTTTATGCAGCAAAACAGAGCTAGCTAATTTAGTTGGCCCCGAAAACCCCCTTAGTTCTGATCCCGAACAGCTTTTACCCGTAAAAAGTCCAAGTCAATTAAAAGCAGAATGGGACAAGGCTGGGCCCCGCCCAAGGCCTCTACCACCTCCTCCTGATCGACCCATTTATCGACATGAAAAAGAAGGCTGGTATGGGTGGATTGCGGAGAAAGATATGGAACCAGAACCTTCGCCCAGTGATCAGAGGAAGCAAGCACACCGACTGCTATGGGATGCTCTTGCTTACATAGTCTCGGTGGATGCTGAAGTATTTTTCCCTGGTTTTGACAATGATGGTAGTGGGCCTGATTTTGCGAGCTTGGTGATGGGGCACCGACTTTATGAGATGGCATCTGCAAGAACATTTCGGCCAAACAGGTAAACTAACAATACTCCTCCTTGCTTTGTCTGGTGTTTTTCCATTTCTTTTTATTTTACCATCCCTATCATAAATATGTCTTGTATATGCAGGAAATATCTCGCAGAGCTCTTTAATACTACTGGCGATCATCTTTATTATCCACCTCGTAATTGGACTATTGCTGTCAGAGAACATCTCAATAAAAGCCTGGCAGAAGAGGGCCTTCTGCAGGAATCTAATTTATCAAAAACAAAGTTTTTTCTCTCTCACCCTATTCCAGAATGCTCATGTTCAACTGTCAAGGCTACTGATATTGTGCGTTCAGGAAAGAACAAAAATCTCCATCTGTTGTTTGAAGGGCAGGACGAGTGTCCCAAATGGATGCAACAACTAAGAACTCAAGAGACTAATGCTGATGAAGTTGATTCTCAAGAAGATGAGACTGATTTAGATGGGCAGTCGGAATCCGAAGAATACAATGGAACTGATGCGATTCCATCCCTGGAACAGGACGAGGAAATGGATCCTGATGATTAGGATTAAATGTACATATCTTGCCTTCATATTCTTGTTCGTTTCCCTCCATCCCACCGACGTCTAGCCCCCATCTGGATTAATCTTTTCTAAGAGAGTTAAACTTACAGCAGCAGCATGCTGCTTTTGGAATGTCTGGATGGACTCCCATTTTTTTTTTTGGAGGGGGGGTGGGGCAAATGACCTGCAAACACAGTTCTTGAAATCTGCTTTCAAAGAATTCATGCAGTCCCTTAGAATTCATTGCGTGGCATCTGGACTCCATCGGTCTCTTTGATAGAACTCTCCGTCTTTCTCTCCTTCAAGCAGGACAAGTTTTCCCATCTTCTACAGGTATAGAGCATACAAAAGATGTCTTAACTTCTAGTACTTTGCTACTGCACAGAGCAAAAGTGACACTGTGAAGCCATATATAGTTAACACTGATTCTTTGATTTTTGTTTCACCTCTCTCGTGTTTTTTCAATAGATGTTCGAGCTCTTCGAATCTAACTAGCTTTCTGTATATTGAAAATTTGTCTCTCGAGTAAAGACCTAGTAGGAGATCTAGTAGTTGAGGACCTACAGAATAATGATGCCAATGCCATTAGCTGAAATTTCTTAAAGCTACACAAATAGTTCAACTCCAGTGAGCTTGAGTGATTACTGTCGAGCTCATTCCGAAAAGAAAATACTCTTCGAAAGCTATATGGATGGACAATACGTACCTAGATATAACAAATATTTCTCAAAAATCTGCTGGAACTTGTTGGCTGCTGCCCAGAAGTTGCAGAACAGTTGTGTATGAATATGTTGGGACGTACGCTTTTTGTTCCTTTTAAAGTGTTCAAGTATTTTTAAAATAGTTCCAAGTATCGTTTTCACATATTAAGCAAGCATTATTTCTTGTTTTTCCTAACTGACCCTTGCGATAATAAATTTTGTGAACTTAAAATGTCATTCAGCGATTCTTACTTTCTCTAGAAGAGTTATTGAATATTAAAGAGGAAGGAGAAGGCAATGTAGTCAAACAATTCCTTCGCTTAGTATTCAAGGCTTAGTAGCCTTCCCATTTACCAACACAGAATATGTAACTGTAGTAACACATTGCATTATCCACTATAATTAACTGAATTTCTTAAATGGGTGTGGGAGAAAACACTTAAAGAGGAATCTCTTAGGAATTTACTGTTTAAAAAGGGTAAAGATGGAAACTATGATGCTAGTAAAACAGTAGCATCTTGGATAAACAGATTGAGAATAGTCAATGGGGTTGCTCCAGCAGTTGGGACGCAGATCACGAAACACATAAAATGAGAGATACTAGCACAGAAGCAATATTTCAATATGTGTGTACCCCAAATGAGAGGATGGCCTCCTTCAGATCTTCTTCTCCAGTTGCTAATTCTCTGTTCACCTCCAGTTCTTAAAATGAGTAAATCGGGCAAATTTAGCACGGTTGGTAGCTAGTTCTGTCTCGATATCCTCTAATTGTAGAAGACCCATCTTTTATTTTATGGGCAATAATACTCTTGGTTGCTTGTAACATGTCATAATGTCCTCCATAGTTTAGTGCTATCGGATCTACCTCCAATAACAGATATTCGTACCCCAAACCTGTTGATCATTTAAAGTAACAAGAAAGTAATACTATATTTTTTCGGTCGCTTGCATATCTTAACCAACTCAATTCAGAGAATCACCCATTTTAACTTTTGAATATAGCTTGTAATTTGAAGATAAAAATTAAAATTTATATGTTTTGAATTTGTCATCTAACTCATAGCTCGTCTTAGATATAGAGCTCGTAATCAGATATTATGAATTCTCGGAATCCTAATTAGTAAACTAGTTAATTCAACATATTATCTCTATTTTTCTTTCTTTCGTGGTTCTTCATGGGTTTCTCACAACTACTCAAAATTTTCTTTTATTGTATCGCTAAGACAAGTCGCTGGAGTTGTTGCAAACTCCTCTTTCTTCCTTCCTTTTACGTGTACAATTTTTAAGGCTTCTTTGAAGAAAGTTTTAATGGTACTTGTATAATCCTAGTGTGTCTCTCTGTTACAAAGAGCATACTCCGTAGGAATAGTATATAAAACGTTGTACGCCATAAAGGATGTGAAATTGTCACATAGGACGCATATGTCTACTTATTACAAGCATAAGTACCTACAGTTGGAGTTTATAGATGTAATTTAAATGCTAAGTTAAAAAACATATTTATCTATTATGCCTGTGTCTCTACATGCCCTCTCACATGCTGCCGTGATTACTTATTTATTTTGGCCATATATGTAAAAGTTCTTCTTCTTTTTGTTTTTTTATTAATGGGTGATTGAGAGAATCAAATCCAAGATATCTACCGCGTGACTATCTAATGTAAAAGTTTAAACTGCACACACCAAACAAATAAATATTACCTCATAAATTCTTCAAAGAGCTCTCAAACAGTTGCATCAAGAAATCAACCTACTTCACAGGTGAAAATCCCACATAATTAAATTGCAAATGTCGAACTAATCATGCTTAAGTATTGTGCATCGCCCAAACCCATAGGTTAAAACATTAAATTTGACTAAAAGATTTCATTGAATACGATAATTCAATAATTTAAAAAGATTATCCCAAAATTTTAAATTTTGAAACAAGTGTGTCAACATATTTGTGCATACATTTAGTTTACTTGTGTTACTAGTACTAAACATCGATAGGAAAAAAGATTCAGATTCAGTACATACAATCATAAAAGAGAAATTAAAAAAGAATAAAGTAAATCAGAGTAGTTTCAGTATGCAAAAGTTGACTAACTGCTTTATACGTTATATTAAACCTGTATGGTAGGTACAGTTTTAAGTTTGGAGAATATGATGAGTAAATCCATCTCATTCTAAAGGATTGGTGTTTTTGAGATTAATGCAAACAACCAGGAGCTACTGGGAATTTGAAGAAACAATTGATCATAATATATAGATAGATAAACATAAAGTTAAGATTGCTAGGTTCAATTTAATTAACAAAAGGCGCACCACGGAAGGATTCCAGTTCTCAGTGGAGAAAGCAAAAGCAGTGAGAACTTGGGAAGATTAGGAGTAAGAAATTTGTGACCCTCTTGTTCTGGTAAGCCTCTAGCCTTAGCCCATCTCCTGTTGCCATCCATTATTATTTCAACATGTTTAGGGATAAGCTCCGGATGAATTACTTGGATACGACAATCACCAAGTTTGAAATCTTGCAGAAATGGCCACGCCCACACATTCTTCTTCTTTCTTCTTCTTAGGTGGTCGGGTTTTATCCCCAATGAACCGAAGAATTACTTTATCAATGCCTGCTCTCTTGGTAACTATCTTGCTTCTTTGTCTCTTGTTTTCATGTTTCTTCCATCTATTCTCATGTATAATTCCTTAGGTGGTTTTCATGTATGGCCAGAACATTGTCTCAGCTAAAGGACTTTGGTTGAGCAAGACCTTACTAACCCGTTTATTCGGTGATGTTTTTGATAGCTAGGGCATGTAAATCTAGCTTTTTCTTGCACAACAACCACGTCTGTACGGCATATGTTATTAATCTTCTGACTGTGTTGTTGTTGTTTTTGTCTTGCTAACGACTGTTTCCTGCTTCTTAGCTTTAATGCACTGATGGGTCCTTTCTGTATCTTCATTGTAGTGTTATTCTGTAAGTTCTAGTCCTTAAGCTAGGAATCTGCATTTTGTCCCTGTTAATTTGCCTCCTTATGTTGACTGGTAGATCTGTGAATGTTATGTACTCTTTTGTATATTGTGACTCTATCACCTCATTTGCAAGAGCATCTGCAACTCTTTCATTCAAAAGGAAGGCCAGGAGGGGATTAATGATACTATATTGGTTTCATCGCCCCCCAGCAGATCAAACAAAAGATCTATATTTCCTTCTCTATATGTGTGACTGATAGTGGCATTTAGATCTAGCATTCCAAATCTAATCCCTCCAATTTTCCAGGACATCTTCTATTCCTTTAGTATCATAAATCAGTCTCAATGTGGATCTCCTTTAAATCCTTATTTCTATAATATTCCACTGCTCCCTTGATTGCCATCAACTCATCTTCTCTATTTTTTATATTTCTACCCCCTTTGCTCTATTATATACTAGATCTCCACTGTTATCCTCATACTGGTTTTTTCTTTACATGCACCATCCATGTTACACTTTAGTTGAAACTGCTCTGATAGTTTCCAAGTGACTGTTAGATGGTGCGGTTTAGGTTTTTAATCCTTGAGCTTTTCAATCACTTCTGGCTAGTTTCCTTTCTCAGCTTAATCCAAGGGTCTGAGCCCCAACTCTGATCTAAGAACCTTATGTAGTACTTGTCATACCTTCACTCTGATAAAACCCCTGAAGCACATCCAAGACCTAGATTAAGGTGTCATGAATCATTTGGTGCGACGACAAACTTAGATGGGACCTGTCCTAGACCTACCTCCTCAACTGGAACCCAGTATTATCTAATCTTAATTTCTGGCTTGGGGTGACTATCGTGGCATGACCCCTAGCTAGTGCAACACACACAGCTTTACATATACCTCAGCCACGACCCCTGCCCCTACCACGGGTAAAAGGTGATAGGAATGGCCTCATCCTTCCTACAAATACCAGCCTTTGTCCTAGCCACCTGTCAATAGAAAAATCACAGTTTTAGCGCTCTCAAGAATCGATCACGCATGATAAAAATCAAAGAATGAAAGAAAGTTTCCTAAAGTCCCATAGCCTGCCTTCCGAAGATAAGTAACAAACGTCTTTTTATCGATTTGTGAGATTCTACTAGACTTTACTTGTACATTGTGAGATCAATGAACTTGGATCTGAAAACTGAAATGTGATGACACATAATCTCAACCCTTCATGACATGTAAGCCTACTCCAAAAACAAAAAGTAAATAGTTTAAGTGAGAAGATAGAAGATTAACAATAATATAACAAAAACTCAAGTTTCACACTAACCAATCCCGGAACCGGAAGTCATAACTACAAGCTTCTTAGATGACCAAATACATAATTCAAACAGTCCTACGTCTCAAATGAAAGTACAAACATAAAATAAAGATAGCGAGAATCCAAATTACTGTGGGAAGAACAAGCAGCTACTTTAGATATCCGAAACAAGCTTCTTGGACTCGGCTACAGCGAATCAGTCAAAAGGCACTGGTCTCTAGGACCTTCACAAAAAGTTAAGAAAAGGTAAGGGTAAGTATGAAAATAACATATTACTCAGCAGCGACCTTCATTGAATTTTTTTAAATATCAAATTAAGTTATATATGTCAGATTTTTAAATTTATAAATCAAACTAAATCAATAAAAGTCGATTTTTGGACTCTTTTTTGAGTTTTTCTTTTGTAAGTATTCATACAAACATATAATTCACTTGCGCTTCAAAGTTTATTTATTCATAGCAAGATATGATTATTTAAGGCGTTTCTTAAAAAAAATGAAATGAGTGATTACAATAAAATATTCAACAAAAAAAATTGCATAAAATAAATATTGCATATTAATAAGTCATAATAAAAATAATCATAATTTAAAAGTATTAAGTCATATACTAAAATAAATATGATAAGTACTAATTATATGACAACATTAAATAGAATAATAGAATTAGGTTATGAATTTATGCAAACTAAAGAAGAGATATTAAATATTATTATCATTTTTACTATTGAATTGAATATTTTTTTGTTAGAGTTAGTGTTGATTTGATGTTTTTTTTTTTTAACTTTAGTTTTATTACATGATCTTGCTATATGTACAAGAAAGGATTGAGTTGAACAAAGGCCCCAACCTTAGTCGCAACCATAACTATCTCGGCTAGCTAGTTATAATAAGTACACTCTTAAGGATAGTAGTTAAGATTTTGTATAATATTGATGTGGACTTTATTGGAGTTACTAATATCTATGAGATATATTGGACTTTTTAAAATTTAAGTTCAAACTTGAAATAATATGATAAAACAATGAATTTTTTTTAGAAATATTTATAAATTACGTCACAACAAATATATTTATGTAAAATATTTTTAAAATTGTATATATATAATACTGGGTTGGTTCGATTTGATTTGACTTATCTTAGTTAAACCCTAATCAAATTAATTATAGTCAAATTTTTTTAATACCAAACCAAGTCTAACCAATACTACAAAGCTCAAGCTGTGGCTATACTCGAAGCAAAAAACGCATTTTTTTTTTGTCTTAAATTGGTGTTCATCCATGAGTTAGTTTAAAACGTGTGAGACAGTTCGGTTGCTATCTTTCATTGAGTCTGTTTGGTTTGACTTATCTTAGTTAAACTCATACCAAACCAACTATAGTCGGATTTTTTTGACACCAAATCAAGTCAAACCAATACTACAGGGCTCGAGTTGCGGCTAATACTCGAGGCAAAAAAAAGCATTTTCCTTGTCTAGAACCAGGTGTTCATCCGTGAGTTGGGTTTAAAATGTCGTTTGACAGTTTGGTGCTATCTTCCGTTGGTGACATTGTCTTTGATTCAGTGCTCTTAACCTCGCTTATTCGAAAGGCTTCTTATTTAAAACCCTTTTTTTTACTTGATTCATAAAAAATAATTTTTTTGAAGATGTACGGACGATTCCAGTACTATTCCTGAATTAATCGAGCAAGCAAATGTTGACCACATCTGCTGGCATCTGATGTTTGGACATAGAATCGATTCTGAAGTAACTGTACTAACAAGAGAGGAACAAAGAACTGATTCTTACCTTATTCTTTTTGAAAGAAAAATATTATTAGTCTTTTTTTTTGTTGATATGTTGGTTTGATTCAGTTTGCGATTCGATTTTGTTCACCACTACTAATATTTTGGGTGAAAATATTTTTCACCCTCCAACTTTGCTTTAATTCCCTCATTTATCCTAATTAAATCTTTAAAATGCCTATTGTACCCTTTCATTATTAGCTTTTTTTTAATTTCTTTAAAAAAATAACATTTTATTAAATTCACGTAATAATTTTTTCACAAAAATATAAACATTTTCTTTTAAGTGAAAAAAATAAGAAATATTAATTAAGTATATAATATAATGGCGTTTTATAATGAAATAAATTAGCATAATAATTTTTTTTATTAATAGTTAAAACTCTATATTTATTTATACAAATAAAAATAACAGGTAATCATACTATACAATATATTTCAATGTACGAAATACAAAATAATTAACTAAATCAAGGTCAAATTTTTAAAGATTATATTTGTTTGGATTTTAAATTATGACTTATGTAATATTAAATTAATGACAATCAAAACTTGTTTATTTATATTGACAACAATAATATACTCGCCGTTTAATATTATTTGATCCCCATATTAAAATAGTTTTTTAACTTACTTGTCCAGTTTTTGAGATCAAGATTTACATATCTTTTTTTTTAGTATTAAATAACTGTATAAAGTAGTAGTAGTCAAATTTAAAGTTCCAAAACATTATTAATAAGATCAGTTTAGTAAAATATAACTCTAATTAATATGTTTTTAAAGGGTGTGTTGTATTAAGAAGGGTCAAGTAGTATGAGACGCATGGACTAAGAGAGTAAGTAAAGACAAAAATATACACACATGCATGTACATACATATGCACATGCTTAGGAGTCGTTTGGTAGGGTGTATTAGGATAAGTTATCCATGTATTAAGTGTGATATTATTCAGTATAATATTGGTATATTTTTTAAGGTTAGGTATAACTAGTCCATGTATTAGTTGTTCACCCTATATGGCATTATAGGTATATTACTAATACCTTGCAAATCATGGTATTAGTATTACTTGGTTTTAATACCATGGGATAAATATATGTAATGACAAAAATACCCTCATATATCTCTTATTAAATCTTTCTAAATCGTTCTAGATTTTAGGCTAGTCACCTATACATATTTTTAAAATTTTTATATGTATGAAACGTAAAAAGAAAAATCGATGGATAACTTAAGGTGTGTAATTGTTTTTTATAATTATTATTTTTTATAATAAGCTAATGTTGCATACTAGTTCAAACATTCAATCTTTAAATTTCATATATTTTCAATTTATTAAGATAACAATTAACCCTCAAATAATTTAAGGGAGAATATCATTTTTTTTAATTTAAGAAAAAATAGAAATTTTTTGTAAAAGAAAATTAAAGCTACAACATATTGAGGTATTTTTGTAAATAAATTATTTTTAATGAAAGATAACAATACATATTATTTTTAATATATTATACCTAATACTACATAAGAATTAAGCCGAACACTACTAATCCCAACACTACTAATCGCAGCATTACTAATCCCAGCATTATTATACACTCTACCAAACGACCTCTTAGTGCATATAATATTAAAATAGTATTCATAAAAATAATATTAAATTTCGTGACAAATGCATAAAAGTATTATTCTACTTATAATGTTACGTTGAATTTACATAGATTTTTATAATACTTGGGTTAAAGAAATAAATTATATACAATATAAAGATCGAGCTATTACTGTAATGACTCTTCCGGTCATATTCGCACTTTCTTGTATCTTAGAATTTTCCTATAGCGTCCCTAAGTCATTTATAATTTCAGGATTGGTGGTTCGGTTCCCGGATAGTTAAGTTGGTCATTATATTCGTTTTTCTAGTTTAAAAACTTAACTTTTGATATAGATGACTCAAGGTTAACATTTCTTGAAAACAAAATCGAAATTAAATTCCGATAGTTTTATTAGCTCCGGAAAATGGATTTCGATCTAGACAGACTCTTGGTTCATGTCCAGAATCTTTCATTGCAATCTTATCTCATTTTGCATGTTTTAGGTGTTTTAGAGTTCAAAAGTTTGACTTTAGTTGAGTTTTGATGATTAGAGCCTCAGATTGAAAATTCGATTGTGTCCTCACCTTTGAAATGTGGAGTTTAGATTAGGTGGGGTATTTATTCCGGTCGTCGGACCATTCGAGCTCATTTTGGGTACTCAATAGGAATTTATGAAATTTAGGCCAAGAGTTGACTTTAGTCAACACTTTATCGAAGCGATCTTAGATCAAAATTTCATCTGCCGTTGAGTCTAAAATGTCCATGACCCTATCTGCTTCTTTAGTTTGGTTTTTATCTTTTGTTTTGGTATTGTATTGCGATTATCGTTTACCCTATGACCCTGAGTGGTTTTTATTGACTATGAAACACATATGATGGGATTATGGGAATGTACGTGAGTCCCAGACTTGGATGGCTAATTATTATGTGCTTTAGTGATTCCGAGCATGTGTAGGGTTGGCAAGACAATCTGTTATCTATTTGTTTTGATTGTGCATGTCATCTTCATGAAGTATGAATTTTTATACATTGGTTTCTATTATTTTATGGCAGAGGGCCTAGTATCATTTATTTTGAAACCTTGCATGACCTTGATGAACTGATTTCGAATATTGATGACTTGTACTACTATGAGATTTTTTGATAATGAAAGTTGATCACAAAGATTTTGATGTTACTGGCTACTACTAATATAAAATTGTCTTATAAGATAAATTATTTAAAAAGGGACGTTTCATGATTTTCTTAAATTGTTTTAGACCCAATTATCGTTTGGGCATCCGATACTTTTTTTTTCTAACGTGTTGTAGTTCAGTCCTTAAAATTTAGCTCGGGTACTATGACCGTACTAGCACTTATAACTTTAGCCCGCTGTTGGATGTTGAGTATTAGCTATTATCTGATTTTAGACCTAGACGTACGTCTAGGTGAGTGCTAATATTGAGTTTTAACTAGTCCAGACTCGGTGAAGCCCGGGAACATGCATTGAGACCCGAGATACAATATTTATAAGATTATGATTATAAAATTATAAGATAGTATGTTGGGATTTCCTTCATGGGCGCTGCTGAAACGGGCTGCAGCCGACAGAGGGGTTGCTTGTCTATAACTCCCTAGTACTATTGCATCATGTCTGTGTTACTTTCTACAGTTATTTTCTTAGATGTGCCTTATGGTATGAGATGCCAGCGGGTGAGTTTTACTTGTTTGTGCCTTCTAGTAATATGTGATGCCAACGAGTTTTATTTATATTAATTATTTGGTAGTTATTCTAGAATAACTTTTCTTAATGAGCTCTACTTACCTATGGGTTCCATTTGTCTATGCCTGTTACTTTCATCTTTTATTGAGGTTATCAATGCACCGCCTTTATTTATTCTCTTTATTTGATTTTTGCAAGGACTCGGGTGCATTTTCTCTTCTTTATCTAGGTTCTTCTATTACTGTTCTTAGCTAACTCAATTATTGGTTTTTGTTTCTTCTATTTTATCCGTAACGAGTCTTAATTGATGACACATATATTCTTTCACTTCTGTGACTTATTGCCTTCATTATCTGTTATTTACTGCTTTTATTTCTTATATGAGCTTAGTCGGTCGATGATGCTTACTGAGTACCCGATTACTTTGGTGGTTTGGTATTCATGCTACACTCTGCATCTTCCTGGTGTAGATCCAGGTACGAGTGAGCGACGTGATCTCTGAAGTTCGTGATGTTATTCAGATTCTAAAGGTAGAGGGTGATCTTTGTTTTTCAAGATCTCACTTGATCTTTTCCTTTAGATCGTTTATTTATTTACCTTGAATTTCTAGAAGTAAGATATTGTATGTATTTAAGAAATGGTTGACATTTCTTAGTGGCTCATACATTAAAATACCAGATTTTGGGGATTTCTTTTATTGTAATATATTTCTGTGTGTCAATTCCTTTATTCCTCCTTTATCTTCTGTTTTTATTTGTTACTTTTATCTTTCATACTTGTTGGTGGTTCTCCTACAATGGGATGTAGATGCCCTCATAATTCGAGAAATTAAGTCGTAAAAAAATGGTATTAGAGCCCTAGGTTCTTTGTTATCCGTGGTACATAAGCCAATGTCAAGTAGAGTCTTATGGATGGGGTGTGATAACATTCGTATCCTATCTTCGGGAGGATATAGTGACATCTTTAGAAAGATATCCTCTTTTTATCTTCATATCAAGCGTGCATCCTAGTTGGTCTCTTAAAATCTCCATTATTCTTTTTTTCTCTTCCGCAGATGACACGTTTGCGATCATCGATAGCAGCAGGAGATGGAAAGCCCGCTGCACTGTCGGTCAGAGCTTCAACTTGGAGTTGTGATAGAGTCCGATCTCTAGGTCGAGGATGTGCCCATACTATGACCCTCATGAGAACTGCTGCACCTGTCAGAGCTTCGGAGGTTCAGCCCAAGCCTATTCCAGTTCAGCAACCACCTAGGGTCCAGAGATCAGCTTATGTTGTTCCTGAGCCAGCACTAGTAGGGTTTATTTCTATGCCAGTATTTTAGGAGATATTTTTTGGGATTTTATGATTAGTGTGTGGTGTACTTTGTAGATTTTATGGGGTTTGTTTCGGAATCGGGGTTAAAAGTTGCAAACTTTGTGAAGTTTCTAGTTTTTGAAAGTCTTAAAGTTGAAATAGTCAACGTTAGTTAAAATTTAGAGTTTTGAGTCTCAAAATAGGATTCTGTTTGTCCTATCAGTTTTGGAATGTGGAGTTTGGTCAAGGAGGATCTTCGTTTTTAATTTTAGGCTTTTCATGGTGATTTAAGCCTGTTTAATGAGATAAAATTGAGTTATAAGACTACAGTTTGACTTTATCCAATATTAAAGTTTCCAATATTAGCATCGTTGAAAAATATAGGGTTAAAGTAAGGTTGCTCAATCGGACCGGGAAACCCCAGTACCGTCCGATCCGGGACGGGACGGGATCCCATTTTCATCCTGTCCCGGTCCAGTCCAAATTTAAAAAAAAACTTTAGTAAAATAGCTGTTTTTTTTTTTTGCAAAAATAATATTTCAAGTGCATATCCCATTTTTTCACAGCAGGTTTATGAAAATCCACGAGAAGCGACTGGGCCTATTGTATGTGCCAATTTCGTATTATAACGGGTGTTCAAACGGATTCCCCGTCCTTCCATCAAATATTCTGCTTTTTCCTAGATAAATGACTATATAACTGTTTTACCCCCCCTCCCTCCCCCTACCTCTACAATTTTTTTTCTATAAATACTATCATTTT
>JBDJHY010000097.1:7397263-7419904 GCA_039654485.1 Withania somnifera
GGGCTCAATGGGTTCGATCGGTTGACCCGGACGTAAAAACTCGATCGACTCGGATGACGTCATAATGATATAATAAATATTTTAATATTATAAATATGTCATAATATATTTAAAATTATAAATATAAAATCAATGTTTAAAAATTAACGATATAACTCCATAAAAGAGTTGAATATTTGGAAGATAAAATTTGGATATTGTCTATTGTCCCACATTGACAAAAGAAGAATTTTCTAGTGTAATTTTTCTCTATTTAAGTTGAATATTAGAAGATGAAATTTGAAAAGATGCTTCATTGTCCCACGTCGACAATAGAAGAATTTTTAATGTAACTTTTCTCTATTTAAGCTGAATATTTGGAACAAAATGAAGGTGGTTTTAATAATTTTCCGGTGAATTTCTCATTTTTGAGTAAAAAAAATTGCAAAAAAACCTGGTTTTGACCGGGTCATTAAATAAGGAGTTTTTTGCTTGGACCGGACCGGATTGACGTTCGGTTCCTTGGTGAACCGGCCGGTCCGGTTCGAGTTTCACAACACTGCTATTTTCACAAAAAAGAGATATTTTAAAATTAAAACATTTTCCTTGTATTTGTATTTTGAAGCAAGTTAGTTTTCTGTTGCCTTAGTACCTGCTCTGCTGATTTATACGTATCCCACTTTCACAAGAGGAATTTTTAGCTACCGAATGAGGAGGACTAGAGCTGTAGAGCGAGCTTGCAGTCTCTCTCTTTTTTGTTTCTGTAATAAAAGTGAGCTTGCGGCCTTCCCTTAGGGATTCATGGTATTTTCGTCTGGAGGTGCTTGCTTGCCTATTCTAATGGATGTTAGTTGCTTTTCTATGGGTTCTTCAGTTGATTCCAGTTGGTATACCCTTCAAAACGGGGTGGCTTCTACGTAGTCCATGACAGGCGGTTCGATTTGGTTGTGGCACTATTGCTGATCATTTGAGAATCAACGACCAATGGAATGGAATGGATTGATGTTAAAGAGCCATTACTCTGTGTGTGTGTGTGAGAGTGAGTGAGTGAGAGAGAGAGAGAGAGTGAAGGTGCATACTTATGTACATACAGTTAACTGGGATTAAACTTTTTAATTTGTACAAGAACCTTTCCTCTTCCATTTACTTTTTTCTAATATAAGGAGTACAAATTTGAACATATAGTTTGTCTTTTTGATGTGCAGCAAGTTAAGCTTGCAAGACGTTGTTTTCGCTCCATCTAACAAGTTTGGTCTGTGTTTTTGCAGGCTGAAGGATGTCGCGGCCCTCTTTGCTTAATGAGAAGCTGTTTGCACGCCTATCATTATAGTTGAAGACCTATGTATGTATGCTGTGAGATAGCTCTTCTGCTGCGACAATAATTGGATATAATGGACATAATAACATTCTGATGGCAAACGTACCAAGTAGAGTTGTCAGCTGTATCATCAAATGTGTAATATTTCACTCTTACACAACCCGATAGCGTATACCTGTTCCACAACTCTGTTTTATATCAGCAAACTTGTTCACGAGTGTGTATTATTTTGAGCCGTCCATTTGCTATATGCTTAAACTACATATACGAGGTTGATATTGTTTCCCTTTGCATCACTC
The DNA here is from genome assembly GCA_039654485.1 of Withania somnifera. NCBI lineage: Eukaryota > Viridiplantae > Streptophyta > Magnoliopsida > Solanales > Solanaceae > Withania > Withania somnifera. Next base: position 7,398,860 of record JBDJHY010000097.1, read on the forward strand.
CTGAATCAGAAATCTGTAATGATGGTTATATTACCTTTTTTATCAAGTTCTTTCCTACGGAATCCGACATAAATTCATATTTAAAAGAGGTTGACAATAAGTTCTTTCAAAATTGACTATTTGCACTTCTGTTAGAGGTGTTTCAGAAATGTCTATGTTAGTGATCGAGTAAATAGCTTTACGAACGAATTGATCGGATAGACTTGAAAAGTGAAAAGATTTGTATAAGTTATAAGTTTCTTCACTGTTTCGTTGAAAATCGTTAGGTATGAATATGGTAGATATTTGTGATTCAATTGGTGAAATAGTATCTCCCTCAAACAATATGTTTTTTCTTTTACCGACGCACAAAGAAAATATTTTGGTGAGAATGAACAAGATATTGAGAAACTGTCCATACGTATAATCAGAATTACTGATGCGGGTCTTTTCCACAGAAAAGGAAAATTTTGTGTTTTACTAGAAGCATAAGTGGTATGGAGCATTCATTAATAAGTCGATTTGCTTTATAAAAAGAAGATACCAATGAACTTCTATAAAATGATTTCATGAGATTCAACCAATTATCTTAATCGTGGAATATCATTGAGAAATAGAAATTCAGGTTATCAAAGGATTTCTTACTATTATTTCAAGTATGGAACGAGTCAATCATTCACTTTAGTATTTTATTGAATAAAAATGGTGATAATATTCCTCTATTGATCAAGAATTTTGAAATTTGGGAAGTATTATGATGTCCAATAAGAAGGATTTCAATTTTTTTTAAATGAATAATGTGAATATGTATTGATGCTTTCCTGTGCTGCTTTGTTTTTCAACTATTTATTCACATAACCATTGTTTACAGGAGCATCGAATCAAGGGACGAATTGTAATAATTGAATTTAAGCAACCTTAAGGCATCTTATCAACTTTAGCCACTAGTTACTACTTTACAGTGCAAGTGGTAACAATTAGAATTATTACAAAAGCGACGAATAGGATTTTACAAGTAGACAAGGTAACAAATAAGAATTGTTTTTAACAGAATTGGCTAACTGGGGATTTGTTGTATGAGAAAGAAGTAGCTAAGCTAGCTAACACCTTACTCTTATGAATGTTGGAAATGGCTGAACGACGGTGCTGTATTGCGGCCGGACTGGAAAGGAGGGGGACAATAAACCTCCTGCCGAGAGGCCAAGGTTGCTTTAAATTTAATTTATAGCCATTGCCAAGTTCAGGAAGCCAAGGTTGCTTTAGGATTTAATGTATAGGCATTCTCTAGTATACCATTTTGCGCATTACTTCAATATGTTATAGTAGGTTACTTGCGTTATTTTCTAAAGTATGGATTCCAATTATGAATAGTTACTTATAGTCATCTATCTCTGGTAGAGTGGGCTTTTTTTTTTTTTGGCGAAGAGTTCTTTGAATCGTCGGCGCCTAATCCATGGAATCCCGACCCTTTGGTACGACTGGTAGTTGGCGCCATCAACTCTGGCGCCTTTACATCAGTGTTCTGGTCATGACTATTTCTCCGAGGACGTTGTTGGACAATCTGAGCGGACCATATCTACCTCGCTCCTTGTAAAGCTGCTCAAGCTAATTTGATTTTCCGGCAGCTTTTCCAAAGTCCCTCCGGTGAACTACTGGTGGTCCGGTTCATTTTCCATTCTCCCTTCTCTCTTTCTTTCCTTTGATTTCTTTTTGCAGGTGCGTGTGCGTGAGGTAGACTTGGGAAGATAAGTTTTCGGCCACCAATTTTGCTAGCAATTTATCAAAATTGATCAAGAGTTCATCCCCACATTCTTTCAGCAGAACCCGGTGATTTCTATCCTTGTACTTTTTGTTCACTGTTGTACCTGCCATTTCTGTCTTGTTTTCCTTTATTTATTGTATCTTTCTTTGCTGTTAGTCATGGTCTTGGTAGATTAGTTGGGTAGATGAAAGTTTTATTCTACTGCTCGTTGGCTTGATTTATTAGCCCTTGGGCATCATTTTCTTTAGTGGATTTGGTTGATGATGGGAGAATAGGGTCATGTCTCCGGTCGGATGTGGCTTTGGGGGCCGCGACGAGGGATAGAAAGGGTGGGAGGGTTAAGAAAACCGCTAAGGTAAGAATAGTGTCTTGGAATATAGGTACTTTACAGGGTAAGTCCATAGAACTAGTGAAGATTCTTAATAAAAGGAGGATAAATATAACTTATGTTCAGGAGACCAAATGGATAGGTCCTATGGCGCAGGATGTGGATGGATATAAGTTATGGTACTCAGAAAGGGTGAGGAATTAGAATGGAGTAAGGATTTTAGTATATGAAGAGCTTAGGGAGTAGGTGGTAGAAGTCAGGAGGGTTAATGATAGGTTGATGCCGATTAAATTGGTGGTTGGAGGGGTTACTTGGAAGATTATCAATGCCTACGCTCCACAAATAGGCTTGCATGAGGAGGAGAAGAATAGCGTTTGAAAAGTTCAGAAGTTGGTGAGAGGTGTGCCCAATACTGAAAAGCTCTTCATAGAAGGAGATTTCAATGGGCACATTGGATCGTCCCTTAAAGGTTATATCGAGGTGCATGGAGACTTTGGTTTTGGGAAAATAAATGAAGGAGGAGTTTCGGTATTGGATTTTTCTAGAGCCTTTGAGTGGTGGCAAAGTCAAGCTTTCATAAGAAGGAAGAGCATTTGGTTACCTTCCATAGTTCGCTGGCCAAGTATCAGATAGACTTTTTTTCTCCTTATGAAGGGGAAAAGTGTTTGTAGAGATTGTAAGGTCATACCGAGCGAGAACCTATTGACTTAACATAAACTTTTAGTGTTGTAATTGGAGATAAAAAAGTTGAAGAAGATGAGGGTCGTGGATGACCGTCCTAGGATTATATGAGGTAACTTAACTATGACCAGTGTCCTAGAGATAGGGGAGAAGTAAGGGATTTGGAGGCTTGGGAGAACAGTGGAGTTGCGGATAGTATGTGGGATAAGACTGTTAGTTGCATAAGTGTCATAACTCAATTTTTTGGATCATCATGGCACCTACTATACCACCAGTAGAAGAACCAACCCTGTAGCCTGAAGCCAAAAGGGAGGGCTACCACATCAATGGCGGAAAGCACAAGTACAATAAGTAAAGTATAAATGAAAGTAAAAATACTCATTGTAACAGAATTACAAAGAGTCAACAAATTTCTCAAACCCAGTATCAGTGTAACAAAATAAAACTTCTGTGAACAGAACGTAGAACTAAAAGTCTAATATAAATGTATCTCCAAATGTACAAGGATACCAATCTAAATCTGAAGAGAAACAGGAATAGTTGGACGTCAAGCTCACCCTGAATCGTTGAAGTAAGTAGCAATAAGCACGAACGCCAATCCGTAATCAGCTTCGGCTACCAGTACTCGAATCTGCACCAGGAGAGCAAGTGTAGTATGAGTACAAGTTGTGAAGCAACCTGTACCCAGTAGGGTTCGACGACCCACTAGGCACATAACAATAATAAGAATAGTAAGTAAAAAAATATAATAAAAAAGGGTCACAGACATCATGGAAGCTAGTTATTCAAATAAGAACAAGAATGAGTAGAGCAAGTCATCGCTAGCTAAATCACATAATAGGATCTCAGGTAAGAAGGAAGGACGTACCAGAAATCCTTGCAACAATATATGTAAATAATAAAAGTAATTAATCAAGAGTCAAATAAAAGATAAGAAGAGAACATGAACGGTATACCGGTAACCTCAAGTACGGGAAGGATGAATAATCAAAAGTTATCTAGCAAAATTATCCCGCATAACCAGAAAGTGTCAAAAGTAACACTACAATAACTAAACAGTAAATCAACAATATGAATAAATAAATTAAATACAGAAATTATGCTCACCCGTAGGCCGTAGATCTTATCCAGGGGTACATTAAGGAAGACAGGTACAAAAAGTAAATACATTCACATGAAGTAACCAGTCCTGTGTACGTTTTTCCTCCGATACCCTAGGCACCGTAGGCAAAATCTATGAAAGGCTAACCATGGTTCATGTATATCCCTGCTCCGTCCTATACCCTTCCTCCGTATCGCCGCAACCCAGAGGCAAGGTCCATAGAAGTACGCCTACCATGTACAATCTCCAACGTCATTATAATATCACATCCCAAACCATAGAGTCTCAAAGGGTATTAAAATTTGGCATTCAATGCCTCATATCAATAGTCTCCGTAAGCCGTAATCTCGACAAAAAATAGTGTTCAACGCCTCAATATCATGGTATCACCAATGTCCTCAAGGGAACGATATCACAAAGTCTCCAACCCAGTATGTGTGACAAGTATCAAAAAGGTTTACTCACTGTCGTACGTTGACGGTCTCAAGTGTCAGCGGCTGTACTCACTGCCGAACATAGTCGGACTAAAATCCCAGCATTAATTAGTCAATTGATATTTTCCGGTGCCAGGGTGTGAAGGCTAGACTAAAAAAAATAAAAATAGTAATACCGGGTGCTTGATTCACTGTCAAGTCTAAAACATTAAAAGATCCTTCTAACTTATATTATTATCAGAATATCCCCAGTTATCACACGTTATGTCATGATCCATCATTATCCTTATTATTATTATCTAGCCTCCATGACATCAAAATCAAGTGGTAATACAGGCCCCAACCCTAATGCACTCTCAACACGGAGCTAGTGGCTCAACCTCTCGCAAAATGAATGCACAACACATAATATACATAGCCAACCTATTCCCTGCACAAGGGCATCTAAGCTAAAGCTAGTAGCACAATACAATAGCCCAAACCTGAGGGTAAAACCGAAAGCCAACCCACGCCCCAGCGTTCTACTACTTCGAGAGTCACCCTAAAGCCATTACAAGGCTAATTCTAAGTCATGGGCGTCTTATTTCACGAACGCCAACACAGAGAACAAATAGGGAAGTGAATGAAGAAGCGGTCTAAGTACATGACAACAACCTAGAAACCCAGCCCACATATGTTATTTAGTACAATTATCAAAGCTATATACCTAAAAATAGCCTCAAGGAGCCTACCTATCGTCTGACGAACAAGCGTTGCAAATCTCAATTGTTACTTCAACTGATGTCAAATAATCTCCAACGACTTTGAAATTTGTGAATAACAATCTTGGAATCAATACGATTCTAGTGATATAAATTACGATAAGTTTCGGATCAGGCCTAAAATGGACTCGCGGGCCCTGCTCGCCGGAATCAAGAATAAACTTTGCCAGGGTCCCTAGCAACACCAGGAACCCGTGCTACAAAAATGATCACAATTCAGTCAAGGGAAGACCCTTGAACAGTCCAGAGAAAATTAAGTATAAAGAGGAATTAAAGATTCGATCTTTCATGTTTTTATACAATGAAATTTGAAAGGAAAAGGTTGCTACGAAGTAAACTAGCCCCAATGAAACAAGAATTTACTTAATAACTTCAGGTACAATTGATGAAATCAAGAATTCATAAATAGGACATTGATATAGGAAAAGCCCCATTTTTTATGGAATTAAATGGATGAAATTACTTACCAAGAGTGAGAAAGACGTAAGGAATCTCCAAGAAACTGTTCTACGAAGTTGAGGATGTTTCCGAGGCAAATCAACCAAATTGAGGGAGAAAACTAGCGTAAAAGTTGAGAGAATAATGAATCAAAATAGGATGGGAAATGTTGAAATAATCTCCCAAATATGATTTATCGGCCACTTGTGCCGATAAATTGACATTCCCCTGTACACTGACAATTTGGGAGGATGTCGATTTATCAGAAAAAATGGCGATTAAATGATATTCCCTAAATTGGGAACACCACTGTAGGTACCGATTTATTAGTCATTTGACAGATAAATCGGCATCTTCTGATGACTGGCAACCCAAAGGCCGATAACGATTATTGATATAGATGATTGATTTATCGGCACGTGTCAATTTATCGGCACTTTGACTGATAAATCAGTATGTGCCTACACCAGCAACATAGCTATTTCTGAATTTTCAACAAGGGGTTCGGAAATGAAAGGGAGTCCAATTTTGGTGAATCAAATATGCATCTTGCATGAAAAACACATTCCGGAATCAACAAAATCGCCGAAATAGACATCAAAGATTGTTTTAGAAAATATGATCCCCAAACCAAGACTTCATTTAGGAAAAATTTTCAATTTTCCACAAACTAATTTGAAACGAGCACAGGTACCTCAGGAAGCGTACCAAGGGTCAAACTAGCCTAAATTCACCATTCTGGAGTTGATGGAAGCGTCTGAATTCCATTCCGACACTTCGAACATCGGAAGACCACCCAAGCTCCAAATTAAGCCTTAAATGAACTGAAAAACCACAAATTTGCACAAACTTAAAAAGAAAACTCCGAAACACAAACTTGATGTCCTTCTAGACTTTTTTTGGCATTCCGGACCTAGAGGAACTGTTGGAATTCGATTCCGAACTCGTCTTGAAGGAAAGTTGACTTTACTCAACGTGTACTCAATTTGAGGCTTTTAAAACAGGCAATTTGAGATAAATCTCAACTGAGCCGCTAGGGAACCGAACTATCAGTCCCAGCAAGTCATAAATGACTTAGAATGTAAAACGTCGCGTAATTTTCATAAAGACCATGAGAGTCATTACAGGCCTGCTCCCAACATCCTTAATTGAAGCCCTTTTCAAATCAATCCCCAAAGGTTTTTTCAAAGAAGTTCTTCATTTCTAGTTTTTTGACTATTTATGTTAAATGTTTTTACATGTACATAAGCTTTTCAAGTGGGCATTTGGTAATTTTGCTTAATATGGTATTAGATATAGGTAGCACATATTAGAAAGTATTAGGTCATTCACAAGGTTGAAATGTGCAATTGAAAATTAATGACGTGTTCATACAAAATTGTATGTAATTATACTTGAGGAAAAGAAAATAAGGTATGTAAAAATCCATTCAAGTGCATTTGACCCAAAGGCGCTAATTTATCTACATCACATACTCAAAAACATCAAAGTCGAAGTTAGAAAAAACACGAACGGAATCAATGATGTCCCAAAATTCGAACTATCTCAAACCCACCACTGCTTTCCATAAGTCTAATTTGTCCCATTATTCCTCCCATATTATCCACACATTTTTTGCCACTTCCACACAAAATTCCCCTCTTTTGTCACACATACATATTCATTCACACCCATATTCGGATTTTACAAAGCAGAACCCAAATTCTTGAAATACAAATTGATGGTTCTTGATCCATTATACTGATTCATTATAATATACATACACAATTTGGTCATGGTTGCAAGTGGTATGGCAACATGTTTTCGTTATTGTCCATACCACTTCCAAATGGGTCGTACTGGTATCCATCTTCAGTATTGCCAGCTTAATTGTTCTAACATTTCTGGCAGTGCGAAATTCTCATATGGTTATCGTCGTCTCAAGTTTGTTGTCAATGCTCAACTGTCCAATGCTTTCTCCGTCAAAATTGGCTTGGATTCTCAGGTAACATTTTGCTTGCTTTTCTCAGTTAGGAACCTGTACAATCAGTTAGGAATAATAGTTGAATTTTTATGCGTTCCCTCCACTAATAATTATTACTATCTCAGTAAGTGATACTTCCTTTTTTATTTCAATTCCTTCCTCTGACTTTGTGAGATAATAGCTATCACTTAATCGATAATATGAGAAATCAATTTCACAAGGGATCTTGCTTAAAATGGGCTACTGATGATGGTGTAAACTATCTGACCATCTCTACTGTAGTTAGGACATTTCTTGTATCAGCTGGCATGTTTTGGACTATAAAAAAGTGAGACATGGATTCAGGTGCAAGATACTATCATTACTCCTGGACTATTAAAGATTCGACCCTTAATCGCAATGATCCAAATGCAAGAACAGATTTCTACCATCCAAGCATATCTCCTGAGCCAATTGAAACATCCATGAAGTTGTCAGACGCATCTTCTATTCTTTATGACGGTGTAAAAAAACAATTCAGAAATGCTTGGATTTTATAGAACAAGTTTGACTGAAATAGCAATGATTCGTAGTAATTATTAAACTATTTTAGAAACCTAAGGACTTAGTCATATGGATATGTAAAATACAGGATTTCCAATCCTAGCTGGAAAGAGAGAATCATGTCTACTCAATTAACTCCTATATGTCAAAGGTATATTGAAATAGTTTCTGTTTTTCTGTGACTTTATCCATATCAACAAACAATTCGAAATACATAGACTTTTTGTTGAATTAATACTTGTCTCTTAAGCAAACATCATGTCCACATGACCTTTCAACTGCAATATTGTTTCCATTTTATCACTGATGATCAATGATTACACAAGATATCCTCACTATAGAAGTTCTACATTTTCTTTTTCACACAGATCTTTCAATTGAACCAGAAACAGTTTTTGCTAGTCAATTTCTTGTTCATTAGCATCTAAGTATCAGTCTTGTGCGGACACCACTATCATGAAAAATAAAACTGCGATCCAATTATCTGTTTTTTCTTGATAGTTGTGCGTTAAAAACGAAATATGCTTGATATCTTTCTCCCCACTAAATTTTAAATTGTATAGGCCAGTGATACTTCACAGTTCCCCCGGATTGGTCCACTACCAGGGGATATCGCAGAGGTAGAGGCTTACTGTAGAATCTTTCGGGCTGCTGAACAACTTCATAATTCATTAATGGACACACTATGCAATCCACTGACCGGAGAATGTGATGTCTCATACGATGTACCATCACATGATAAACCAATACTGGAAGATAAACTGGTTTCCGTTCTAGGATGCATGGTATGTCTTCTAAACAAAGGAAGGGAGGAAGTAATTTCTGGGAGATCATCGATTATGAACTCATTTCAAGATGTTGATGTGCATATGATGGATGATAAGCTTCCTCCACTTGCTATTTTCAGAGGTGAAATGAAGAGGTACTGTGAGAGCTTGCATGTTGCTCTTGAAAACTATTTGACACCTGATGATCCTCGCAGCATTATTGTGTGGCAGAAACTTCAAAGACTGAAGAATGTTTGTTATGATGCCGGATTTCCTCGTGGTGAAAAGAACCCTAGCCATGCACTGTTTGCTAACTTTAATCCTGTTTATGTGTCAACATCAAAAGAAGAGACACAGTCTGCAACTTCTGAGATTGCTTTCTGGATGGGTGGCCAGGTAACTGATGAAGGTCTCAGATGGCTGTTGGAGAGAGGGTTTAAAACCATTGTAGATCTGAGAGCTGAGGCTGTAAAAGACATCTTCTATAAGAGAGTGCTAGATGAGGCTGTATCATCAGGGGATATCGAATTAATTAAACTACCTGTTGAAGTTGGTTTATCACCTTCTGTGGAGCAGGTTGAAAAGTTTGCAGCATTGGTCTCTGATATAAACAAAAAGCCCATATATCTCCACAGTAGAGAAGGAATTAAGAGGACATCAGCTATTGTCTCCAGATGGAGGCAATACATTACTCGCTACACACCACATGTTGTAGCCAGTATATATAAGGCTGCGGACTCGACTGAGAACTCATCACGTGATGCTAGAGGAATTGAAGAAACATTTATGTCACCTAGGTCAGAAGATGGTAAAAGCTCTAATTATGAAGTCATCTCTGTTTCTGATAATCAGGATGGGACACTTCCTACGAGATCAGATGACATAAATTCTGCTGCAGAAGATATCATGCACATTTCTGAAGCTACGGACCTAGGCAAGAATGAAGGTGATGAAATTGTTTCGTCCAATCCGGAAAGCACAGTGCTAGCACCCGACGGTGGAGTAGCATCCTACACCACTGTGAACCCACTCAAGAATCAGCTGCCTCCCTCTAATGTCTTCTCCCGAAAAGATATGTCCACGTATTTCAAAAGTAGGAAGGTTTCGCCAGCAGCATATTTTACTTATGAAAGGAAAAGATTGGAGGTGCTTTCTGCTTCAAAATATAACTATAAAAAGAGAGTACCGAAAGGAAATGAAGCCACAAGCATATACAATGATACCAGAATGATGGAATCAGAAGATTTAAATAGTTCATCTTCTGATAAACACTTAACTACTCCTCTTTCAACTTCTGCTTCGAATACAGAGATGTATGCTGGTCGTAATGGCTCTACAACTCCAATTTTGAATGGAAACAGCAACGGGAAAGTGCAAACCTTGATAAAAAATGCTGGTATTGTTGATGCAAGAAACGAATTAGAATATATTGCTGACTCTAGAGTTGTTGCCACAGAGAGGAGAAATATTGAGGTCGCCACACCTTCAGTTGAAGCTATCTTGGAGCCGATTGAAGGAAATATGTGTGCTTCCACCACTGGTGTCGTAAGAGTGCAGTCAAGAAGGAAGGCAGAGATGTTCTTGGTTCGCACAGATGGGCATTCTTGCACCAGAGAAAAGGTAACAGAATCTTCCTTGGCCTTCACTCATCCTAGCACCCAGCAGCAGATGCTTTTGTGGAAATCCACACCGAAGACTGTATTGCTGTTGAAGAAGCTGGGACGCGAACTCATGGAAGAAGCTAAAGAGGTTCTTTAGTTGATTTTTTATCCTGTGATTTTGATTTTCTACTGATGCTGTGCTATCTCTTCTTTCAAGTTCTGAGGAACGCTTTAAGTGAACGTGTGCTTACCATTGATAAAGAAGATAGCGTAGAACTTATTGCAAGTATCCAAGTTAGTAACTTTTGCTACCGTTAACCAAGGAAAGGAGGAAATTGATCTCTCTAACATATAGTACAAAAGGGAGGGAAAATCTAATACTTCTTTGAAGTGTTGGAAACATTTTTCTAGTATTTCTTATATGGTTTCCATCTTTGCTGAAAATTAAATTATAGATGAAATATTCCATGTCCTAGAGAGACATAATTACTAAACTAGGCGAAAGTAAATAGTTCTCTAAAATTGTCATCATTACTGTTGCTTATGCCAAAGGATAGTACGTATCTGCAATAAACATATGCAGAAAATTGGTGTACAAGGCCATGTAGGATCTTAAGCCCCAAGGACAAGGTAATGGCGGACATTGCTATCAATACTTTTCATTTGTATGTGCTCCATTTTTAATGCTTTCTGTAATCCTATATATGGGAACTGATGTGGAAATATTCAAACACTTTTAAGAAAATTCAAATTGAGAATAATTAAATTTCGTAAATATCTCATGCTGTTCTTTTCTCTTCCAAGTTCTTAGTTAATTATTTTTATTTGAAACGGGTAACTATCCAAATTGTGAATAATTGCAAGGAAGGATCACATAAAGTTCATGAGGAAACAGGAGAAATCTCATATTTTTATATTCATTGGATTCATTTTGGTTTGGGATTGGATTGCTGACATAAGATCAGCTCCTGACATTTACTTCCCCACAAAAAAAAAAAAAAAAAAAAAAAAAAAAAAAAAAAAAAAAAAAAGGATAAAAAATAATCAGCTCCAGACATGAGAGTGATGACATTTTATTCTTGTTCCCATACAGGATGTGAGCTTATAAAACAAATGTCTAACTGCAGATATGAGTAATGACATTTGATTCACTCTTGGTTGATTGATAGAGAGAGGAGCTCACAATTTAAAAAATAATCTGTGTAGTTAGAACAAGTTTGGAGACTACTGTACCTGAATGAAGGGAGCATAATCAAGCATCTTAAGATACTCATAATACCAGAGCGGTTCGACCATGTTGTGGCTGACTGGCTGTTATAAATACAAAGTAGGCTTGACTGTCTTACCAAAAAATTGTAGCCATATCTGACTGTATGATTTTGTTACTATGTTCAAAAGCTACCCAAACAGGTGAACTGATTTTAAGTAATTGCAAGTAAATTTAATTTGTCGCTCTGTGTATCTCATTGAAATCGCCATCCATCAACCAACTGAAGGAAAGGGAATGATCATTTAGTTTTCTCTTCTTGATTTGGATTGTCTTTACCTCTGACTTTCCTTCCCCTCCTACTGGCATACTTTAAATGAGCCATTCTACTTGGTCAACTGGCAGGATGTAGAGATCTTTCATCAATATGAATCTCAAGTTACTATCTAGCCTGTCATAAGTTCTATCTGTCCATTTCAGTTTAGAAACCTTACTGATCATTTTGATGAACTATATGTTTTGAACTTGATTGAAGTTTTATATCTCTGCTAACTATTATTATCATGCCAACTTTCTTACCAGCTGGAAGCTATGTGCTTCAAAGTTCTCTTTCAAATATTTTTGTCCACATTTCCATTCACAATTGCTCCCTGGCATTCATTCACATATAGTCATAGGTTTTAGCACTCTCTTAAGTCTTAACAAACAAAAATTCTAACACTCTCTTCCCTGAAGGTTGCTTCTTTTTTGTATTCCCAAGAGAAGATGACTGTTCTTGTTGAACCTGAGGTGCATGACATTTTTGCAAGAATCCCAGGCTTTGGATTTGTTCAGACCTTCTATAGTCAAGATACCAGGTGGGATGACTCTTAACTGTACGTGCAAAAGTATTGTCCTTTGCAGTTATTTTTTTCTCAGCTCATTACTTCACAGAGAGGTGTGACCTTGCCTGATGTACCAAGTGCAGTGATCTTCATGAAAGGGTTGACTTTGTTGCGTGTTTGGGAGGAGATGGTGTGATACTCCATGCATCAAATATATTTCGAGATGCTGTCCCACCCGTCATCTCATTCAACCTAGGATCCCTTGGATTTCTCACTTCCCATCCAGTATGCCTCTCAACTTAAATGTTAAGCTTTATTTCCTTATTATAATTAAATACCCATCTTTTTCTTCTTGTCATCAATTCATACAGTTTGAAGATTATAAGAAGGATCTTAGACAAGTCATCCATGGAAACAACATTCTAGATGGTGTGTATATAACTCTAAGGATGCGCCTCCGATGTGAGATATTCCGAAGCGGGAAAGCAATGCCTGGAAAGGTGTTTGATGTCCTAAATGAAGTTGTAGTTGATCGTGGTTCTAATCCATACCTATCCAAAATAGAGTGTTATGAACATGACCGCCTCATAACCAAGGTGCTTTTCATATTCTTAACCTTCAATTCGCCCTGCCAAAGGGTTTAAAGAGGAATTCTGTTTAGTATATCAGATCATGTTTCTTATAGAAAAAAGAAGTGATTACAACAAGTGCACTGCTGAATTAATGAGCAAGAAATCAAAGCATAATCTTGTCATACTGTGTTATATTATTTGGCAGGTGCAAGGTGATGGGGTCATTGTGGCCACTCCAACTGGAAGTACAGCTTACTCAACAGCTGCTGGGGGTTCGATGGTAATTCTGAGGCACATTACTTATGAATATACGTTGTGACTTGTCACAAGTGAATACTGCATTAGAATTATAGACCAAGTGAAAAGTTAAAGCCCCTAACAATCAAAAAATAGTGAAAGCCCTTAAATTCATGTCAGAAGATTAACATTTAAAGCTCGAGCAGTTTGATGTGGCAGCAACGAAAACTAAAAAATGTCACTATATGGCTGGTGGTGTGGTGTGGTGTGGTGTGGTGTGGTGTGGTGTGGTGGGGGTAGAGAACACACCCACTAAGCTCCCTTATCCCCGAAATAAAACCAAGGAAAAGACAAACACGGAAAAAAAAGGAAGGGCACCTAGCACTTCGTTGTAAAATACATTCACTTTGCAAGTATGAATTTCAAGATTTATTGACAAAGTTGGGCTGATAACACCTATCATGCATTAAAGTAAATAAGTGAACAAGTATCTCCCTTTTATGGTAACTGGTTCTAAAGAGGCAATAGTTGCATTAAACAACTTCCTTGTCTACTTGGGTTAGGAATTTCTAGTAGGCATCAAAAGAAGCAATTTTTGGAAAATCCTATGTGTAATAAGTAGGTTTCATTTTTATACAAAATACGAAATAAATATTGAGCAACTCCTCCTTCTGAATGTGAGCTTTGTCATACCACTTGTGTTACTGATACATAACTGAACCTGTTTTCACCTGTTTAAAACATTGTACTTGGCTATTCTTCTTCTAATAACAAAAACTTGAAGTTGCATTTTTTTTTTGACGAGATGGCTTTTGCAACAGAAATTTGATTTTGACACCCGATGTTCTTACGGATCAAATTGTGAAGGGAAATTTTGAAAATTATACTGACTTGCTACTGATCTTATTGGTGATGAAATATGACTCTTTGAAACCATCCTTCATCGTGCCGACAATTATTATTGTTTTGCCATCACTAGTGAATGCATGAACACTATTTGACAGGGAAATTTATGTCATGCAGGTGCATCCTAATGTTCCATGCATGCTCTTTACACCAATCTGTCCACATTCTCTGTCGTTTAGACCTGTCATACTTCCAGATTCTGCAAGACTAGAACTAAAGGTGACTGTCTTAATATATATTTTTATGATTATTGGAAAAGAATCTCATTACTAGTTTACTTATCAATGAAAAGTATGACTAATTTGTACCAATGCCTCACATTTTCTAGCAAAGAACTTTATACAGTTGATAGTATCTCCCATCTAAAATGGGAAAGGACTAGGAGCTTTATTCCCTCTCTAGTGCTGCTAATCTTATCCCTCAGCTTCATGCATTTGTAACCGATGGCACAATGACTGGATGTATGCAATTAGTAATACCATATAAAAGGGAAGAAAAATATGTGGTTCCTATATATCATCTTAGCTGTCTCGGTTTTTTCCTTTTATATATTAATAACTAAGCAACATCTAAAAATATTTTTCCCTGATAAAAAAATTTAAATACTCAACTAAAAATAAATTTCCCTGATAATTTTTTTTTTTAAATATTTGACCTTATTCTCAAAAAAAAAAAAAAAAAAAAATCTAAATACATTTTTCGAGGGAAGCCTAATATGAATAATTTTTTCCAAAATGGTATATCTGTTGGGATGAAAGAAAATACAGAGTTTAAATGTGGAAGCAAACCAGTTACCTTTATCTAAAAAAATGTGGAAGAAAAATAAAAAGGTTTAAATAAAGGAGAGGAAGGATCAAGGGATACATCCCATTAAGTTTGGTTTTTGATAACCTGGAAACTATGCCATCTCGCGAGCACTTGGACTAATTTCACTGGGTACCTACTGCGGGGGGCGGACCTAAATGATAGCAAATGGGTTCAAGTGATTCCGCTCCGTCAGAAATATTCGGTATTTATTTATGTAATTATACCAAAAATTGGTATATAGCATAGAATGAATCTTGCTTGACAGGATAGTGAATGGCAGCACAGTCGTTGTGCGAGGTCAACTTCTCATATAGGGAGATGAGTACTCGTCTACTGCATGGAAAACATTTCAAATACTTTAAATATGTTGAAGTTTTAAAGGTTGGACATGTTAGTTAGTACTTCGTACAAAAAAAGTAAAACAAGTGCAACGCAACCAAAGGAACAAGTGAAGTACAAGATTTGCCTAATCTGCCACATTGTGTGTATTATTTTAGTTTGCTAGCTTTGTTTTTTATTTTGTGTCAAATTAATTCAATTTTGTAATATATTTAAGCAATTAGCTTAGTTTCCTTCTAAAATTCATTATTTGTGTCATATTAAAGTTGCTTGTTAGTGTTATAATAATTTACGTTGTTATATAATATACTGTCTGCAAATTTGTGTGTTTACTGTTTATTTTTTTATTTTAATTATTTTATGTGTTATATATGTTCTTTTTCTATTTTTGTTTGGATAAATGAAGGTGAGGTCAGATTTATGATTTTACTTATTTATTTTTGTAGTAAATAGGTTGATTATTTTTCTTTTCTTATGCTTTGGTATTTCAATTTGCTAGATTGATTTTTTTACTAATCAATTATAAGAGTAAAATATCGAAGTTTAAAATTGAAGACTTCACATGAAAATATCTAGTCTTATAGTTGGTTAAAATTTTTAGAGTAGTTATATATAGAATTTAATGAAACATAGTTAAACATGGTGTTGTCCACCAAGACTTGGAAAGTGGAAAAAACTAACCTAGTGTTTTGCCTTAATTGAGACTTAAACTTGAGACCCCTCAATATTTTCAACCCACTTCATTGACCATTAGGCTACACCGTTTGCTTCAATGTACATCCTATTAAATTTATCATTAGTTCAAAAGCAGACTCTTATCAACTTTATCATTAGTTCAAGAGCCTTGCATTAGGTGAGGACATAGGTTGCTAAATTACATTCTAGGACATTGTTATGTATTAATTACGTAAAAACTTCATGATATGTTGTATATGAATTAACTCTTTTCCTCAAAGTCATTAGGGTAGTAGAGACCAATGTTGCAAAGTATAGAACAAAGAGTTTGATAAAATGTTCCGGAGAGCCATATGAATCAATTTGCTAGATTGACTTTTTACTAATCAACTATAAGAGTAAAATATGGAAGTTTAAAATCAAAGACTTCACATGAAGATATCTAGTCTTACAGTTGGTTAAATTTTTTAGAGTAGTTAATATAAAATTTAATGGAACATAATTAAACATGGTGTTATTCATCAAGACTTAGACAGTGGAAAAAACTAACCTAGTATTTTGCCTAAATTGGGATTTAAACTTGAGATCTCAGTATTTTCAACCCATTTCATTGACCATTAGCTATACCCTTGGCGTCGATGTACATCCTGTTAAATTTGTCATTAGTTCAAAAGCACATTCTATCAACTTTATCATTAGTTCAAAAGCCTTGCAATAGGTGAGGACATGGGTTGTTAAATTACATTCTAGGACATTGTATGTTGTGATTACATAAAAACTTCATGATATTGGGTATATGAATAAACTCTTTTCCTCAAAGTCATTAGGCTAGTGGAGACCAATGTTGTAGAACAAAGAGTTTGATAAAATGTTCCTGAGAGCCTTATAACTCAAGCAAGTGGTTTGTTCAGGTGTTTTTGGTGTTGCGCCCGTGAACAAGAAACACCTAAATCTGAAGTTGTAAATCAGCTAAAATTGTTGTATCTTCATAAGGCGCAGTTAACTAGCAGCCAAGGGTATGACCCAGTAGTCAATGAAGTAGGTTGAGACCCATGAGGTCTCGAGTTCAATTCCTA
This sequence comes from Withania somnifera, assembly GCA_039654485.1. NCBI lineage: Eukaryota > Viridiplantae > Streptophyta > Magnoliopsida > Solanales > Solanaceae > Withania > Withania somnifera. Next base: position 7,415,862 of record JBDJHY010000097.1, read on the forward strand.
GTGGAGGTAAAAACACTAGGTGATTTCTTCTCATCTCCAAGCTTTGATGTAGTGTTACCTGGTAATTATGCTAGTGGGAGGTAGTAAGTACCCCGTGGAATTAGTCAAGGTGCGCAAGCTTGTTCAAACATTACAGATTCAAAAAGAAAAGGCTCAAACACCGCAGGTTAAAAAAAGGTGCAGTTAACTAGTAGTATGGTTGTTGGCTTATTGCTGTGGGGAAGGCCACAAGTGTTATTACTTTCAGAAGAAATATGGAAACTGGTTGAAAATAGTTTGGTTCGGTCAATTCTATTATTGGTAAGGGATGAATACTGCTTCAGAGTCGGGAAAAGGCTGAGAACAAGAATCTTTGAAATAATAACAAAGGTGACAAGGCTCCTAGGCATCATATCTAGGGTTTAATCAGAATGGGTTCCAAATAGTTTGGTTCGGTCCATTCTATTATTGGTAAAGGATGAGTACTGCTTCAGAGGCGGGAAAAGGTTGAGAACAAGAATCTGTTGAAATAATAACAAAGCTGACAAGCCTTTCTAGAGAATGGTGTTCAAGGTTTCACTTCCAGAATCTCCTAGGCATCACATCTAAGGTTTAATCAGAATGGGCTCTGTTCTTGTCATGTCTTGAGCTTACACCCTGGTTGAGACTGGTAATTGGAACCACGGATGACCCAAACTAACCCTTTGCATATATAACAAGCACAACATAACAATAAGCAGAAGCTAAAACAGGGGAGACATGGTCCAAGCCCGGTGAAAAAAATGAAAGAAAAAAAGATTATGAGAAAGTATAAGTAATACTGCAAAAATCCAAAGTTAAAGTTTTAAATAACAAGACTAAGCCTGACTGGCTAACATGAAAACATAACCAATCCTATCCGTAAAGCCTCTAAGATTGTAAGAATACTACGTTGGAAAAAAGCCTCCAACTACCCAAACCAATTTAACTATCTAAAGGGGGAAGAAACATCTGCCACTAAGCCTCCGCAAGGAGGACTCACCAACTCTAAACTTGTGGTGGGATGTGCTTAGCCACGAGTCTGAGTGTGATCACCTACATTTACATCACATGAAAAATGTAGGCAAAATAGTATGCAATCAGTACAGAAAATGTATTGAGTAATGCTGGAGTGCAATAAAGCATGAATACGCTAAACTTGAATTCAAACGAAGTAGTAACATTATGGAGGAAATCATGTCAAAACTATAAGGCAATAACCTAAATGCATATTCATAAGCTGAAAACATAAGTCATATTTAAAAGCTGTAAACCATCATTATTTGTTAGAAACTATTGGGTCTTGTATTTATAAGAGATTTAAATCATAAAGTGACGATGTGGGAAAAATTATAAAATGCGAAGCTAAATCTATTTAGTGGGAGTTTCTTATAATCGACAGTAAATCACGTGAGCTAAACATAGAGTTTAGTAGTATATGCCTACATTGGGAAGGTCGCTCTAACCTGCCAGAGTTAGAGCCATATAACTAAGGATCCTGTAGTCTTAGCCTCGGTAATTTCGGGCTCATAACATTCCTACAGTGGCAACATAGTTTTGGGACTAGGGTGTCACCCCTTAGATCAAGCAATAGTGTATGGTCCACTCGGTGTTAGATTATCCTCCCAAAATTTTTTTTTTTTATAATTCAATCATATCATAAGGTTGGCACATCTTGCCCATGCATTAGTCATATTTCATATAGCTTTGAGCATTTCTCCATATCTTGTATTCTAGGTGATATTTAGAACCTTACATTCTTGAAAATATGTCTTTCAAACCTTGTTGTTCATAATGCATAATTAAACTTAGGTTTAAAACTTCAAAGTGCATAATTCATGTGTTCATAGAACTGACTTGTTTATTGAAATCATTAGAGGCTAAAACCATGAATAAGAACCTAACCTTATTGAAAATAGTATGCATGAAAACATGGTGTTTAAATAAGGCAATAAGGATAACCTTGCTAAACATGAAAACTTCATAAAGGAATGCATAATCATATGTAAAACATAAGTTTCATAAAGTATTCATATACATAAGATCATGGAAATCAATTTGGGCAACAAGGAAACCTTGCTAAGAGTTGTGACGCATAAAATCTTCATATAAAGTCTCATAAACATGTGGAAAAGCTTCATAAGATATAAAGAATCATGCATAAATAGTTGGAATTGAAACTTGGGTCTTTGAACCCTAACTTGAACAAATTTCATGAAAAACTTGCAAGTTTTGGATATAAGAATGAAAGGAGGTTCTCATTGCAGCCCTACATATCTGGGATAAGAAGATTCTTGGAGAAATTCTTAAGCTTGAAGCTTCTTAGGGCTTGAAATTTGAAAACCCTCTATTTTTATTCTTGAGTTTTTTGGGAAAGGAAGAAATTTGAGAGGCTAATGATATATGTTTGGTCTTGAAAATAATGTTTTTGGGTGTTTAAAAAACGTGGGAGGGGTCTTGGGTAAGGAAAGGACCAAATTACCCCTTAATTTCCCTTAAAAGTGCTGAAAATCGCTTGCCGGATGACCCAGGGGATGTCTTGTCGTCTAGGGGATGACCCATCAAATTTTCGGGCATCTTCTCTAAAGTTCACTATTAAAGAGGACGGCCCGAGGACGACTCCTTGTTGGGAGGACGACCCGTCAACCTCCGATCTTCCTCTCTGACAACTTTTGTTAGCTTCTATTCATAAGGACATAACTTTTTACTCCGACCTTGTATTGACGAATGGTTCGTTGCGTTGGAAAGAGGATTCAAAGACCTTTAATTTGATAGGTTATGGGCCACAACATAAATCTATATTTTCAGAGTTATGATCGTTTGAAGTTTACCCATAGTTAAACTTCTTTGAAAAACTAAGTTGAAGAAGCCTTGAATTCAACTTTTTGTTGGGATTTCCTTAAGACCTTAATTCACATCCAACACTCTTCATACACTTGGGAAAATAATTTAACAGCCAGGTTCAAGTATGAAATAATTGGGCTTGGATCTAACTACGTATGTATAACTGTTCGAGTCTTAATTAGAAAGTCTGTGGTGTTACAGTTCTAAGCTTGTATTTCTTGACCCCTAGTGAATGAAAGCTATCGGGAAATCTTCTAAAGTCCAACTCCTCATTAAGCTTAGTGTGGGATGACATAATGTAGTTCGATATATCATGTGAATTAGACAATGTTTTGGTAGCCCTTCGCTCTTTGTTTAGCCACACTATGAAAATCAAATTTTAACTTATACATTTTAGAGAGGTTGCTGGGCAAGATAGAACAACTGTATTTAATGATAGGAAACTTTCACACATGGTAACATTTTCATTGTTGAAGATGCTACTGATGCCATATACTCTAGCAAGTTCAATCCAAAGGCATTAGAGCTGCTTTTGTAGAAGATGTAGGCATAGCAGACTTTAACATTTTTCAAAGCAGCTGGTGGAAAGACAGTACTAGACATAATTGCAAGCATGGGAAAGTATGTAGCGGCAGTTTTGAATCATATAATTTGTACTCTTAGTCTCACTTTTAACAGTTTCTTGGATTGCCCCAAGGTTGGTGTTTGCAAAAATATATTCTTGTAGTGACAATAGCAAAGGACAACTAGTTATGCTGAGGGTAATATAAATCTTAGTTATCTGAATATTTCCTCACCTTTATTGATTTTCGTCTCTTTTCACAAAAATCCATCTGGATCTTATCTCATCTTTTCTGAGGAAATACCCATGTTCTGATCAATCTTGCAACAACAACAACATATCTAGTGTCATCCCCCGAATGGGGTCTGGGGTAGGCGGTATGTATGCAACCTTACCCTTACCTTGTAAAGGTAGAGAGGCTATTTCCGATAGATCCTTGACTCAAGTAAAGCCTAAACAAGTATAGAATAACATTCTTATTTGTCTGAGAAAATCTTAATGTTCTGTGTTTTATGTGCAATTGCCTCGTGTGGAATTAGTTTAGGTGTAGGCAAGCTGTCCCGGGCACCATGTTTATAAAAATTAAAGCATTAAAAGCACTAGGTTAGATCACAACTAATGGGTTAGTTCCTTATAATAC
>JBDJHY010000097.1:7431213-7448026 GCA_039654485.1 Withania somnifera
TGTGAACACAATGATTTAAATCACAAAAAAATCATGAACAATGCTACACGTATTTGGAGCTCCAACGTAACCACCACAGAGAAGAACCACAAAGGGAATTCCAAAAAAGTAAAGAACTAATCTAATCGCAAGTAAAACAAGGAAAGTAACCACAACAAGCCTAACTAGCAACAACGCACATCAAAATATAAGTAACCCAACATGACTCCCCCCGTAAGCCTGAAAAGTACAGCCAAGTGCAAAGAATATAATATAAACGGGTGCTGAAAAGTAATAGTGCCCGCACGCTCCCTCCCTGGTATGTAGCCATTGTGGAAGAGACCCACAGAAGGCTTTTCGTGTACCACTCGTGCTCCTGTACAACCCTCCCCCAGGTTGTAGCTCATACCTGGTAATTGTACCTCAAGCATAGCCACCCAGTGTCGAAGGGTTCATGGAGATCCAATCCCATGAACAAAATCCTCGTAAAGAGCCAAATAATAGCATAGTCATCGGGGAAAAATGCCAAAATTCGGGCTTAGCCCGTATATAATATCTCAGTGAAAATATCACGTCCAGTCATGTAGGAAAATCCAAAAACAAGTATGAAATTCAAGTATCGCCGCTTAGGCATTTAAAAAGAAATCATAGTGACGGTGAGAAAATAAAATCAAATAATGTGAGGAAAATAACTCCATACTGCTCATGAGCACAGTCGTGAAAACTATATATATAAAGTATAGGAAATCCATTTTTGATTTAATATTCTGCAAAAAAGCCAAGTTACCATTTAAAACATCAATGCATGCTCGTCAGATACAACAAAATATCAGCCTAGATTGGCTCTAAAGCCACCAACTAAATCCGGGGGATAGCTACTAAGCTATAACCACTAGTATAATTTCCTCCCAACCTCACTACGTTTTCAAATACGACGTATAACACGCAAGAAGGGTCTCGTAGACCCAGGGATGTAGTATAACAAACGAAAAGGCTAGCAAAAAAGGTCGTAGGCCAAGATAACAAGTACAACGAAGCTCCAAATTAATAACCCAACCTCAAGATGGAAATTACCAAGTATATGCAATACTAAATACCCAGTATGAAAGAAGTAAGTCGTAGCCTACCTAAATTCAGACGATAACCTCGAAAAATGCGCTAGAATATTTGAAAAATCACGAACAAGGCACTAGATTGCACGAAGCAAGCATAAACATAACCTACGTGTCAAGATGAGTAAAACAAGACCCCGTATTTTTATAGAAATAACGGGGTCGAATAAATCCTTGTCACTCAAAAAAATAATATTTATACCAACACGTAGAGGACAACTCATAGATCGTATGGTATAAAATTGGTCTAAAACTAACAGTAAAAAATAAAGAAACAAGCCCGAAAGTTTTATATAATAAATTTTTTTTTATAACTTTGGAGAAATTATCCCATAAAAATGAGCGTAAAACTACTGGAATAAAATTCCACGGATCAAAACTATGATTAGTGCTCTTTATTTATGCTTAATATTACCTAAGCTATAAGAACCTGATGCCTCAGCTTAAAATAGGAGAAGGAAAACATTTGTAATCAAACATTAAGTCCTTATGATTATTTATTTCAATGTAAAGTAATATAATTGAATGATTCGATGTAATGAAATATATATGTAAGGCTTTTACAAGTGCATCCATATACATTTAAAGTGCTCCCACCTTTCTGTTGGCGTGGCTACTATGTAGCAATTTCCTTTCTCTAATATTTAAATATTCGAATATTGTATTGATTAGTTATAATAAAATTATAATATTTTAAATATATTAAAATTCGTAGGAAGTTATTTCTAAAGACTAACTCTTGAAAATAATAAATTTTCAATATAATTTGATAGGGTATTTCTGATAAAATATTAATATTTATAACCTTTAATAAAATAATAAGGTATGAAACTAAATTATTTCAAAAGATTATTTTTAGAGACTTGTCGATAATTTAAGAAGATGCTAAAGTATATTTTTTATTTTTATTAAAGAAAAGGACATGATTATTATTTAAAATAAAATAATTTATTCTAAAGGTATAACATCGCAGCTGAAAACCTGAGGATTCAAACCAAAAGTCCTTTTAGACTAAAGTACGAGTTTCAGAGCTAAGGAAACTGACGAAACGACGATCGAGGTCGTTTAAGCAGAAAAAGGCTCGGAGAAACTAACAAAGTATTAACAACATGCATACATCAACAAACTTAGACAAGAATGTTAAATATGAAAAATACAATAACAATTTCAGAATAAAATTGTAAAAGAAGAATTATGATCAAGTCCATTGAATTCAAAGTGTGTCCTTAAGAAAATTATTTCCCGTAAGTACCCGAGGTTAAGGAATAGGTCCTCCCAGGATAAATGATCAACTTCGACTAAATAGTGGTACCTCAGATCCAGTCAAACAACGAACTCACTCAACGGATTGAATCACACAACATAATTTGAGTAAGAAATGTAGAAGAATATGATCAAAAAATCTTATTATAGAATATATGAGGAAGAGTCAGATATATATAGTCATAAAATGCCTCCTCAGAAGAGACACAATGGTTCAGGAAAGTTGCAATTTTTATCTACAGCCTTGAACAGTTGCACATATTTACTGTGAGACATGGTATGCGTTCCGTATATTGAAGGAAAAAAATATTGAGTTTATTTTTTTTTCCGATCAAATCATTGTAAATAAATTTAATGAATTTTATCCAAAAAGATTTCTTCTAGATCAATCCAAATCCGAAGCCGAATGACGCTGCCGCAAGACACTACTTCTATTTGCTCACTATTAGCTAGAAGAAGTGAAACTCAATATAAATATAAAATTGTTCATTTCTCCCACCATTGTGAGAGAAATGCTTTTACAATTTTATATTTAAAATTTTCCTCCATTTCTTTTGCTCCATATTTCACTTTATTTTTCATTTTTTATTTTTCATTTTTCATTTTTCATTTTTCATTTTTCATTCACTTTCTATTTTTTTAATCTATTTTCCATTCTTATAAATTAATTCAAGATAAAAACCCAACAACTTGAAATATTGAAGATATTTTTCTATAATATTGAAGATTGAAAAACCAAGTAATACAACTAATCGATCCCCAAGAACCAAACAAAGAAGAGAAAAACTATATGACTTCACACCTTTCCAAGAAAAAGTAAAATTAAAATAATAAAGTGTCTTCTTGTTGACCAGCATCACATGGCTCTAACAGCTTGGAATCTTGGCTCTTTAGGCAGAAACTTCTGTTCAGTATAAACATTCATGTAATCACCAAACACAAAAGCTGGATAGTTATCCACCTTATTGTCTTCCTTATTATTCTCAACAATTAGCTGAGGTGCAGGAGCAATAGTAGCTTTCAAAGACGGATTGTAAAAAGATGCAATTGACCTCCTATTCCCATTTTCCTTAGCCAAAACTCGATGCCAAACACTCTTGTATTTCCCATTACTAAGGACCTCAATTTGGTCACCCGTGTTGATGACGATGGCATTCTGGATCGGCTGAACGTCGATCCATTGGCCATCTTTGAGGATTTGGAGACCATCAACTTGATCATCTTGAAACAGCAAAATGACACCACCAGCATCAGTGTGTGCTCGTAGGCCGTTCACCATTTCAGGATGAGGGCATGGTGGATAGTGGCTGACTTTAGTCCCCAAAAATGCGTTTTCGGTTCCTTCTTCGCCGTTATTGAAGGCTTTGTTGATGTAACCTTTTGGTAGACCTAAGTTCTCGTCCATTACTTCCATCACTCGTAGTGCTACATTCTTCACTTCTGATCGATACTCTTTCATTGTTTCCCTGTTGTTCAACTCAAATATATGTATATCTTGTTAGTGTTGATCCAAATCATAAAATCTCTACAATATAGTCAATTCTGTGAATCTTGTACATTTAACAACATTACGTTATGAGACTGAAAAAGGGAAAATTAATCCATTAACTAATTAAATATATTGTTTTTATATTGCCACCAACAAAAAACTCTAATAATAATGTCGGTCTATTTTAATCTTTGTAGGAGATAATATGCTTATTTTTGAGGTTAATAAGCATATGGTTATATTGTAGGAATCATTTAGGACAGTAAAACAAATTATATATATTATTGGTGTATAGAAATTAAACTCTTTTCTACCCCCAAAATTGAGGCAATGTGGATTTGCAAGTTGCAACTTGGCAGATGCAAATCTAGTATTATAATTTCCAAGTTTTATTCGAGAAAATTAAGAAAAAGAAAGAGGTCAAAATATATCAAAAGAAAAAGAGAAGAAGATTTATAGTTGACTGTGATAATATTAATAACGTAAAAGTTTTACCTGAATTGAGGAATATTAGAGGTCCATTCATTATAGTCAGTGAGAAGAAATACATCTTCCCAGTCAACATTTTCAGCTTTGCTATTGCTCTTATTGTTCTCCACCTCATTCAGCAACTTCACTGCTGTTGACTTGTTGAAGTTCTCCTCTCTTTCCTTCTTGAAGCATTCTGAGGCAACTCTCTTTACCTTCTCAAGAAGTTCCACAGGAATTCCATGATTCACCAACTACATAAATCACAATTCATGTTAGCCTAGTTTAACGAAATATCTTTGTGATTGTAAAAGCTTGTCATTACGTACTAAAGGTACGATGAGAAGTTCCAATTAAATAAAAGCTATATACCTGAAAGAATCCCCATTCTTCACAACAAGTGGCAATCTGAGCTAAAGTCTTGGCTCTCTCCTCCCCATTAAGCTTTGAAAAATCAACTACTGGAATGGCCATTGATGAAATTGTAGTGAAAGTATCAAAAAGAGAGCAAAAAGAAGATATAGTTAAGAGAGAAAAATAATGCTAGAAAATGGGACAGTTCGTTCTTATTTTTGGCTGGCTCTGTTGTGTTGTGGTATAGGAAACGATTACCTTAGTCCTATTTATAGCCAAAACAATTTCAGCCACCTAGGATGTCAACTCTCTAAATAATTTACTACTTTATTTTTCCCCTCTTTTTACCCCAATATTTTAAGAAATTAACAAATTAAGAAAGTGTAGCCGTCAGAGTAGGGTAATTTGGACGGTGACATAATACTAACTTATTAAACAAGGTCAATGTCTTTTGAGTCATTGCTTCCCCATAATAGAAGCCTTTTCTTCATGAGATAATAATTATTAATGGTGCATATTTCCATATCAGAATAATAATAATAATAATCAAACAAGTAGTTAAGGACATAAATAATAGTACTAGCTGCTGGTCCCTTTGAATACACATAAGCCTTCATGGGTTGCCGTAGCCTATTTGAATTTCAACCATCATAAGTTGGATAAAGACACGAATATAATTGCCAACTTGACCAAACTTCTCTTTGTAATCAGAGGCTTTTTTGTTTCTTTTTAAAAATGCTTATGTTTAGAAAGTTAACTGTATTTATAGTAGAACTTAAGATTTTTTAAATAGTGGTAGAACTTGACTGATAATTAATATTGATTAAGAGGTAAATTCGGACTGTAAAAATAAATTTTTATATAAATATAGACAAAATTGTGTTCAAAACCCTTTGTAATATGACCTTTTCTTCAACCTCAGTTATAACGGAAGTTAATACAGTACTCAAATGCCCTTTAAATAAGTTGATAAGGACATGCATAATAGTAGTACTGATCCCTTTGTATATACATTGAGGCTTCGTGAGCTGCTAGCGTATTTGAATTCAGCCATTATAAGTTGGACACAGACACAGTCGTTAGCTAATTTGACCAAACTTCTTTGAAATCAGAAGTTTTCATTTTTTTTAAAAAAAAGAATAAATGCTTATTTGGCAAAGCTAAGTTAATCTAATTTTATAGTAATAGTTATTTTTGGATAATTGTAGAACCTATCAAGTAGCCCAGACTTAAATAAAATCAACTTTATTATGAGCTAATGAAATTGCAATTTAGCCCAAAACACATATCTCGACATAAAAAACTCAGGCAGCTCAATTAGCATATATTTCACCCCAAGTATGTAGAAAGTATAATGATATCTAAACTCCTTGATTTTAGACTCAATTGTAATTAGGTAATAGACTCAATATACACATAAAAAAGAGGTCGTCGGCAAAATATATAATTAACAAAGCAAATATTAGCTTCACATCAAACAAACACTTAACATTTAGTGTTACCAGGTTAGATATACTTCATCAAGAAAACAATAGACTCATATTGGGCTTAAATATAGACATAAGAGTGGGAAGAACATGTAGAGGAAACACAAGTATAGGCATTTAGTTATTAGGTAAATACAATAAGAAAAGCAAATATTAGGTATTACATTTCTTTTAACCCTTGACTTACTGATTTCTATTAGAATACAAGGGAGTAGGTAAAAGCATGGTCAGAGGTTACAATGCAGTAGCATGCAGGGAGTGGGGAAGGGAGATCACGTAGTATGATGCAATCAATACAACGAAGTAAATAAAAAACATGTGAATTTAGAAGAGTCACAGATTATTTAGAACATATTCAACTCATAACAGACATAAAGTTACGCAAAGGGGACTCAAGACAACCACATACAAGATAGTAAAAGGAGATAATGGGTGAGGCTAACATAATATATTGCATTCTTACATTCTTTAACTCAGCTATCATATTTGAATAAATCTAGAACATTAAGATGAGCACAAGTAGGTTTATTATATAACTTCAAGAAGACATGATAAGTAGACACAATGACATCTTCAGAAGAGAGGTTTACTAATTAATTATAGCAACATTCGAAATATAAGGCACATACTTAGGCATGATAATTTGACTGACAGGACAAGACAATAGGACCGATTTAACATCACATAATAAATAAATTAAGACCATTGCTGACCCTTACTAAGCTAGAAAGCAATCGAAATTCTATGCAGGATCAGACTAACACTTAAGGACTATTAACATGTTAAGAATTGACAATCGGGCAACATGAATGTCACTAGAAGTAGGGCAGACCATGAAACATTCAGACTTAGCACTGACCTAATTTTTGGCTTAAATTTAGCGACCCTGGGCATTCTAGATCAAGCTAAGAGGGTATATTAGTGATAACACATAAGTGATTACTTATTTTAGTTAATTGATTTATCTATATGAGCATGCAAACCAGATTACTAGGTGAATAGAGACATGTAAGAAGATGACACATAGACCTCAACTCTTATTACAACTCAAAGTTTCAATTGCATATATTTTAGCATGTAATCAACAATCATAGTCCAACTAACCCTAAAGACTATACATTAATTCTTTAATTTTCAATTCCATTTTTAAGTTAACACTCAACAAGATTTGTACCGCTCAACCAGCCATATAATATAAGGAAACAAGTTAAAACACTATTCAAGGAAATTATCAAAGTCACATAAGAGTACAAAAATTAGGAAACAAGGTCACCATTTCAAATAAAAGAATTTTGACCTACTATATACAGATAAGGGCAACATATAACCAGTGAGTGGAAAATCCACACTTAGATGCAGACAATAGAAAATAATGTCTCCTATTTCGATTAGTATTCATGCATGAGTCAATCAAGATACACTTAAACATGATTCTGATCAATCACATGGATACAAAATAGCATGTCATGATACATTTCATGCAATAAAAGAAACATGGACATCAATAATATTTTTTTTTTAAAATGGAAAATAGGAACAAGACTTAATAGAAAAGGTTTTGAAATTAAAGATTTACTTAAAATAGTGGAGAGGACATTTAAATGTTCTCTGTCCCTCAACCCTCTAGAAATTCATACTTTTGGACTCAATTGGAGCTTAATTGGACCCTTTACCAACTTAAGCTCCTCACCTTAGGTATTCTTGCAAAGCATAAGCCAATGGGACTAAGAAAACAAACCTTGAATTCCTAGAGTTGACCTTACAAGTCTTCTCCCTTTCCTTACACTCACTAAGATCCTTGTGCAATATAAAAAAAAAAGAGGAAGGAGATGATCAAGACCAAAATTTTCACCTTGAGCCATTTTAAAACAAAAATAAAGACTCACGGGTTATCACTTAGCACACAAGGCTCATATAGAGAAAATTTTAAAAATGGAGTGTATGCATGGTAGGTTAAGTGGTCGTTATCTTATGATTTTGGGGAGTCAAAATAACTATATGAAAGTTACTTTTAAGAATCAAGGGGTCAAACAACACTAGGATGACCTCCCTTACCCTACTCATCATATAGGCAAACTAGTTTGTACCTTAGCCTTTTTGTTCTTTTGAAAAGAAAGTTATATAAAAAGTTTAGGGCTAGAGGTATGAATGAAAAAAATAGGTTTGACTAGGAAGGGATAGAGACAATCATAGAATCTACACATAAACACTTCGACTGCATTGAATAACCACAATGTCTTTTGAAAATAATTATGTTAACTAATAATGATCAGGAACACGGAAATTGAACTAAACTCGCCAGAGAAACCAACATGAAGCAGGCAGACTCAAGTATCCAACATCAACTAGAATATATGAGACAAACTAAACTTAGTCAAATTATCCAAGCATAAAGATCAATACTCACAATTAAAAAATCATTAAAGGTAAAAGAAACTCACTTGTCAAGCTAATAAAACCAAACACCTCATTTTAAGACTAGATCAAGTTATAAAACAGACTAACCAGAGATAGATTCTAACTAGACAGACTAGAGAATAAGACCAAATTCAAAGACCACTTCTTAGGCTCCTCATAAACTAGGTTTAAGGCCAAATCAAAGTAGGTTGTGCTAATCAATAGGTCTAGTCTACCCTGACAATAAAACAAATCAAACAGCCGCATACTTATTTGTTTTTACCAATAAGGTTAGATAAATAAAAAAACCAATAATAATTTAGAAAGCTAACACAAATTTAGGAGCCCTCATATCTAAGGGAATAGTTAACAGTAAGCATGCGATAACAAATAAGGGTAAGCTCATATCAAGATTGGATCGAAAATAAACCCAAAAGGAACGTTCAACCAGTAAGATAATGATCATATTAGCAGCCTACACCAACATATATCAACCTAACTCAGTATACCAAAGAATGAGAGTGTAAAAGAGAAAATAGGATAGTATATTACTTTTTGGAGAGAAAGAAGAAAAATGAGCCAAGATAACATCCCAAAAAGACTTGAAACTAAGCTAAAACACTCACTCAAGATCTCCAGAACCTACAAATCCCTTAGAGGTGTGCAAGGAGAGCTCCTTTAAATGAACACCCCAAGGACTATGGTTCACCCTAATTTTACCTCTATAACACTGGTTATAAACTCAAACTTTAACCTAAAAAGATAAGTGAAAGCGACACAGTAAGATTCAATCCTAAAACCTTACTAAACTATCATTATCGACAAATACTTCTCTCTTTTTATTCTTTTTTAAATAGCAGAAATAAATAAAAATTTAATTAACAACTCAGTAAACTCTGAACGACTAGAAAAACCTTAAGATCACGGGAAATTCTATCTCTTCGTCTATCTTGTAATCTTTTGTGACCTGCTAAACCCTAAAAGGTAAAAAGGGTTTAAATAGGAGAACATTAACTTGGTCAACAAGACAAAATTAAAGGCAAAACATAGAGAATACCCTGGTAAGGAAAATCTCAACCCTACATTTAAATTTGGTAAGATCCCAGCCCTTTAAGGGCTTTGCATGCCAAAAATTTGAATGAGGGAGAGGGGAGGACAATCATAGGCCAATCATTGGCCTCCAAGATATACTACATCGTATAAGAGAGTACAAATAAAGTACCTCATCCACAAAAAATCATTCCCAAAGAAGGAAAAAGGACGAAGGTACAACGTTCCCAAAATATAAGGAGGAGGTGCACCCATGTAGGCACACAAAGACATCTTGGTAACATCACCAGAATGTTCTCGAAGGTTTGAGGAGAATAGAGAAAAATCAAAGGGGAAAATCGAGCGAGGGTTCTCGATTTGGGAAAAAGGGCAAATGACAAAATGATTTAGGGATTGAGGTTTGTGGATGAATAAAGAGGGGTTGGGCTAGATCAAAGCTAAAATAAATTGGGCCACTATATAAAATAAAAGGGAAATGGATACAAGTACATATATAATACACATATATATGTATAATACACACACACACATATATATATGTATATATGTATAAAAGATAAAAAGAATTGAAACACAAAATTTAAAAATAAAAGATAATTTGTCCATGAATAAAACCTGAATTCTTTAAACACAATTAACCAATTATCTAGAAAGATACAAATTTTCAAATAATGTATATGCAATATACATAATTAGGCAAACCATGCATTTTAAAAAAAAAAAAATAGGTATTACAATGTATATATTGACATGTATACACCATATTCTTCGTAAATTTTTAGAAATCTTGAAAAGTATACCATTCTATGTATATAAGTGTACATAATTCATTCAGGCTTAATTTTTAAAAAGAAATGAATATTTAAAGGGTTATTTTTATCAAAATCATGGTGTGTTGAAATTCAGTAAAAAATTATTTTGAAATACTTCAAGTTTTCTTCGAATGATAGACTTATCATTTAGTAATAGAGAAGGATAAAAATTGAGTGTCAACGGCTGCCCCCCGATTTATTTATGGTTGAGGGAAGAGACCCTGAGTAAACTGGTCTTGACGAACTCAATTTTATCTGACCTCTCTACTTATGTTTCTAAAGAAAAAGAATAGTTCCGGAGTTACAACCGAGCCCCGACATTAGTATTCCTACATATCTCAGGCTCTATTAGAATTTAGGGCACTTGTAATTTAGTATGCAAGACTTGATCATGATTGAGAAAAATTCTCATACTTCCTGTTTACGAATTTTGATAGAATCAGGAGTCGAGGTATGAAGATATGAAGATGAGTTAAAGAGTGTAGTTGATTTTTCCCATAACTGTCTCAGCCTAAATATGCCAGACTGGGGAATCAGGTTGCATATAGTTCAACTCAATTGGTAGGAGAAGTAATCCCATTTATATTTGGGTAAACTTCTGGCCTTGGGAAAAGGACAGAGCTGATAGAGGATTGTGCTCATAACCTTTAAATCATAAAGTATTGTACACTCTACACGTATGATTAAAAACTTACCAGAAGTGATGCTTTACTTGGTGATATTGTCATTTGGAAAAAACTCCCCTGCATCAAGGTGAATGAAGAGGTTACTCCGGAGGTAGAAAAAGATTGATAAAGAAAAGACTTCCCTATTCCCTACAATAGGAATGTGAAGGATTTTCTTTCCAGGTATTAAGCTTATCTTGATGTTCGGAGACTTTGAAACTTCTCCTCAGATATTTTTTTAGTTCCTGCGAAGAAAGGGTTTCACGTAGTGCTACGTCCTTAGACTTGTTCTGCTCTTGTGGTTGAATATTCGCTATTTTAATCCTTTAAATACTCTAAGAAACACTTGAAAATATTTTTTTAGTAACAAAATAATTTACTAGAGACAAATATTTGTTATAACTTTGCCTTTGTCGGCTTTGAATTGAATTTTGTTTTTCTTGAATCATATTTTGTGCAATGACCTTTGAGTTGCATCTTCTTGCTCTCTAGTCCTGAAGTACTTCTAATATATATGGAGTGTATTTGTATCCAAATACTCTCTATGTCTTAAACACATAACACATGATAGCCTCTAATAGTTTGCCACGTCTTTAAAACACCTTAATGCTCACTAGTCCCCACCAAATTGCTGCGACTTTATGCAGGTAACGCTTGCTAGTATCCGTTGCCTTGCCACGAATTAGTAAAAATAATGCGTGCTAGTATCCACCAACTTTCCACGACTTAATGCAAATAATGTGTGCTAGTCTCCACCGACTTGCCAAGACTTAATGCAAATAATACGTGCTAGTCTCCACTGGCTTGCCACTACTTATGGATGTGCACATTGGCCTCCAATGACTTTTTGTATATTTAAAGTGTGCGAGATAGTATAGAATGGACTATATTCTATTAAAGGATGCACGTGAGTTGCCAACAACTTACTGCGTCTTTAAAGAGGAAAGATATGTCGCTAGTCTCCACGGACTTACCACGACTTCAAATATATAATGCATACTAGTCTCCACCAACTTACTGACTTTATGCAAATAATGTGCAACTTACTGCATATTATGAAAATAATGTGTTCTAGTATCCACCGACTTTCGACGACTTAATAAAAATAATGTGTTAGTCTCTCCGCCGACTTGACACAACTTAATGCAGATAATGCACACTACTCTTCACCGACTTGATGTGGCTTTAAATAGATGCAATAGAATAAAAAGGGTACTCATCTCTTATCCTGGGTTTTCTTTGAGTTCAACTGAATCTTGATCCTTTGTGGATTATCTTTGTTTTTCTTTCTGACTTACATTGATTATTTTTAATTAGTGAACCTACACTCACAAGCACAATAAATTTTGTGAATCTAGTCTATGGCGATTCCTTTCTTTTTTATCCTACCTTGGTTGCCATCTAATTGCCTCCTGATGTTGCTTTTTATGGCGCTTCTTGACTACCAAGCTAATCGAGAGTACCATCTTTTAAAAAAGGAAAAAAAGGTAATAGCGTGAACAAATGATGATATAAAGAACATTTTTTCTATTTGTGCAAGCCAGCCTTTTGAAAAATCTTCACATCTCGCGATCATGTAACATCACCAGGGCTACCTTGGCTACTTCTTCCAAAATTTTGGATTCTTTCTCTCCCAAAATTTCTACCCCAGTTATGAGTTCTGAACATCTATTGTTGTTGAGAAATGAATTTTTGAAATTCCTTCTTGAAATGCTGCCAAGTTGCACTAAAGAAAAGCTGAGGGGTATGACCGAATCCTTATAGAGCCTACGTATCCTATTAAAGTAGGAATTAGGTCAAACGTAGTTCCCTCTATTTGGAGGCCTTTATTGAAAGGAAGAACAAATAAATACAAATAAAGGGGAAAGACCGAGGCTAATAGGCCGCCTATGTATCCCTCTTCCGGGAATTCAGGTCATACGTAGTTCATACATATGAAGAGGGGAAATAGATAAAAATAAAATACCAAAGGGCCAAATATAAGAGGCCACCTACGTATCCCTACTTTGGGGAATTCATGTCAGGCTTAGTTTCATACATATAGGGAGGGGAAAGAGATTAATATAAATACTAAGGGGTTGACCAAAGACAAGCGTCCACCTACCTATCGTTCTTTAGGGAAATTCAAGTCAGGCGTAGTTCATACATATTGGAAGGGTCGAAAAAACCTAATAAATTGCAAAACATAATAACAGAATACAAGGAAATAAAACCTAAACATAATATCCCTTGACTGTATCTAGATTGATTGACTTGGCCCACTTTTCACCATCCATTTCTTCCAGAACCAATGCACCTCCACTCAATACTTTTCGAACCACATAACAACATAAGGCCTTTGACAATTGGGTGTGAATATTCATCCTAGTGTAGAAATATTCTTTTAAGGACCAACTGTCCTATTTCATACTTTTGAATCGTTATTTTTTTGTTTAAGGTGTATGTCATCCTCTTTTGATAGAGTTTCCCATGGCACACGAAACTCATTCTCTTTTCATCAACCAAGTCCAATTATTCATAGTGTGCCCGAACCCATTTCTTATTGCTTAATTTATTCTTGAATCATGCGTAAGGAAGAATTTTAACTTCCGCTGGTATCATGACTTTTATTCCATAGACCATGAGGCAGGGAGTGACTACTATTGAAGTTCTCATGGTAGTATGATATACAAATAAGGCATACACAATATGTTATGCGATGATCGACTGTTTCTTACCATTTTTAGAGGATTTTCTTGAGGTTTTTATTTGATATCTCAACAACTTCATTCATCTATGGTCGATAGACAGTCAAATTTTAATGAGTAAATTTAAACTTCTTACATATATCCTTCATCAATTGGCTATTTAAGTTGTCTCCATTATCGGTGATAATGGTTTCTAGAATATTGAATCGGCATATCAAATTTCCTCTGACAAAATCAGCGACCATATTTTTAGTTACTATCTTGTGTGAAACGACTTTTACCCATTTGGTGAAATAATCAATCGCTACGAGAATGAAGAAATTTCCATTTGATGATGGTGATTCAATTGGTCTTATGATATCATTTCTCAAGGCTACAAATAGCCATGGTGAACTCATAGATCAGAATTCATGCAGAGGTACCTGAATCAAATATCCATATACTTTACATTGATGGAAATTCTGCATGAACCAACAACAGTCTCTTTCCATTATCATCCAAAAATAATCTGTCTGTAGGATTTTCTTGGCCAATAATAAACCGTTCATATGCGGCGCACGTACTCCCATATGTACTTCTTGAATCAACTTTTGGGCTTCAATTGCATCTACACATCTGAGGAGCCCTAAATTTGGTGTCCTCTGGGAGATATCCCTTAACTTGAAAAGAAATTATTGGATATGCGGCGGATGGATTTCTTCCAATTAACTCTCGCGTCCTTGGAGAATCTTGCATTTTTCAAGATACTCTTTTATATATTTGTACCACAGTTTACCATCTAGTTGTTCTTTTTTATTTATGAGTAGTATACCAACTGTTATTTCAATACAAACTCTAGAGGATCAATGTAGCATTGGTCAAGATGTTAGAGCATTGATTCTATAGCGGCTAATGCATCGACAAGCTCATTTTGCATTCTGGGAGTGTGTTTGAACTCTATTTTCCAGAATTTCTTGCATAACCTTTGTACCACTCCTACATAGTGACTGACCTTGTGATTCTTGGTGACCTAATCTCCTTGAACCTAATGGATTAAAAAATCAGAGTTTTTTATCACCAAGTATTCTAGTATGTTCATGTCTGTACAAGCCGCAATCCCAAATTAAATGCTACATATTTTTCGATGTTATTGGTGTAAGGGAAATGGATCTTAGTTATCACCGATAGTGATTTCCGGTTATGGATACCAAGATAGCTCCTATCACATATCCTTTGAAATTCATAGCTCCATCAAAGTATAATCTCTATCATAGGTAACATTCCGATATATCTTCTCCCACAAATTATACTTCTTCATCTGGAAAGTATGTCTATAATGACCTCAAATGGAATAGATTTTTAACAAGGTGATCCTATAATTTCTTGTCCTTTGATAGACTTTTGGGTAACATATACAACATTGAATTCTCTTAGAAACATTTTCCATTTTCCAACCTGCCCGTATATATTTCCTTTTGAAACAGGTATCTCAACAGATCCATGCTGGAGATGAGAAGCGTTGTATAGGACGATAGATAATATATCAACTTTTGAGTGATCCATGTTAGGGCCAAAAAAGTTTTCTCTAAAAGGGTATATCAGACTTCACATTGGGTGAATTTCTAGTTTAGGTAGTAAATAGATCATTCCTTCTTTCCTCTCTCATCTTGCTGGGTGAGAACATACTCAAATGATTTTTCTAACACCGATAGATACAACAAGAGTGGAATTCCCTCTTACAGTGGCACTAGAAATAGTGGATTAGATAGATATTCTTTAATAGTATCAAAAGATTTTTGCATTTTTCTGTCAATTGAGTCGGAGTGTCTTTCTTCAGCTGCTTAAAATAGGCTCACAGATGAACGTTGGTTGAGCTATGAATCAATTGATGTAATTTAACTTGTCTGAGAGACTCATGACCTCTTTTTTGGTTTTGGGTGATGGAAAGTCTTGTATTGCTTTGATCTTTGAGGGATCGAGTTCAATGCCTCTTCTGATAACTATGAAACATAGTAATTGTTAGGCAGTTACTCCGAATGCACACTTCGTAGGACTGAACTTCAAGATGTATTTAAAAAGCATATCAAAAAAATTCTATGGATCCTCAGTTGGTCAACACTCTTTTGAGTTTTAATTATAACATTATCAATATACACTTCAATCTGTTTGTGCATCTTATTATGAAAGATAGTGGTCATGGCTCTCATGTAGGTAGCACCGGCATTGTTGAGTCCAAAAGGCATTACCTCATAATGGCATACCCCTTAGGTTGTGATGAAAACTATTTTCTCTGCATCAAGATTTGATGACACCCAGCGAAACAATCCATGAACGACTGCATTTTATGTTTGGCACAATAATCTATCAAGATATGAATGTTGGGCAATGGAAAGTTATCCATAGGATTGGATCTATTTAGATCTATGTAATCCACACAGATCCTAATTTTCCTATCCTTATCTGGTACTAGCACAATATTGGCTAGCCATGTAGGATACTTGGTTACCTCCACTACCTTGTCCTAAATTTATTTTATGACTTCCTCTTTGTTCCTCAAACTTAAATCTGGTTTGAACTTTCAAGCTTTCTTTTTTACAAGATTGCATCCTGGATCAGTGGGCAATTTATGAGAGATAACGTTAGTACCCAACCCCCGCATATCATCATACGGCTATACGAACACATCAATGTATTTCTTGAGGAGATGTGTGAGTTCTCCTTTCTGACTTGGCATGAGGTGTACACTGATTTTGGTCTCTTTTACCTCTTCATCTCTTCCCAAATTAACATGTTTAGTCTTTTCAAGATTTGGATTTTCTTTCTTTTCAAATTTCTTAAAATTTTCTACTAACCAATCAGGATATGTATACTCTTCATTGTCATCGCCACTAGGATCATCATCCTCATGCTTAAATTATTCATTAGGTATTTTGCATGACATGATAGAAGAGGGTTTTAAAATCTCTTTACTAAAAAGACAAACATAAGGTTAGCAAAACATGAACATATGAGAAAAATTAATATTTTCACAAACATGGGAAGGATTTTCATTGGAATTTAAAAATTATTAC
>JBDJHY010000097.1:7457926-7468315 GCA_039654485.1 Withania somnifera
TCTACTTGTTTTAGACTCAGCTGCATACCGAGCACCTGGTACTACCTCTTCCTTGTTTTATATCAGGTTTCACACCCTAGAACCAAGTACTATAATTGTCAACTTATGCTAGGACTTGAGTCCGACTTCGTTCTACAGTGAGTACAGTCATTGGCACATGAGTCCGACTTTGTGCGGAAGTGAGTATATCATTTATATACTTATCAAGTATGTTTATTTGGTGACCTTGTTAATATTATTGTATTGAGGTGGTGCCCTGAATTATCAAGATTACGGCACGATGAGACCATTATACTAAGGCATTATAAGCCAAGATATGAGACTCTCTAAGAATTTGTAACATTAGGATATGAGGTTGTTGTGATGCTAGAGATTTGTACGCGGCTGGCATACCTCTGTGTACCTTGCCTTTGGGCTACATGCGAATGGAGGAGGGTAATAAGGTTGGAGTAGGGATATCGGGGTTAACATCTTCCATGGGTCCTGGTTGTTGAGCCTACAGGTACTAGAGGAGGAGCGTGCATAGGAAATGTGGCATCATTATGTTTATGTTTACTCTTTTGCACTTTTTTACTTCAGTGTACCCCCGGTGGTATGAAGATACCGATGAGTGAGCATGTCTTTTGTGTGCTCTACAATTCTTTTAGGGGACGTGGTGTAGTGTTACTTGTTGTACCACTTTACTTACTCCTAGAGATAGTCATATTCTTTTACTTCTTGATTATCCTTACCTAATGGGTTACCTGTGTGTGGCCCTTTTGTTGTATCATCTCCTATTGTATCTTAAGGTTATCGATATACCACCCATATCCCCTTAGTACCCTTGTTATGTATCTCTTCTGAATTAACTATTGTTATTTTTGTATCGATGCAAGGACCCTGGGTACGTTATTCTCTCCTACCTGAGCTCCTATTCTATGTCTTATCTAGCGTTTACCATGACCTATTTGATTTCTTGCTTCCTTCTATGTGGCTACTTTTCCATTTTGGGTTTCTTGCTTTTGTGAGCTTATTTCTTGTAGTTTTTTATTTATGCTTTTATAATTTTTATGTGCCTAGTGGGCCTCTGAAGCCTACTGGGTACTTGTTGCAAAGCCCTTTGCTTGAGATTTTGAGGTTAGGTAGGGAAGAAGCATCAGTAAGGGTATCTCCCGACATTGGGAGTGTTTTGTAGGGGAAAAGGGAGTTTAGGGGCCTACAGCAAGGTCATAGCTCAGTCGTTGAGTATGAGGTTCTCTTTTATGAGTTAGTTGGGCATACTGCTATTGATTTCCCTATTGAACGGTATAGAGCACGGGTTTTGCCAATGGACTGACTTCGACTAGCAAGGGAGCCCTTGATAGTGACAGGTCAGTCTTTTGCTCAGGTTGTGCCACACGAGGTTCATGAAGGGATTATGCTAGGAGGATTACAGTGGTGCTGATCAGGTTCTCATCAGTCGAATGGTGTTAGTGGAACCTTGTCAGGGGATCTAGTTTAGCAGTGTTGCTGGTAGTTTATAAATTATCACAGCTAGTTCAGGTCATCACAAGTAGTCAATACAATATTACAGACTACATTCGAGGTTCAGCTAGATGTTAGAGTTTAGAGTTTCAAGCAGATTATAGGTGGTATTCCTATTGGGTCTTCAGGTCAGGATGGTTATTCTTCTATGTCGAGGGCCTTTTGGCAGCGCAAGCGATTGGGTTATTCTTGTAGTGTGGTAGCTCTATTTATTATTCTAGGGATTTACCCCTGGGCTGGACATGCTATGAGTGTGGCATTATAGGTCACTATGGTTGGGAGTGCCCTCAGCGTGGGGTGGTTCAATTTTCAGTTCAGGCTAGCTAGGGTACTCCTAAGTCAGTGTTTCCACCGGTTAGAAGTGATACCCTTGGAGGGGAAGATGTCTTAGGTAGTGCTCAGTGTGGTGAGCCAGGTGGTCAGAGTCAGTGTCTAGATACTCATGAGCAGACTATGTCTGGTGTTACTTCAACTAAAGCAGAGGTAGAGGCCACAAAGGTGACAATAATAGGTTTTATTTCACATTAATGTTAGCCAGTTTGCTTTTATTTGATTGGATTTGGTGATTTTTTTCCTATATGCTTATTGTATTTTCCCCTATTTCAGTTGTTGGCTAGTGAACCATGGATTGATGACTATTGGTTGTTATTTTATAGCTAAGTGTTTAGTAGTGGATTTTTATGCTAGACGAGGTTGGGTAGCTTGTTGAGGGGTTGAATTCTGATATGGCATGTCTATGCTAGACCTGATTTTCTTAGCTTGGAGAGTGCGTTGGTAGTTAAGATATTTGGTTAGTAGTACAGTTGCATCTACGAGCATGGATGGGCTACCTTTTTATTTTCTCTGTGCATCTCTTGGCGGTTGCACCAATACTTCTACCTTAACCATGCTCAGAAGATCCTCGGTTACATTGATGGGTTTTATAGCAACTTAGGATAATCGTTATCCTTATGTCTATGAAGGTAATTTCACGCCACTTGGAGTACTTGGGAATCGGCTGCAGTGTTAGAATCAATGCTTGTTGGTTACTTTATGTTCTGTATGTTGTGTTGTAATGGCTATGTTGACAAACCTACCTGGATACCCACCTGATAACGCTTGGGAAAACACCAATCGTGCTAGACCTATATTTCATGGGTTATCCACGATTACACTAGATAAGGACGCACTGAACGCACCAATTCTAGCCGTAAAGTACATAATCAAGAGTGAAAGGAAGCAAACATAAGCATAAAGAATATCTTAGATACAATTGGAAGGCTTTGGAAGACTTTAGGGACCTAATGTGAAGGAACCCAAATTTTGAGGACTTATTTTTCATCTTAGGTCACTGTATTTAGGAGGTCTTTCAAATGTGTGGGGAGTTTTGGATGAATTTTCATGAGTTTAAAGATCAAACACATTTCATATCTTAATTTCTTTATTAGGGCTAATGGTAGCTTGATTAGCTGCTAATCATTTGGAAGATTGTAGAGTGAGAATTGTGTGAGATGATTAAGGTGGCCATGTCTTTGATTGCTCGTTTAGTTTTTTGTTGCTTAATCAAACAATTGATTCTTCCATTTGTGGGTGTATCATTTGGTTTTCTTACATTTGATTGAGTTGGAATTCAGTTTACAAGGATTTGTAATTGAATTCTGCATATCTTCTACCTTATATTTTTCGCATTTTGTTAAAACGATATAGATCGTGATCCCTCAAATCGTCTATCTTTGTTTCTCTTTCCAATTTACTATTGATATAGAAAAGTATGGTTATATTAATCATGATACCCGCCCTCTACGTCGTATCATTTGGTATCAAATCCTAGGCTCATAAATTATTCTGTCAAATTACAATCCTAGGTTGTAAATCGAAAAAACTACAAAAAATTCAAATTTCAAAAAGAATTAAAATTCGATCCGGGTTCAATTTAGTGTTTAGTTTTTATTTTAATTCCTATGAATCGTTTTCCTAGCAATTTGGTTTGTAGGTGTCTAATTTGAATCGAATCGGAGTTGATTTGTGGATTATACCACTGTTGCTATTTTAAGCTCAAGTGGGTTCTGAATTTGGTGAAAAATTCAGTTGGATTTGGATCTACAAAGTGTATCAATCTTTAAGTCAAGTGTCAAGGACTTCAAATATCAAGTTCAACTCATTCGGAGTAGATTTGAAGTATTTTTGAAATTTAAGGTTTTTATGTTGATTTTTTATCTGAAATTTTGAGCTATGAGAGATTTTCCTATTTTTCATTGTTAAGAGTTGATAGATTTAAGTTCCCTATATCTCAAGGATTGTGGGAATTAAATTTGGATGAGTTGAGTAAGTTTTGAGGTGGTTTCAAGCTTGAATACCATTGTTCTTAGTGTGTTCATAGCTTGAACAAGATTGGAAGAGGTTGTGGTAATTGAGTTAAATTAGTTCTTGAAAAGTGGTGGAAATTGTTCACCAGGGGTTGGAAAATCGCATCTAAAAGCTAGTGTAATTCTGAGTTGGTTAAAGTATAGTTGAAAATTTGAATTTCATCTTGTTCATGAACTTCATATGAACCTTCATGTGAAGAAGATGATTAAAACGTACCCTTAATCCATTATTCTTCCATCCAAGTTAGAAATGGTTGTTTGAGCTATCATAATTAAAGTCTTCAAGTCATTAGAGACCTAGAAAACAAGTTTTATCCAATTTCGAATTGATTTGGGTAAGTTGAAGTTTTGAGTGTTTATAATGTTCTTGGAAGATATTCAAACCTTGTTGTTTGAGTTCTTCAAATTGTTGGAATTTGATCTAAAAAGGGTGTGAAATTGATTGGGAAAAGTATTTTAGACTGGGATATTTTCATAGAAAAGCAAAGGACCTAAGGGTACAAGAAGAATTATGTCAAGGCAAGTTTTCTCGTGCACGTCCCAGGCATACTGCCTAGGATGGCGGTCAAGCACCATCACCGTCTCTCCACCACCCTCAAGGAAGGTGGATTGCCTCTGGACAGAGGTCAAGGATATCTTCCATTTAAACACTGGTTGGGATGGCTGTGTACATCTAGACGACAGTCAAAAACTAACCCACAACTACAAGGGACAGCGGTCTTCCCGTTTAGAGATGGCGGCCACTATTCCTAAATATTGCACACTATTAAGAACGGCGGAGAGAGCTTTGGGACGGCGGTCCTCCCTTGCACATGGTGGTCATTAATGATAAAAAAATAGCTTCCAAAAGTGTTCTAAACATCTTGGTAACATCTCACTCTAATTCAATTCAAGTTCTAATCTTTAGTTTCATTCTTGAAGTTCCTCTCTTAATTCTAAAACTATTTACAACTAAGTAATTGCTCTACATAGTTGTTGTCTAGTTCTTGTGTCCATATTCTTTTGTACCACTTCTTTAAAGTTTTAATTGTTTTACACTCTCGTTGAAATTCTTGGTTCAGGGGTGTTCTTCTTTAGTTCATTGTGTGTCAATAAGAATCCATTCTACCACAAAGGCTAGAATATGATTTATTGATAAAACGAAGGTGAACTTATCAGGCAATCTTGGAAAAGCTCTAGAGGTAAAGAAATATTCACATAAAGAGCGAAGTGAGGCACTTATTACTAATTCATTTGCTAGTTTTGTATGAATATGGAGTACCAATGTAGAAAAACCTCTAATGACCTTGCGAACTTCTTGTCGGAGATTGTAAGGAAACTCTCAGAGATGAATTGTAAGACCGGAGGTATGGAGGAAAGGTTGATATGGGTTAAAAAGGGAAGCAATGTGGGTTCCTCACAATAAGTTGAGAAGGATAAGGGAAAGACAATCACAGGCAACCAATGACTATTGCCCCAAGACCACTACTAAAAGCCAACCAGCCAACCCATGCCTAAAGTTAAATCTTCCAACAACAACCCACATTTCAATTACCCAATACCCCAAAACATCCCCGTCTCACAACTCCATATAAAAATCCTAAATCGTTCAACCCTCCATAAAAGCACCAAAATTTTGTGAACAATTAACACCAATACCAAACTCCTCGTAGATGTGTATCTGTAATGTCCTTACGTGAGCCAGATATTTTATATCCATACATACATCCATAACACTTCTACTAAGATAACCCATTCCAAAACCCCTTAAATGATGACAGTTATAATGAAGATGAAGTTTGGGGGCAAAGTGGCAGGGATGGCTACGAAGAGCCAAGGGATGAAGAGGAACCTCAAGACTTTGATCGGAATTAAGGTTATTGGGATAGAAGAGGTCTATGTGGGAATGATAGAGGGGATAGGTGGGAAAATAGAAGAGATAGGATACAATAAGGTAGAGGGATAGGAATGAGTTTAACCGGGGGTTGAACACTATCAAAATGACACTTCCAAGATTCAAGGGAAGTAGTGACCCAGAAGAGTTCTCGTAATGCAAGCTACAAACCAAAAGGATTCTTACCGATAATGTTTTGGATCTTAATTTGAGGGATATGCATCCACACGGTGGGAATCTAAGAAGCAAGATCGAGGACTATACAATGTGTATACTTTGCCTAATTGTGAAGAGTTAGTTGTTATGATCTAAGTGAGATATTTTCCACCAAATTACTAGCAAGAGCTCCTCAAGAACGTGCACATTCTACTTCAAGAATATAAGAATGTTGAATAGTACTATAATGAGTTTGAGAATCTAAGGATGAAATCCAACCTTGAGGAACAATCTCAATGCACGGTGATGAGATACATAACTAAATTGAGATATAAAGTTGCAAGGCCAATGAAGTTGAAAATTTATGCTACAGTTGAAGTGGCCTTTCATGATGCCTTAAAAGTTGAAGAGGATTTGAGAGAAGAAAATATAGCTAAATCCAAGAGTACTTCCACTTCCAAATAGGAAAGCAAAAATGAAAGGTGGAAATCATCAACAAAGCAAAAGTTCTCTAAGGTTGGTGGTAAGTTCAATAAAGACGAGGGTAAGATCAAAGTGAAATAAGAATTTAAGCCTAAAGGTACTTATCCTATACCCAATCAACCTCGTCCTTCTACTATCCAATGTTTTGGATGTCAAGAAAGGGGAGCATATTTCTAGTAACTGCCCCCAAACAGAGAAATTATGGCTTCTTATGATGGGTATAGAACCGAGGATGACAATGATAATTATACAGAATGTAGTGGTGATGAAACTAATGTGAAGCCAAAGAAAGAAGCCTTAAGTGATAAGGAAGATTTTGTGGAAGAAAGAATTACTCTAGGAGGGCTTTTATGAAGGGGAGATTCTCTGATGGTTGATGAACAGCAATTGGAGGAGAATGTGAATTATCTCTCATGATGAGAAGGTTGATGAGTGCTATGTCGTCAGATGGTAATGATCAAAGGGAAAACTTATTCCATGCTAGATGCAAGGTCCTTAATGAGGTGCGCTCTTTGATTATTGATAGAGGGAGTTGCACCAACGTGGTGAGCCAATCCATGATTGATAGGGTGGAGCTTCCGATGCAACCAAAACCCTACAAACTTTAATGTTTTAATAATAGTGGTGAGATGAAGGTTATTAATAAAGCGGTGATTATATTTAGTATGGGCAAATACCATGATGAAATGGTTTGTGATGTGGTTCATATGCTTTCTTGCCATCTTTTTCTTGGGAGACCTTGACAATTTGATAGGGATGTGGCATACCTTAGAAGAGACAAAAAGTACACCATTATGTTTGAAAGACAAAAGTTTGTTCTTGCTTCTTTGTTACCCTATCAAGTGAAAGAGAATATGCTATCATAAGAGACTCAAAGAAGAACAAAAAGAGAAAATTATTAAGGGGAGAATAAGGAGTTACTTATTATGAAAATTGAGAAAGAATTGGTTCTAAATCATGAGATGATAGTGGGTGATGGAACCAATAATTCTTGTAAACCCTTGATGAGCACTAACTGAAAAACTAGCATTTTGCCTAGTTCCTATTCTTCTATTTTGCAGGGTAGTGAAGAGTTGAATCTTAAAGGTGATATCCAAGAGATTGTTCTCCAACATGAAATGGAAAGTCCAACTGGGCCCTTGTCTAAGGAGTCCTAATTTGATCGAAATAAAGGGCATCTATCCATGGAGAACCATGAGGAACTTGATGGTAACAAGTTCTCCAAGGAAAATAACCAAGACCAAAGAGATTCTTCATGTGTGTTTGAAGGTATAATAGCTAAACCCAACACTCCTAATAAATTAAAAGATCATGATGTTATTTGGAATGCGAGTAAAAATTGGCTATGTGTAAAAGAATCATGGTAACCATAGTAGCACTTAGTTGCATAATGATCATGTAGATGTTGTCAGTGGAAAAATATTATTTGATCCTATAAATGACCAAGTTAACACTTTTAGGGTTTATTTTTGTCCACCTAATGTTAGAACTTGCAACTTGAAGGGATCATCACCATGTGTCAATTCTAATAGCTTTTCGGTTAAGATAGATAGTGGTTTTTTTATGGTATTGGTACACTAGTTGATCCTAATAATAACTGGATTGTTTCTTTTCACAAGATCAATTTGATTCCACCTAGTGTTCACACTTGGGCTTTGAAAAAAGGCACATTGTCTAGTGAGAGTATGAGTTCATGGGGTGCACTTGGTACCCAATTATTGTTTCATATTCCTTGTCACACTTATGTGTAGGGACAAGTTGAGTATCCAAAATAAACTATTGACATGGGTGCGATGAGTGTTTTTCTCTATTATTTATATTTTTATGATAACTAATTTCCAAAATATTGTTTTTTGTATGTGACAATCAAGGAAAGGGTGACAATTTTCATATGGCAAAGATCATACCTACGTACTCCCTTTCTTGACATCCTTGTGCCTAAGTTATGTGAGCCCCAAATTGTGGTTGTCACCCTAATTTGGTGTTATGGGATGGAACCTCTTGCCACACTTATGTGGATAGGCAAGGTGTTGAGGTGTTAGAATGTGCCTATAATTTGTTGCTCCGTTTGTCTTGCTGTTTACTTGTGATGGCATACTCGTTGTTTATTTGTGTTACCTCTTGGCATGTGCTTTTTTATATACATATACTTGTTGTTTCCATATGGGTATAGTGATGTTGTATTTGATTTATTTGTATGCTCCGATGAGTGGTATTTTTACCATTTTGACCGGGAAATCCATTATGAGCGAGATGTTTATGCTTCGCGGGGAACTCCTTTTTCGGTTAACCATTGAGTATTTTTCCTTGCATTCCTTTAGCGTTTCTTCCTTCAATGAAAGTGCTAGATTGAGGTTGCTTTGGTGTGATTTTATTTGTGTTAACCCATGCTCTAACCCTCATGCTATGAGCATAGTTTGGTTGTATGTTGTCCTTTACCTTGTAGGTCATCTTTTAGACTCGAGAACAAATCCTTTTCAAGAAGGGGAGGATGATAACACCCGGGAAAGAACCAATATTAGTAGACCTATACTTCATGGTCTAGCCACAATTACCAAAGATAAGGAATTGATGGACGCATCAATTGGAGCCGTAAAGTACATAATCAAGAGCCAAAGAAAGCAAATAAGAGTATGGAGAATATCTTGGATGCAATTAGAAGGCTTTGGATGAATTTGGGGACCTAATGTGAAGGGACCCAAATTTTGAGGACTTATTTGTCATCTTAGGTCACGTTTGGGCCTAAGTGTGATAATTAAAACTTAGGACATACTATATATAGGAGGTCTTTCAAATGTATAGGGAGTTTCAAAAGAATTTTCATAAGCTTAAAGATCAAACATATTTCATAACTTAGTTTCTTCATTAGGGTTAATGATAAATTGATTAGCTTGCTAATTATTTGGTACATTGTAGTGTGATAAATGTGTGAGAGGATTAACGTAGGCATATCCTTGATTGCTCGTATAGTTTTCCATTGCTTAATCAACCAATTGAGTCTTCCATATATGGGTGTATCATTTGGTTTTCTTACGTTTGATTGAGTTGTAATTCAATTTACGTGGATTTGTAATTAAATTCTGCATATCTTCTATCTTTTATTTTTCATATTTTGTTAAACGATATAGATTGATATCCCTCAAATTGCGGGCCAAATCACAACCTGAGCATGAGTTGTTCTTTCCTATTGGGTTCGAGTCACATCTTCATTCTGTCCTTATCTATATTTGGATGTTGGATTCATTTCGTGTAGTTTTAGGGATTGAGGAGTCATAGGTTATGAGGTATATCTGTCGAAATTCAGTGGGAGGTATATTTGTGTGCCTTCTTTGTCGATAGATCTTGTCCCTTTTTAGTAGTGGATTAGGAGTGTTATTCCTGAGTTAAACGGCATGGTGGTGTAGTTGCGCAGCGACATCTAGTTATCCTTGATTCGGTTGGTGTAAAGTTCGCAGTGCGTTTTAGCTTTGTTAGTTCCTGAATGGAAGTCCGTAGATACTACCAAACTGGGGTGCATTTGGTAGGATTATTCTAGTATGGTTGTGCAGCCTAGTGGTAACTTGGTGTATAAGATCAATCCTAGAATCTGCAAGCAACTGGGGTTGCAGTTTTGCTTTTAGGGATTGTTGTATTATGTACTGGTGCTATGTCTTTGGTCATTTATGGATACGGGGTTCTTCTGTGAAAGATTTAAAATTTGTGCATTTTAGATAGGCATTCCTTACGGGTGGTTGGTTTTTGTACTTTATGCCTTATGACAACGTGTTGGCTTGTTGGTGGTTTGTGGTAGGATTAGGTCCTTTGTTGGACATCAGTATTTTTTGGGTGTTCAGGCACTCTTGTTACGGGACAACAGGTTCAGCTCATAACAGGGTTATGTTAGGCTTGGAGCTACGGGCTATCAGTGCCAGGAGTTGGTTACAATTTGTTCCGGTGTGCATTAGAGGTATTGATCTTCATTTTGGGCCGACAATACTTGTTTAAGTTTGGTTAGCCTAGTTAGGATAAAGATAGTGGTTTCATTATTTG
>JBDJHY010000097.1:7473619-7486161 GCA_039654485.1 Withania somnifera
TATCTAGCGTTAACCATACCCTATCTGCTTCCTTTCAGTGTGGCAAGCTTTTCATTCTGTGTAGCTTGCTTCTGTGACCTTATTTCTTGTATTCGTGTGATTTATTACTTTTATATTTGTTATGTGCCTAGTGGGCCCCCGAAGCTTACTGATACTTATTTCTTTAGTGCCTTTTACTCATACTGCACTTGTGTTCCCCAGGTACAGATCCGAGTACTAGCTCTCGATGCTGATTAGTTATTAGTTGTTCGTGCCTCCTTATTTTTTTGCTTTCAGAGATACAGGGTGAGCTTCAGACGTCCAGCTATTCATGCTCTCTTCAACTTTTTCTTTTGCCTCTTTTGTATTTTGGAGGTAAGCTTGTATTATACACTTGTAATTGTACTTTGTAGTTAATGTCTCTGTATACACACTGATACCAGGTCTTGATGAGGTTTGTTGATTATGTTTATGTTATTCGGCATCTCTGGCTTCATCTACTTTTTTTACTTTGTTCTATTGCACTTCTTGTCCCGTTATTGGCATAGTAGCTCTCCGTTTTGGCTCCAGACTACAGCTTTGGTTCTCCTACTGGTGGGATAGTAGGTTCCTTTATGATCCTATAATTCGGGTCATGACAAGGGCCATATTATCCTTACTCAAAACAGAAAAAATAAAGCAATCACACATTTACCAATTTTTTTATTCCTTGGTTTTAACCCTTCATGGTTGACTCTAGTGCCTGCGTGAACCTTTATTACTACACACACGGACAACCCCATATAGTCCTCATTACTTCCAATTTCAAATAAAAAATACACAACAAGGATTCTACATAGCTTTGAAATATGGTCAAGCCTCCTCTTTCCTTAAATGAAGAAAAATCAATCAAACTGGAGTGTTTTGTTCGTGTCAGGTCCTCGCTTTCGCAATATATAATCAAATATGAGTTAGGCATGAAAAAATACAAAGTTTGATATCCATATAGAAATTTTCAAAATTGGGTTCAAAATCGCCCCCAAAAAGTGAAATTAGGGGCCAATAGTGAACCTGAATTCTTTATTCAAAATCACGTTTCCATGATTTTAGAAACCCACCCGTGAAATCTTATAAAAAATCAAGTTGAAATTCACCCTCAAAAGCTCAAAGACTCAAAATAAATGTTCATGTGGATTTGAGAATCCAAGGTTTTGCTGTTAAAATTGTAAAATAATTAGTGGGTAACGGGGGTTTCGTGATTAAAAGCTTACTTGAGAGTTCTCCTAAAAAATCTCCCTTAGAAGTGTTCAAAATCGAGTTCCTAAGGTTCAAAAAAAAGATGAGGAAGAAAGCTCAAAATAGGATTTTCGAACCCCAACTTTATGACTAAAAATCATGAAAAGTTATATTAGAAAGTATCTCAATTTATCAAGCTTAAGCTAAATATTCACAATTTCTTTTCTTTGAAAGTAAAAAAATAAAGAAGACATCATACTTAATAGTAAGAAAATTATGGGAAAATGAGTTTTGAATTTTATCCCCAATCTTTGAATTTTGAATTTTCAAAGAGAAAGATCTTTAAAGATATTTTTAAATAACTTTAGACTTGTAAAAATGGTGAAAAAAGGGTTGGGAGCTATTTATATGGGTCTAGAAAAATGAGAAAGTACAAGGTTTCCCCTTACTAAATCAAGCTAAAATATCAAGATGACCTTCAGGGTCATTACAGAAAGATGGTTGTTTTTGGGCAATTCCAATTAGGCCTCATGATATATATATAATATAGGGACTTATTGACGTTGCCCAAAATATCATAAAATCACGAGGCCTAATTGATCGAGGCAACATCAATAGGACCTGTAAAGTATTTGTCATTTGGTGGGACAGGTGTCGTGCTGACACTAACTATCGATAATAATAAATAAGTTTGTAATAAAGTGATCCACAGTGATGAATCTGATGAATAATCTCAAAGAATGATATCAAAGTTCCAATAACTGAATGAATCTTTTCAATGAATATCCGCAAGCTTGCTAATGAGACTTGAGTTTCTCGTATGCTTTATTGAGATATGAGTTGACTTGTATTTTCTACTTGATTGTATCATTGGGATTGATTATGTGACATTTACTTGTAAAGGTGACACTCTGCAGTTACTTGCTATATGTTGGTTGACTAGCTTCCTGATACTTGTTGTAATCATGGCTTGGCTTACCGGATTGATTAGTTATTGTCCCTTAATATTATAAGAGGGTAGTTGGTTGTTAGCCTTGTAGTTTAGTATGAGTTATTTATAATTACTAATTTAGTTCTATATGTGTTGGTAATTAAAGAGGTAATGTGAGAAAATGGGTGATAATGATGGCTTAACAATGAATTGTGATTAATAGTGTGAATTCATGAGGCTAGAGTATGTTGGTGGTAACTATAATATTAATAGAGTTGGGAGAGTATTTACAACATTATAACTTATATGGGTAAAGTATGATAATGTTAACACAACCTGAGTTGGATTATATTTCTGTTAAGATGTCATGAATTCTTCTTTTTTATTCTATTTTATGATTATGTGGACTAACACATTTCGGTTGTTGATGTCTACCAGTACGTGTGTTTATACTGACCCTACTCTTTTATATTCATTTTCGTAATGTAGAATGAATGTAGGTTAGTTTGCAGTTACGAGATGGATGGCGATACTCGGCATTAACTTCCGCACTTTCTTCCTGGAAGATATTGGGTCTTTGTGTTATCTATATTATCTAGTCTATTATGTAGTAATTAGATTTTGTACATGTCTAACCAGGTCCTGGAGTAGTAAAAATAGTTGTAAGATCCATGGCATGTTTGATCTTTGCCTGTTTGAAGGTGAGTAGCCCAGTTTGTCCTGGCCTAGTCCAAATTAAATAGGAGTGTGTTTCTCATGTGTTGCTTCTTGTGGATTTTAATTGTTTTTGCTATTATGTGTTTTGACCTGCATATATTGTAGAAAAGTTACTATTAATTTCAAAATTAAATAAACGCATGGCATGGGATATGAATATCAGTGACAACTGAACCTATTGCTTTAGCATACTATTTAGGGCAAGCTTCAAAACATATTCTTTTTATTATTCACTTTGTGGAGAATATGACTAATTTTGAATTACCTGAAAATATTTATTATTAAAATAGAAAGGTGAATATAAACTTGAACCTTATTAAGGAGACGATAGAGGAAAAATGTGAAACAATGTTTAGTTTTTAGGTTGAATAAATGCCAATTATCAAACAAAATGACAAGTCTACCTAACACATCCCTCTCCTTTGCCTCGAATAAGGATAGAAATATACAACTAATAAAAATTAATTTAGTCAAGAAATTTTTGTAGCCAACTGATGCTTGGCTGGCACGTCGCCCCCACTCCCCTACACCTTTCTCTTTTTTTTTAAAAAAAAAAATGTTTTTCTTATTTATCTTTATTTTTGCTTTTGAAAAAAAAATTATTCTTACGAAAATTTTATTTTTAAGAATCAAATAAAAAAACAATTAAAGATAAGATAAAAGAATATATATTACTGATACACATAAAGAACAATAAAATATATGTTCATGCAATACTATATATATATATATATATATGATTTGATACATATTGATACAACAAAAAATACTTATTTGGTAAAGAAATACAATTCAATACATTATAATGATAGAAATATTTTTATACATTAATGATACAAAATTGATTCACATCTTATATAGAAACATATTATATACAAACAACACTATACAATTTTTATACGTATCCTGTAAAAATACATATTCTATACAAAAATACAGATCATATACAATAATGATACAGTTTCTATCTACAGTTTCTATGAACATTCTATGCGACCTTTAGATACAATTATATTCATTACGTATTTTATAAAACAATTATATCATTATTATACACATTTTATACAGTATTTAAATATATTTTATGCGGATGCATATTTTATATAACTATTATACAATTTTGATGTAAATTTTATACAATTTTTATAGAGACTATAAGCAATATTCATTTAATATGCAGTTTTGATACAAATTTTATGCATATTTTATAGTCTAAAGTAGTAAAAAAAAAATACATATTTTATAAAATTACAATATAATTATATTTATAGAGTTTATAAATTTATCATTAAAATATTTATATATTATGAAATTTTAATACAGATTTGATGCAACAAAAAGGAAAGAGAGAGAGAGAGAGGTGAGAGACAAGGAGGCAAGAGAGGGAGAAATAGAAAGAGAAAAGATGAGGGGGCGAGTCAGTCGGCTACAACTTGAAATTAGTTGGCGAGGATGGAAAAATGATTCATTTTGATTGAAAAAATGGCATACAAGTCCCTGTATTTGGCAAGATTATAATACACATAGTAATATGTTTTACACAAAAATTACATGTGTTATTTAAAAATTTTAACTTATATAAAAATAGCTATGTAGAATTTGTATATCAATATTTATACATAAATTGTTAGCGAGAGTGGAAACATGAATTTATATTTTGATAAGTGCAAATATTTTTTATTATTATAAATCTGAATCCTATATATGAAGAAAAAGAAAAAAAAAAGATAATTTTTATAATGAGCCAAAAAGTTATTTGTTCCCCAAAAAAAAGGATGTAATTATTAGGAAGGAGCATTTGACACATTAGAATAACCTATTCTTGTTTCATCATCCTTCCTTTATTTGTAATAGTAATATTGTGTTTCTTGTTAATACAAAGAAATAATGGATGAATTTGGCGTTTTGGTTGAGAGATATGGCGTCAAAGTTCAAGGCGGAAAGTCAACGCCTATGGCTAATTTGAAGGCTAAAAACAATTCCAGCAATACCTTTAATTCGGGTCAAAAATCGGATCCATTGGCGAATGATCTCGATGGAATTTTTGGGTCTAAGATTTCAGATGATCATTTTGGGGGTGTTTTTTCCAATTCCAATAATGTGGATATGGAATCAGTACTAGGAGGAGGTTCAACTAATAATAATAATAAGAAGAAGAATATGTATGAGGATCTTGATTTGTTTGGTATGGAGCCAAAGAAGAGTGATTCCATTGATGATTTATTTGGCAATTTGGGATGGAAATTGGATGCTGGAAAGAGGTTACAAAGTGATGATTTGATTCCGGGATTTGGTGATTTTACCTCCCCAACTTATGGGTATGTATTTACGCTTGCCAAGTATTTGATTTTTCCATCTTCTTTGTTTTACATCACAAATCGAAAATTTCTTCATGATCCACAATTTGGTGTATTGATATATCGTTAGTTTTGTGAACCTGTGAAAGGAAAACGTTCATTTGCTTCATTATTTGAAGGAATTGTTATATGAAGTCTAGGATAAAAGCATCCTTACATTTCTGATATGACCTGAGAGCTCACAATAATTGGCATTGGAAATAGAATATTGAGATGTAAGAAAATAAAGAGGTGGTATAGATAGAGGCGTAAGGTTTCAATAAAGTATATTACATGCATATCTTTTTTACCTATGTTGCTTGCAGTGGCGGATCTAGGAATTTAACATAGAGTTGTGTTAAGGGCGATCAAAATTAAATATATACTCATACTAGCTAACATTTAATCTCTATACTCCACCTAATATTCCGACTAAGGGTGTGCACCTGGTCACCCTTCGCCGAAGGTGGCTCCCCCACTGGTTGCTTGGTCTCTTCAAAAAAGTCTTATGGATGTGTGTCGGATTCTCCAAAATTTGGAAAATCCAATACGGGAGTCTGCATAACTTTACTTTTTACTACTCCCTCCGTTTTAATTTGTTTGGTTTTGACTTGGAATGAAGTTTAAGAAAGTGTAAGAAGCTTTTTAAATATTGTGGTTCTAAACTAAAGATACGAAGAATGTTTTAAAATGTTCATTAATCTTGTGGTCTTAAACATGCTACGTGGAAAGTTAGAATTAAATAGTTGTCAAAAAAGAAAAGAGATATTTTATTTGCAACCTGCTAAAAAGGAAAGTAAGACAAAGAAATTTGAATAGAGAGAGAGTGTGTATTTTCCTCTGCAAATGCCTTTCAAGTGTTTGATTGATCGTCACGTGTTCATCAAATTATAATTTCTTTAGTAGTTGACTAGCATCTTGATCTTGGAGCTGCTTCAGGAGATACCATCCGTGTTTAGGCAGAGAGTAAAGTTTTACCTTCTTTATATCCAAGTGGCCCGTGTTAGGATGTGACCATCTTATGATATAACTAACATTTCCAAATGAACATTTCTAATTTATGCACAAATCAACGTGACACTCAAATCTACAGTAAATGGAAAGCCTTGCAAAACCAATGGAGTCAACTAACTTTTGCCACATAATGTAGCTCCTTTTCGTGCTAGCTCTGTCATACCTCATGTATCTGCTATTTGATATCCATGCATATCTTTGGTTAGTGGAAAAAGTAGTCATCCTATTGAAATGCGCTTTATTGTTTTTTATCTATTATGTATCACTATATTCATCCTCGGAAGCATAGTTTAAAACTCTGTATATTTCTGTTTGTACAGCAAAAAACTAGACCCGAGAAGCCCTCTGCAGTCGAATTCTTCTAAATCAAGCACTTCTTCACCAGAAGATCCATTTTTAGTTTTTGAATCATCCACCAGCGAGGCAAATGCTTCTTCTTGGCCATTTTCAAAATCGTCGGAACATAATCCTGGAGTTAGCTCTGTAACATCTTCAATTGACGAACTTGAAGATTTTGCCAATTTTAAGGTTAGGAGTGATACAAATGAACGACCACATATTCCTAAAAAGGACTCCTTTGTAAAGAATCCTGTGGACAAAGCACAAGAGAAGTCCAAAAATGTGAGAGTGACAATCAACAAACCGAGCAAGACAAAGCCAAAATCTGCAGCTGAGGTATTGGATTTAGACTGTTGGGTTCCAAGATTTTGTGTGAACTGATCTGATGAACTAACTTTTTTGGTTTCCGTGTCATGTTTCTCCCTATACCCTTCTTCTTTCAGGGCCATATGTCTGCAGGTTTCCATGAGAAGGGAAGGCCAGAAGAAAAGAAGCCAGCACCCAGTAAAAAGAACGTGTTGCCTGTGAAAAACTTTGTCGATGACTTAATGTATTTTGGAGGTGACTTCATTTCTATTTCTGTGAAAGAAGATACCAATCTTTTTGAGGAATTAATGCATTAGATTTTATTATTGCCAATATTTCACATTCGTCTTAATTATAATTTATTATACCATTTCCTGTTGTTATTTATTCACCTTTATGTACATGCAGACTTTGGTCCTTCCTCTGAGGCATTTCAGGAAGTTGAGGATGAAAGTGAAGAAAGAAGAAATGCTAGGTTTAAACAGCATATGAAGACCCAAGAGCGCATGGTAATCTTTCCTATAACTGTCTTTTTAACCGAGTGTTGTGCTACCTTATCCTCATTACTTGCAATAACCTTCTTATTGTTGGATGAGTATTTGTGCTAGCATGTTCACATAACTTGCAATAACCTTCCTATTTTTAGATGCATTATACCATTGTTGATTCTGCTGAAAGTGAATGGTACAAGTTGGTTATTATACGCGACTATTTGAGAAGTTCAGCTACATTGAGAAAAGAAAACACTGTATATGAGTTGGTCAAAGGTTTGCTTGAACTTCTCATTAAACTGAGAAGCTTTAGAGATGTACCAGATGCACTAGAAAAGGCAGCGTAAAGAACTCCTGGGAAATGAGTTTGGTCTGTGATGCGATATCTCTTTAACTATCATTTTCCCTTAGATGCTGAGTTTTATATTCCTCATTAATGCATTCGATCAAACTTTAGAGAGAGGGGGGGATAGAGCCTGGAGGGAGGAGGGAAACAACTTCCATCAAGTACTACAACACATTGACAACTTGATGCCTCATGGTTGTATCGTCCTTTTGAGACTTGTAGTGCAGAAAAGAAAAACATTAAGCATTTTCTTTAGAGTTAGTTGGCAAGTTGAGTGATGCTCTGAGTTCAATGTGTAGTTTACAAGTAATCATTTTGGAACAGTGCAAACTATGTCTCTTGTTTAATGGGATAAATTGTCGAGATTCGTTCCCTTTGCTTTTTATGCAGCTTTTATATTACCTTTTCCAAAGGCAGATTCAAGATTTGTAGTTTATTGGTTCTGGGTTCTAGCCCTTTGGAGTTGCTGGGTTCTAAATTTATAATCTGTACATATTCAATAGATTTTTCAAAATAAATTCAGGGTTTGGGCCTAAGCTAATAGGTGCTGCCAAACCCGTATCATAAACAGTATATCCAACCTTGACCTTTTCTCATTGTGGTGTAATATCTGTATAGAAATGGGCTTTAACTAACAGTTGGAATTTCATTTTGGATTTTTTCCAATGTGATATCTAGTTTTCCTTTGATATGCTTGAGTTGTTTACTATGTTACACGGATCCCTAGTTTCCTGCCCATCCACATTACACCAGTTTAATAGATTCTGCCAAATCCGTACCATAAACCGTATATCTAACCTTGACCTTTTCTCATTGTGGCGTAATATAGAGTATAGAAATGGGTTGTAACTAACAGTTGGAATTCCATTATGGACTTTAGCCAATGGGATATCTAGTTTTCTTTGATATGTTTTAGTTGTTTTCTATGTTACACGGATCCCTGTTTCCTCTCTTGAATGTCCATTCACATTACACCTGTGCTTGAACGGGATTCATATAATATCCCGACATTATCTGGAGGATCCTCGACTGGCAGTTAGTTGAAAATGAAAGGATGACCAACGGATAAGAAGATGAAAAGGAGAACAAAAAGTACGAACCTGGTCCATTGCAGCCGTCTGTTTGGCCGTCCATCCCCTCAATTACTTCCCTCATGGCTTGCTCATCCTTGAAGATAGCTCAGCCAAAACTAAGTGACAAAGAAAATAACAGAAAAGAAAAGGAAGAAGACACTTTATTCAGCACGAGGTTTAAAGATTAAGAGAGAAAGAACAAAAGAATTCTGTATAACATGTATTTGATTTTGAAGCCAAAGAATCGTGAAACCTTACTGAGAAAGAAGAGCTAGGTAGATGAATGGAAGTATGAGAAGAGTCTTTGTACATGGGGGCTACAGATTGGAAAGTTGTCCAATTGGAGTAGTGCCCTTTTCCTTGGACTTGGTGACGGCTGTATTTTTGGTTAAAAAAGGTTTCTTAAGCCAACTTGATCAAAATACCCCGACAATTATGCACCCTTATATATGTTTTGGGTTTAGGCTTTAGAAGCCACTGAAGGATCAAGAAGTCCATTTTGCTTTGCGGAAAGAAGTCCAGTATCTGCGTTTTGAGTTAAGGAAAAAAGGAAACCACTTGAACTTCTTCATAAGTTAAGAAATGAGTCGGGCTCAATTATAGAAAATGAAGTGGAGTGTAATTAATCGCTTCAATTTTCTCATTATTTCTTGCTACATTTTTAACAGCTCTATTATTTATGAGTTGAACATAAATTTTAGCCGTACCTAAGCACTCGTAAGTCCCTAATCATACTTCTGTTCATATCCCAAATCCTAAAGTTTAGGTGACAAAAATCTGACTTCTTGTCGAGTTGTTATTTGTATCTCAAAATGCTTCCCGGGGGTTGAATATATAAAAAATGGGAATCCTACTCCAAGGTGTTATTTTGTAGTGAAATTGCATTGTGTTACTTTTTACCGTGTCTGACTCTTTTTCGTATATGATCAGGCTATGGCTTTGGCTGAGAAGACTCAGCGTGATCTTCAGTCTCAGAATGAGCAGGAAGAGAAGCATGTAAGTTTCTGCTGATTGCTTAGAGCTACCAATTACTGGTTTTCACAGGTTGTATTAATTCTTCTGGGGAAGAAAGCAAAAGGAAGGAAAATGATTGGGTGTGGAAATTCCCTTATTTTCCTTTTTTGGCTGTCCCTCATCTCCCTGTCTCTACTTTGCTTCATTTTTTAAAATCTAAAATCAGACCATGCATGATACCTTCTCGAACATTGTGTATTTATTAATTCCTTTGATTTTGAACGAACTGCTTGCTGCAGAGGCTTTCTGAGACGCTGAACTATGATATAAAACGTTGGGCTACTGGAAAGGAAGGCAACCTCCGGGCATTGCTGTCGTCACTACAACATGTATGTAATTAGCTATTTTAGTCCTGTTAGGAAACTTTCAAGACATAATTAGAGCAAGGAACTTTTAAGACATAATTAGAACTAAGCTTACTGTTTTCCATCAAGCCAGTTCAGATACTTCCTCAACTTAGTTTGATTCAATCCATAATCTACATTTGGATTCATGGTGGGGTAAAATGAAATTAAGCTGG
This sequence comes from Withania somnifera, assembly GCA_039654485.1. Classification (NCBI taxonomy): domain Eukaryota; kingdom Viridiplantae; phylum Streptophyta; class Magnoliopsida; order Solanales; family Solanaceae; genus Withania; species Withania somnifera. The sequence continues at coordinate 7,483,901 of JBDJHY010000097.1, forward strand.
GTAAAATTGTTCTACGTTTGCTTCTTTACAGCTACGGTGGGAGTAGTTCCTTGTCACTACTATAAATTTTGTGCATCGTCTTTTGATCTTATTGCCAGTTTGATGTTTTCCCTAGCTTTTGTGTCATTTGAGCATTCATTAGATTACCTATCTTTCATCTTTGATGCCATATCGTCCGGTTGATTATGTTATTTTTCGAACTATTACTTTATGAGATGCTCTTCAGTTTAGATCCTGTATTTCATGGAACTTCATGCCAAACCTGCACCATGAATAGGAGAAGACGAATACATTTCACACACATCTCTTCTGTGATTGCTTATAATACCGCCATAGTTATTGGCTTTTGCCAGGTTTACATAGTTATGATCATAGTTCCTGCAATCTTGAAGGTATTGTATCAAGTATCTTGAAGTAATCCGTTGCAACTATTGAATGATGTGCAGGTATTGTGGCCGGAATGCGGTTGGCAGCCAGTTTCATTGACTGATTTGATCACTTCTACATCTGTCAAAAAGATTTATCACAAGGCAACTTTATGTGTCCACCCAGACAAAGTCCAACAAAAAGGGGCCACAATAAGGCAGAAGTATATTGCTGAGAAGGTTTTTGATCTTCTCAAGGTACGTGCACATGTTTGTCAAGTGAAGCTCACATTTTTAGTCCTCATTTCTGACATGTATATATTCATCAATTTGGTTCACGTGTTAGTTGTTTTGTGTATTCAGTAATACTAAAGTAGCGGTGGTTAAGTGGGAATAATATACATAAAAATGTTATGTGGAGATTAGCTACTTTAAGAGCATTTTGTCCTTTGATGATCTTTATATAACAATGTATTGTTGATACATATTGTTATTTCATATTCTATCATGCATAAAATAATGCTTGAATTCCTCATAAGTTATATTGGTAATAAATTTAGTACGTCAAATCAAACACTACCTTAGTTATGGGTGGATTGCTTTTCGTTATTAGGACAACTAGCTGCATTAATTATTTTTTTATGGGTCCAACCAAACATTATAGTATTAAATTGAAATCGTATGGAAGGATTTTCTCTACTATTGATCCAACAAATAGCCCCTAGATGGAATAAATTATATGGGAGCATAATAGGGGCTCTAAAAATGTGTCGGCCTTGGAGTGAGCCATTTTTGTTTTATCTGAAAGAAAAATACTTAATCAGAACCAACTCAATGTTCAGAGACTTCACCTTTTGGATGGAAAATAATTTTGTTGCTTTAGCTTAGGTCCTGTTAAAGTTCATATTCAATTGTTAGGCTAAGGTTTGATATGTTTAAAATTTGATATTCGGAAAGAAAATCACTAGTATTCTTGGTCCAATAACAAGGTGTCATAGGTTCAAGTTGAATAAATTTGATAATTTATATGAATTCAACTAGTGATCCATATCATAAATGATGCTTCTTATTTTTTACCCAATAAAGTGATGCCGCTAATACAATATAATTTTTCCCCTAGGTGTAACTATGATGTTTTGGTCAACTGCATATAGTGACTGCAATTGTAGTGTTGTTGGTAAAGGGGAACTGAAATAGTAGAGTAAAAAGGATATCTATAGGAGATTCCAATTTTATAAGTAGTATTCAGATTTAGATATTGCAGCTCAAGTTATGCTTTTTGCTTGGTTGATGAGAATATTTTGTTTCTGGCATACTTAAAAGTTAAACTTAAAATTGCTTTTTGACAAACAAAATGAATTTGAATAACCACTATACTGAAGAAGAGAAATCGAAGCTTTGATTTTAAAAAAAAAAGAAAAGCCAACCCATATTTTCAGCAAGTTCCATATGAAATAGAGTAGTAGCAATTGACTTCAACAGAAAACATCAAACAAGGAAGAAGATTTTTAAGTGTAAGGCCGTGAAGTTTTCTTTTCTCCTGAGAATGGAGAGGCAGGGACCCTGGTCAGGGAGGAGGAGAGTAGAAATAAGTGTTAGCTTCTCAATTTGTACAGGAATAGATATCAAGAAGTTCATCGAAGAAAAAGAAGCAGATTAACTTCTCGCAAAGGTTAAGGAGCAGTTCAACTCAAAAGAGTTGTTCGTCTTTATAATTTAAATGGCATCTCGTAGGGAGTCCATCTAAATAATTCAAAATAAATGTTTAGCTTGTTTTGCAAGTTCAAACTTAACTTGTACTAGTGCCCCTTGCCCTTGGCATGTACTGTATCAAAAAATGACTAATTATGGCTTGTTTGTTCTATGAATTTTACGGTAAATGAATCTAGTGCCTGC
>JBDJHY010000097.1:7545436-7564039 GCA_039654485.1 Withania somnifera
TAGGCCCATATAAGAAATAAAAGCAGTAAACAACAGATAATGAAGGAAATAATCAACAAAACAAGGAAAACATGAATATGCACAAACAAGGCAAGCTATCGATAAAGTGGGAATAGATGAAATACCAACAAACAAGATAGATAACAATAATGATAAGAGAACCCAGATAAAGTATTAAATACGTACCTGTGTCCTTGCTGAAGGTAATATAGTAGCAAAATAAAAAAGGGCGGTGTACCGATAACCTCAATGATAACCTCAATGAACAACGAAGGGAAATAATATAATCAAATGAAATTCCATACATGAATAGAGCTCACTAGGTAGGGTCAATAAAAAATAACTACCAAATGATCACTATGAGTGAAGGAAATAGTAAATAACAAACAATAAATACAAGTAGAACCTTACCGAGCCCATATAAAGTAAGGAAGATACACTCAATCAAGCTCACCCACTGGCCCCCATAAAAACCTAAGGTACATCCAAGAAAACAAGTGCAGAAAGTAACATAAACATGATGCAATGGTACCAAGTCTCTTAATAATATTGTATGCACCCCATTCCATCTTTGTGGCTTTCAAAAACAGGACCAATGGGAGTCCTAGACAGATACCTCATCGCCAATTGAAGCCCAGATTAGCAAGTCCCCTGGAGGCCTTCACCGCATACTACTCACGAATCTCATATCTGATATTTCATAACTAATTTATCAAGGGTCTCAATTTATCTACTCGGCCGTCACCAGATCTAAAATCAATCAAGAAATCAATATGCGTGCTCAACTACGTCTGTTCTAAAATCAGGTAATGGATAATAGTCCGCATTCGACATTAGGTTAGAGCTGTAAGTGCTTGCAAGGTCATCATACCTGGTGCCAGGTTTTAAATCCTAGACTAAATCAACTTAGAAATATAAGTACCGGTTCCCAATCGACAATCGGGTATACAACTAGACACATCAACCTTTATTAATAAATATACCTTTTTATAAATCAATTTCATATCGAGATTCGCAAATAGTATCAAAATCTCTGTGATCAACTTTTATTTATCAAAATCTCATAGTAGTGCAAGTCATACTTATCCGACAATGCCCCTCAAGGCCATGAAAGGTTTCAAATCAACGATACTATCCCCTCGGCCATAAAATAGAAAATAACTAATGCATAAAAAAACTATATTTCATGATAATGGTATGTACAATCACAACCAATAGATCATAGATGGTCCTTCCGTCCCTGTACATGCTCGATATCACTATAGCAATCATAGTCAGTCATATGATATTCCAGACTCACAGACATTCCCAAAAATTCCACCATCTATGTTCCAGAGTCAATAAAGACCACTCAGGGTTACAAGGAGAACTACAATCATAATATATTGCACACAGTCAAGGGTATCAATCCTTAAATTCCCCACCCAATGATGCTAACTAGTAATATTATTTCAAATATAAACCCAATATCAGACCATAAGCCATATCCTACCTGACATATGAAGAATAAGCTCACAAATACAGGGAAAGTAGCTCAATTGGCTCCAAAATGCTCTAAACAAACCCGAACAGTCACAAAACTAGCAAAATAATTATCTACATCTTAATACAAGTCAACAGTTATGCATAAAAATATAATTATAGTCACGATTAGAATCTGAGTCAAAATGGGCCTACGAGCCCGATAACCCAACATATCAAAATATTTCACACATCATAAGAACCTATACCCAAAATTAGGAGTAAAGATAAGCTAAAAATAAACTAAAATCAATAAACTAAAGTGAAGGAAGAATTTTTGTGAAATTCGAGAAATCTGGATGAAACAAAAGTGAAAACTTACCAATAATTGAATAAAAGTTGAAGAAATATAGAAATATGATTTCCAACATTCCCCAAGGTCCCAAGAAAAAAAGGCAAGGTCCAACAATGGAAAAATTTGAGTCTTGAAGTGGAGAGTTAAAGAAAGAAGCTGAAAATTTTAGGTTTTGAGGGTGTTTGTAGGTTGTCAAGCATTCTAGGTGATTTGGTAGCTTAGCCTTGGGATCACGATGCACTAGTTAGAGTATTATTGTGATCGCATGAATATGGGTCACGATCATGATAGACTAGAAAAGGACAGGTCGTAAAATTATGAGACATTCATTGCGCACGAAGAGCTGGAAAGCGACACATCGCGACCGCATTAGTGAATGTCGTGATCGGGAAGGCCAAATCTGGGCACACCAGATGACAATAATTCAACTCATTTTTTAAACTTCAAGCAATGGTCCGGAATATGTTAGGAATTTGATGAACACAAACCAAATATGCCACCTACATGGAAATTACATTCTGGACTTAGTGATGCAGATGAAATTTCAATCCAAGATCATTTCGACGAAATATTGACTAAAGTCAACCCTCATCTTAAAGTTTTATAATTCCAACTGAGGACTCAAAATGAGCTCGATTAGGTTTAGACCCGAAAAAACACCTCATCTAACCTAAACTCGACATTCTAGAACTAATGGTGTAGTCAAATTTTCAATCCGAGCCTCTGATCATCTTCAGAACACAAGAAATACAGAAAATAAGATAAAATCAAAACAAAGACCTCTATGCATAAACCAAGAGTTCATCTAGACCAAAATCCATGTTTCGGAGCTAACAGGACTGTCAAAATTTGATTTTGAGTTCATTTTCAAGGAATGTTGACTAAAGTCAATGATTTTAAATGTTAGGGCTCTTAAACATGAAAATAGACATAAACTAAAAAAAAGACCTAGAAACCTAACCATCGATCCTGACAAGTCATAAATGATTTAGGGACACTAGAGGAAAGCTCTTAGATGCAAGAAAGGAATGAAATCATAAAAAATACCAAAAAGGTCTAAAATAGAAGGAGGAACGGCATCAACTCTGAGATAGGATTACATGGACCACACATGACCTTCTCGGCCACTCAAAAGGCTTTCAAGGCTAGGGAGATACTTCTATGTTACCACAACTGCAAGAAATCTAAAAATCCCCCAAATTCTCTAATATCACTAAACTGGATAATCACAAGCCCTCATACAAATACTAAACCACCACTGAAGCTGAAGAATACTTGAAACTCATACGAAAAAAATACACCATCATATCAGTTAAAGAAGAAGAAACTAGAATGGATGCCCAATAGAAGTCAACAAAAGAGAACTAATCCCATGCCACATCAACAGATCCTGAATCCAAAAATCACATAAAAACCCATTTTCTATGGTCTAGCCTCAAAACCATCATACCATCCAGTAGAGGACCTATAACGGACATAACAACCTAATTCAAATGATAAAAAAATAGTACTCTGGTGGTCATTGTTATCCTTAAACAATTCTGGAAAGGCTGAAAACTGATCCAAACCCTTCAAGAATCCAACCACGACTTGCAACATATAGCACAAAGATGATAAACGAGCTAAGTACCCAGGGCCTAATACAATAAGAATAAAAACCACATGAAGCCAGTCCATCTCTCGAAGAAAGCCTGAACCACGCACTCTGTATAAAAGGAAACTGGATCGGGAGGAGCGAACAAGCTAACTAAATTGGCCAGTGACAACCAAAAGTAGCAAACCATTAATTAGCCAGTAGTAAACCATACACGGGAAATCCTCAGAAAATAATGGCAAACCTACTATACATATTAAAGTAGACAATTTCCACTAGTAAGATTGGTTATAGACCCTAATAGACCTCCACTGAATCTAACATAGATGAAATATGCCGAATAGCAGTCTCCCGCAATGTCAGTTAAACTAGATTCCTACTTTTAAAATTCAACACGACCTTCGAATCCTTAATATCATCTAATATCATAGTGATTAAAATTCCTTACTAGAATAATATCCAACTACCACTTTCAACTCCATTAAAGCCAGAACCGACAAGAAGAGACTAACCGGGTTCCATCGTAACCTATTTGAACCGAAACTCAAATGCAAATGTTATAGGCAGTCTTTGAAGGACTCACCAACTAAGATCAAAGTTGTTTCTCTATGAAGCCCCACATCTCAACCCAAAAACTGGCTGTCACTGCCAAACTTCGCATAACGACATAACTGTAAACCACAGTATGCAAGAATCACTTCAAAACCCAACACAATGACTGAACCAACATAAAGGTAAAGACTAAATATCCGAAGAAAAGTAATTTAAAATTGAAGAAAATTTCAATACCATATTGATTTACCAAACCTAATTCGCAACCTCCCGATCTAAAGATGAATCACAGGCTAAGACGAGAAATGACCCCCTTTAATGGACCTCAATCCCTTTGAAGTCCATAAACTAGAGAATACATCCAAAGGTACCTCAATAGGTCAATTAATACTGACTCCTCAGCTAGATGAATTAACAATAGAATTGAAGAATCAACAATGCAATCCATAATAATCTACCTCACACTCAATCAATTGTTGAGGTAGGGTACCCCTATAAAGCATGCAATCAGGTGGTATCGCAAATAAAGTGAATTCAATAAAGTTATTCAAACCATACTATCAAGTACGTCAACTCACAAACCTTATATGGGATGATAAAGTTCATCCAAATCACAAAACTCCCCATACCTTGCAATGCTAACCACACATTCGTTGCACTACTATGATATATCAAAATAAAGCGAGTAGGACATCTCGGCTCCAAGTCTAACCCACACTTAAGTTAAAACTTGAGATATTAACCCAAACCAGCAATCATACAACAACTGACCATATGAAAAATTACCCAAGCACACTAAAATACCAAAATTTCTCTAAAAGTCCACACTAGGATTGATGCTCTCGATCCACTACTAAAGAATCATCTAAGATGAGAACATATATGCACATATATACCATGAGGCTCAACAAAAACTGATCAACTCTTGAAGCAAAACTCAAACTCCCTTGACTTAACAGAAGTCAAATGAAAAGGAGAAACGAACATGGGCCTGAAACTCAGCTTTAACTCAAAATCCCAATAATCAAAAGCCAAATCTTGATCAGGTGAAAGGCTTGGTGGGTTGGTCAGGTTAACACAATCAACAACTCACTAACTGCACGAACTAGAGTAAGGAACAATGCATCGATGGTAACCTCACAAACAATCTCAAAACAATCCCACTAAGCACATGGAACTAATTTTCTAGCCTAAAGGTGGGAAAAATACTGAATGTTGCATGGCTAAAAAACCCTGCCATGCTATTGGAAGAATATCAAACATGATCAAGATAAGGGCCTTAACACAACAGTCCAAAACCACATGAAAAAAGGGCAACCAAACTATGCTCGAAATCACGTCAAACCAACAAAGAATAACATAAAAAATCAACCCAAGAATCAAGCTACTCAACAACTACTAGATAGGACATAACTTCACGATCCACTACTAAGAGATCATGTACCAAGGTAGCAACAGATAAAGTCACTAATAATGATTCACTGGCCCAATCTCAACAAAGAGAGAACAAATAAACAATATAGAAGAGCATCAAAATCAAAAGCCAAATAAAGCAAAGAATGGCCACTAATGAGATAAGAATTCAAACTCGAGGTTGTGGTGAATGAGGCCTCTAATTCTACTTGAACCAAAAAAGCACAAAATTGACCAAGACCACTACCATACTGATCGACACCCTGACCGCCTAATCCACCATGCTAAGCTCACCTTTGGACGATGGCAATACTACTGGATGAACTAGTGGCCGAACTGACATGTGCTAGGGGAAATCTATAGAAATGTGACCCATAAATCTACACATATAACATGGACCATATGACTTAAAACTATGAGATAATATAGATGAACCCATATGGCTACTACAGTCGCCTGTCCTTGAAGAAGTACCCCTCAAAGTTTGCTCAGAACTCTATTCACTAAGGCTATCTTGAACTCCATCTGAAGTCTGTAGAACTATTTAAAATGTCCTAACAGGCTAACCCCTATCTCCTAACATAGCATCATCAGTATTGTCCTTATGTTGGGGCACTGATCACTACCACTATATGTCTCATGACATAAATTCTCCATAATTCTCGTATGACCAATAACATGAGTGAAAGAATGGATTGATGCTACCAAAAGTTCTAGTGCTAGACAAAATGGAAAGATTAAATAGTTGATGCTCTGAAGGAAAAATCATAAAAGTACACGCAACCAACTCGTAGAATATAGTCTCATACTCAGCAATGGACAAGGAACCCTATTGTATGTCCCTAAACTCTCTCCTATCCTAAGAAGTACTCCAAACATAGGGTGATATCCCTGTATGAGGAACACCACTCACTGCTCTCAAAAATCGAAGATTACCTCCTAAAAGACTAGCATAACAATAAAATCTATTGGTGCTGGCTCACAAGTAACAGAAGCTGGTCTTTGAACCTCAAGTGGCTTCTTAACTGGTACAGGCTAGGGATAAAACCCTATATCTTTGATAGGAAAAATAGCTCTCATGGGTGTTGAAGTACGAGTACGTCCTTGACCTCGGGGTTAACCTATAGCATGACCCCTAGCTAGAGCTAACTGGTGTTGTGGCAGGCTTTTGTTCTCCTGCTATTGCTAAAGATCATGAATGTAACATCTACCTAAGATTGAATAAGAAAAAAGGGTGATTTCAAGAGACCAACTAAGATACAATGCTTGGTATGGAAATTAAGGAGAATATTTCCTATTAATGTCACTGTAGCCTCCCAAAGATAGGATATAAACATCACCATACCCGATCCGTTGGACTATAATAGTCAATAGCTTATGTATCAAGGATATCAACAATCGAAGAGCTCTAATACCAATTTTTCATGGCCTAATTTCTTAGCTCATGAGGACTCATACATCCCACCAAAGGTGAACTACCCAATAGAAAGGTAAAAGTGAAAATCGTAATAAAAGCAGAAAGTAGCATATGAAATAGGTTATAATATCATAAAATAGAAATAAAACCCCAAAATGTGATAAGCTGGTGTAGTTATCTAATAAGACAAAATATTAAAGATAATACAATAATTTCAAAGAACGAATACAAATATCTTAGGAAATAAAATTAACAGCTCATGAAGATAATGAACAGATAATGCTAGGCTTTGATTGCCAAGAACCCTCGTCTACCTCGAAGCTTAGAAACTACACCTGAAATCGCTATCAACGCCGATGGCTCATACTAGGATCTATACTAGCAAGATTCAAGGTGTAGTATGTATACCAAAAAGCTGAAGCAATAGGGTACCAGTAGGCATCATTGAACGACTGGTCCTATATAAGAAATAAAAGCAGTAAAAAACACATAATGAAGAAAATAGGCCATAAAAATAAGGAATGCATGAACACACACAACCAAGGCTATAAAGTAGGAATAGAAGGAATACTAAAAAATAAGCTAGATAAAAACAATTATAGGAGAACCCATATAAAGTATTAAGAACATACCTGAGTCCTTGTCGCAGGTAATATCATAAAAACTAAAGAGGGGTGGTATACCAGTAACCTCAATAAACAACGAGGGGAAATGATATAATCAAATGAAAATTCACATATGAATAGGGCTCACCAGTAAGGTCAATCATAAATAACTACCAAATGAGAACTATGAGTGAAGGAAATAGTAAATAACAAAGAATAAAAATATAAATAGAACCTTACCAAGCCCCTATAAAGCAAGAAAGGTACACTGAATCAAGCTCACCCGCTAGCCCCTATAAAAACTAGAGGTACATCCAAGAAAACAAATGCAAAAAGTAACACAGACATAATGCAATATACCAAGTGTCTTAGTAATACTATATGCAGCCCCTTCAAGTTCTGTAGCTCGTAAAGGTAGGACCCATGGGAGTCCTACACAGATACCCCTCAGTTGATTGCAGCCTCGATGGCCCATGGAGATTTTCACCACATACTACTCATGAATCTCATATCTAATATCTCATAACTGATATCTCAAGGGTCTCAATGTATGTTTTGGGCAGTCACTAGGTCTAAAATTAGTAAAAAATCAATATTCGTGCCCAACTATACTTGGATCTAAAATCAGTTAATGGCTAATACACAACATCCGACATCGGGCTGAAGCTATAAATGCTAGCAAGGTCATCATACCCTATGATAGGTTTCAAGTCCTGGACTAAAACAAGTTAGAAAAAATATAAGTACCAAGTTCCTAATTGATAATCGTGTTTAAAATAAGTCAATAAAATCATTCATCAACTTTTATTAATAAATATCCCTTTTTATAAACCAATTTCATATCAGTATTAGCTAGTAGTATCAAAATCTCTATGATCAACTATTATTTATCAAAATCTCATAGTAGTGCTAGTCATCATTATCAACAACAGGCCCTCAAGGCCATGCAAGGTTTTAAAATCAATAATACTAGACTCTCTTCCATGAAATAGTAGAAACCAATGTATAAAAATCCATATTTCATGATGATGACATGCACAATCACAAAAAATAGATTAAATGTGGTCCTGTTGGCCTTGCACATGATTGCTATCACTATAACAATCACAGGCAGTCATATGATGTCTGGGACTTACATACATTCCGAAAATCTCACCATCTATATTCTAGAGTGTAATGACCCTTATGGTCATTTTCTTGTTTTTGTATTTTCTTGAATCTTAGAGCTTACATGTAGTGGCCCTAAGTTATTTATGACTTATCGGGATTGGTAGTTCAGTTCCTAAGTCATTCGTTTGGTTATTATGTAACTATTAAAATCATTGACTTCAGTTAACATTCTATGAAAACTAACTCATAATCAAATTCTGATAGTTTCCTTAGCCCAGAAATGTAGATTTGATCAATATAGACTCTTGGTTTGGTATTCGAGGCCTCAATGCTAGTTTTATCTCATTTTATGTGTTTTTTGTGTTATAGAGTTCATAAGTTTGACTTAAATTGACTTTATATGAATGGAGACTCAGATTGAAAATTCGACTATTCCATCAGCTCTGGAATTTTTGAGTTTGGGTTAAGTTAGTTGTTTGTTCGGGCTTGGGGCCAACAAGGCATATTTTGAGTACTCGGTTGGAATGTTTGTATTTATTCTGCCAAGTATCGACTTTAATCAATATTTTTGTTGGAACAATGTTGAATCCAAATTTCGTCTGCACCTTTGAGTCTAGAATGTCATTTTTATACATACAGTATATTTGGTTTGTATTCATCGAATCTCAAATGCATTCTGAATCCTTTATTGAACTTATTTTCATGGATGGTTCTGGTGCATCAGTTATTGCTGATGCAGGTCCTATGTTCTTCGCATTACAGAGGTGGATCACGTTTGCGGTTAACTTAAATAGATTGTCTACTGTGTTTGCGGTCTATCCACCGTGTTTACAGATAGGTCACCCGGACTGGCCTTCCCTCTTTTCCCTTGATGTTCACACCTATACCACCGTGTTTTTGTGGGCCAGCTTAGTGCCTAACCACATCACACATGCTAGTCACCTGGCAAATTTAAACCATTAAACCCAAATTTCACTCATTCTTCATCATCTTTTCACTTTCAAAGCTCTAAAATCACCATTTTCAATTCTTAGGTTTTTTCATGCGATAGTGCGTGATGTTTGAATTATTAGTTCTTTGATTATTCTTTAATTATCGGTAAGTTTACACTCAACTTTCACCAAATTTCATCTAATTCCCAAATTCTCAAAGCTGGTTCTTCACTATAATTCATTGATTTTAACATATTTCTTACTCCTCTTATCTCTATATTTTAGACATAAGTTCCCTACTATATGGGAAATATTTTGATATTTGTTGTTTGGAGTTTTGGGTTCACTCGCTCATAGGCCCATATTAACACAAATTTTTTCCTTGACTATAATTATAGCTTTATGAGTATTATTTGACTTGTATTAACGTGTAAATTATTATTTTACAAGTTTTGTGATCATTCAGCTTTATTTGCATATTTTTGGAGCTGTTGGAGAAGTCCATGCTACTTTCTACCAGTACTTATGAACTTATAATTGGACGTCAGGTAGGCTATGACTTACTGATCATTGGAAATAATGATTTTACTAAGTTTTGATGATAAAAAATATAATTAAAATGTAAGCACTATTTTGATAAATTACAAGACTCGGTAATGCGAGAGCACTAGATATTGACGATTTATACTAGTTTTAGACTCGGTGATGCCTACATAATAATATTGATATTTCTATTATATAGCCTTAGGGATGCTCAGGAACCTATTCATACATTGATATTTTGAGGTTACAGTTTTAGTTATGAGTTGAGTTAGTATACTATGACGCCTACTATGGACTTTGTTGATCTATGATAGTATATGACAAGAGGAAAGGTATACGGAAGAGTAGAGTATATGAGGAAGTCCTTTCATGGGTCCTTCCTACCAGACCTATGGGTACCGGAGGAGTAGCATACATATTTATTTCAGCATCATATCATAGCATCATGCATACTTTGTTCTTAAGTGTTGTTTGCTGGTTGTACTCTCTGGTAGTATGGGATGCCAGAGGGTTTGCATTAACTTGTTGTATCTCTCGATGGTATGGGAGGCCATTAGGATATTCCTTTACTTATTATTATGCTAATTTACTGTTATTAGCTGGATATATCTATTGAGCTCCCTTTCATCCCTCCTTTGTTTCCATACTTGTTCTATTTAGTCTTTTTTCCTATTCCCCTTATGTGAGGTTACCAGTTTACTACCACATATTTTGTTTTATTTATTTCTAGTAGATGAGTATGAATTCAGGTACTTTCTCTCCCATTTTTTCTTGGAGCTTCCTTATTTTTAGCTAGTTACCTAGTGATACGACCCATGATATGGTTCGTGAAAGAGGAAGTAGAAGAAGAGATGAAGAACAAAAATTGAAGGATATGTGGAATTCAAATTCGAAAACTTACCGTAGTTGAATTCCGAATTGACGCTAACAAAATCCAATTGATACCCCCCACAAATGGAAATTCGATTTGATCAATTCAAGGACTTTTCGAGCAATTAAGGATTCACCCACCTTAACACTCGAATTGAGAACGTGAACTCTCGTAATTTCTATTACTAAGTTTGGAAAACTACAAACTAGCTATTACATTGAACAACTAAACTCTAACAACTAATTCTTCAACAAGCATAAGCTTCATCTAAAAACTAACTACAAATTCAAATGAGCCTCTATTTATAGAGTTGCAAGTTTGTGAATTACACTTTGGCCCAAAGGTATCCAAAAGTGACACTTAAGCCCTTATACTTTATTGAGTCCCCAAAGTCTTGTTCAACCTTCCACACATTGTAGATCAACCTGTGTGGCTCTTCTATGGCCTCCAACATCTCTTTATGCTTGAATAATGCTTGGAATTGTTGGAGGTCCTTAGTTTGACTCCTTGTGAATGGTCTTGATGGTGTGAGCGTTTTCCGGGTGTTATCAGAGAGAGATGAAACAAAGAGGAAAAAAGATAATTAAAGAGAGAACAAATAACATATTTGCGTTCTTAACAAGGGACATGTCTGTCCTACCCAACAAAACGAAAGCAGCAGGCCTCACAAATCTACAGATATCATCGCAGAAACTAGGAACTAAAGTCTCTTCATATGAAAATGAGGAATAAATATTTCATAAGAGCATGCTGACAATAACAAAGTCCTACCAGGGACATTACTGGATTTCCTGAGTACTCAAATGGAAATTTGCTATCAGATTCACGGTTTTCAGTGCTTGGTCCTGCATCATAAATGGATGAAGGAAGAATATTAAAGATTCAGGGCCTGTTTGGCTTTGCTTAAAAAAAGTAGCTTTTAGAAAGTAGTTTTTAAAAAGCCATCCATTAATAGTAACTTTTAAGTTAAAAAATGAAAAGGGGAAACCTACTTCTACCATTTAACTTTTTAAAAGTCAATTTTAACCTTTTCTTTATGTCATTTTTAAAATATCCAAACACTTTTAAGGGCTGAAAACTACTTAAAAGTTAATTTGACCAACTTTTAAGCTTAGCCAAACACCCTCTCAGTGTTGTGATCATAATAAAGAGAAATGACGGAAGTCCACCGTCTCACCTGCAAGATTCCCATTCAAAATTGAACGGGGTTTGATATGATCTTCACCTGTGCTAGAACTTGAGGGACCGGATGCACCTGGAAGTTCCAAATTGTCTAAAGAGGCACCATCCAAAGGCAGGCGGACAAAATGAAGGATGCACTGCGCCTTTGACTTGGTGCCAACATGTTCTGCAATTTGATTCCAGTTTTCATTATAGAGTTGCATTCCCTCGAGAAGCAATAATGTTTCCTGGTCAGTCCAGGTATCTCCATCTAGATCTCCATAATCTTTCATAGAGCTCACTTTCGCAAAATCTAAGCTAGAGTGACCAGCAATAAACCTACCCTCATGGAAGCAATCCAAACACAACAGAACATCAATCTGTCAAACAAAATGCAAGTCAGCACTGAAGGCATCCACCACTCGAAAATATTCATCAAAAGAAGTCATGTAATTCACTGCCTATGGGCCAAATGAAACGCCAACTTTTTAGTAGCGCATAAATTTCTGCCCCAAATAATGTTGCTGAGAGAAAAAATTCATAATCTCAGATATCCTTTTTTGCTAGCAAGAAAGGTTCGCAAATTAATGTTTTTCCTTCTTTTGCTAACCTTTTCACAACCTCTTTATGGAAACTCTAGTAACAGCTAAATCTAACTCTGACACAAATCGGTAAACAAAGCAGAAGATTTATGAAATCCCACATCTCTCTACCACTCAAGAGAAGCAAAGGAACTAAAAGCTGATATGTCTCATCTTCTTGCCCTGATCAAGAAAGTAACTTTTTGTGCATATTAACAAATATATATCTATTAACGAGTACTTTAAAGCTCTCAAAGCAACTACTCTCTTTCTCTCCACTATAGCAAATACGGCCTTGAATAATTGTTCCATTAAGAAATAAGTACCTGAAGAAACTTAAGAAGTATTTACTGATTCTTCAATATTACCCGTAACCAGCAAATAAAGACAACAGTAGATGTGTGATATACCTCCTTCTGTGACTGATAGTACGCCAGCGATACCGGCCGAGAACAACAATTGCATCTAATTTCAGACAAGACTTCTCGGATTGAGTTGTCAAAATCGGAGACATCATTGCAGTCACGCACAAGTTCAGGATAAACATCTTCGGCCTTCAGCCGACATTTAGGCTTGTCAAACTGGACTAAGCTGTCAATAGACTTCAAACCAGCTGCTGGAACACAGAGATCACTGTTTGAATCCTCATACAAATACGTGCCATATTTTGGGGCCTCGTCCTGAGAAGGAACAGCACAGTAGTTGATGATGCCCCAATGATCAAGAAATCTAGCAATTCGAGTTACATCATCAACACTGATACCAGCTACTATCCCATGGCAATCATCAACTGATAAATGCTTTACAGGAGACTCCATCTACTTTGCAACAATACAATTTCTCCATTCCATGTATTTCTCAGGCGTATGTTCAGCTGACTTTCCAGAGAAGAAATGTGGCACCACTTGTCTTTCCAATCTGTGCACAGTATTAGATGAAAACCAATCTGCTTGCACAGGAATAGCAAAGGATCATTTATACAGAGATGTGAGCATAAACAAAAATAACTGGCCCACACATGCATACCATTAGCAACACAGACGACATTCATTTTAAGAAGATATCAATGTGTAATCCAAAAGTACTGCAATGGAGTGCTAAGCTGCCATGTAGTCTCAAAAGTCAAAGAGAACATAATCAAAATATAAATCCAAGAATGCTACTCTATACTAGAAATAAGCAGCAGGTATGCTTGTATCCAGAAATACTATGCACTGAGCTCAAACCACATACACCATAAATGCCAAGCATAGTATTTCCAGTTTTTCCCGTGGGCTTCTGACCTGACTCCAGTTGGCACATAGGCTCAAAACTCCACAAACTCCACGTATGAGCCTACCCCATCTACCTTCCTCCCAACTTAAATACCAGGCTTTGACTGTGGCAGAGTTCAAAGCCGTCACGCGTGCCTAATGCATATTGCGTCTTTACCACTAAACCAAGGTCCTTAGTATCATTTCCAGGTGATTTTAAGAATTCAGATTCCCAAAAATCCACATACCATCATTTTCACAAACCATGATTTTCTTCGTACCTAAACAAGAGAATGACTTCATATTCTCAAAAGATACGCTAAGCAATCTCGGAAACTTTGTCAAAAATTAAGCACTATTAGAATTTAGAAAGACCTCCTTAAGGAAAACTACTTATAGAACATTGGTACCTCCCACTCACCTCGCGAGATAAATCTGGGTGATTCAAGGGGTTATTGTTATCTTTATTAACTTGGTATGGCCCACGCAAGAAATTTAACATTGATGGAAAATGGCAGATGTTGATCTAAGTAAGATGAGTTTACTCTGGCACACCACACACGCAAATCATAGAATTCATGTCTATAGTTCGGTTGGACCAAAAGAAAAAGTCTTTATTTCAGTAAGTTTCCTCTAGCATTTATTTCACAAGTATGCCACAAACATTAGACTTAGACTGTAAAGTACAAAGAGGATTCCAAGTTCTTATTTGCTTAGCAAATAACTTATATAGATTCATAATTTTTCCGGTGAGATATCGCATTCACCTCTTCTGACCTATCAAATATTCTTTAAGATTCACTCCGGGTTAAGAACATTATCTTTGAACCAGGAAGGACAGCAATACACAAAAGACAGTGGAAGGGAATTCATATACCAATCAAAAAAAAAAAAGTGGAAGGGAATTCATATACCAAAGAAAAAAAGTGGAAGGGAATTCATATAATTGCTACAAGTGTCTATATAAAGTCTGTTTAAGGTCCCATTGCCAGCAGTTACACTGACAGAAAAGGCAGAACTTCTACTGTACCATTAAGAAAGTTCCAACAGTCAACCTTTTTAGATTCACAGTCTATCCTTTCTAGCTCAAAATCATTATTCACCAACACAAAAGTAATTTTGGTATCTTCAAAGCACTCAAAGGTTCCAATAATATGCAAGAAAGTTTCTCTATAAGACATTGTATATGAGTACCTGCGTGCATTGGCACAACATGAATTCGACCAGCACTACCATAATGTTTAACAACACCGCGACCAGGCAATATCTGTGGAGGAGTAATCACATATGAACCACTCCCACTCCCTTCTCCTCTTTCCTCAGTCAACAAAGCATGACTATCTGCAGCCACAGCTGAAAGCGCCTGAAGCTGCCCATACGACACATTTTCCAAAAACAGTCCACTATTCAGCCTTCCCTCCCCACTCTGCCCAACCTTCTCGATTGCCACAATATTCAAAACAGACGAATGAGGCCGAGTGACAACCCTTCTCACCACAAAAGGGAACTCGCAAATCCTCTCCTTACTTTCCGACACTAACTCAACACCGTAACTCCGATCCACTGAATTGTTGTTATTATGGTTTTGTTGGTCCTCTTCCACCTCCTGCTGCTCAATATCGTCCTCATCCTCCTCCTCTTCAAACCCATCCTCATCATGTTGTTGCGTCTTCACTTTCCTGGTAATCAAACTCTCCCGTTTCCGCTTCCTCCATCTATTCCTCGTCTCTACAATAAACAACAACCATAACAAATGAAATTATAGCAGATAAAATTAAACAATTTACTCAATTACGTTAATCAAACCCTTGCCAATAAGGTAAAGGTTCACTGAGCTACTAAATTCTCGACATGGATCCATATTCTCCAGAACGCGGATCCAATTTATTAAGCAAAAAAATGGAGCAAATAGAGCAGGAGAAAGCACCTGAGGAGGAAGCAGGCATTGCTAAGAGAAATTTGGTTTAGGGGGGTTGAGAAAGAGGGGGTTTAAAGGAGAGATTTGTGGGGTCTGAGATTTTTAGAGAGAGAAAGAGAAAATGGGGAAAGGGGATTTGTTTCGATGATAATATTGTGAGCTCTTTTTGTTTTTTCGGACAGTTAAAAGGACGTGTGAATTCACGCTCTCAGACATCTAACGTAATTCTTTATGTTGTTTTTTTTGTTTTCAAGTCCTTGCCAAATTGCCTGCTTCAACTTCGTGAATTTTCATTCAAACACCCGAACATAGTTTTTTTCTTTTTGACAAACCCCACTTTTTGGAAAGCATGTTTCACTTTTTTAAGAAAAAAAAACTTGAAATATGATTTACACTCATGTACGGAGTAAAAGTAGCTTGGTCTAAAATTGGGTTGGGCACGAATAATAGAATCATAACACCACTATTTTAGGAGGACACCATCTCAATAAGCTATACTTTCGGATAAAAAGCAAAAGTGTCTGAGGCCAGCTAAGGACAACGCTTACATATAAGGAGTCGACAAAGAGGATAGTGTGTCAGGGCACTCAAGTGCTTGGGCAACTCTTGTCTATACCATATCAAACGTATTAATACCGGGTTGGCATTTCCAAACAATTAGAGAGCAAGTGTTCAGGGGACATTGGACGATAATTTTATCTTATTGGTCTAGGGACGCCCTTTGTTTTTTATAAGTAGACACCTACTCTCCTATTATAAAGGATTATTTTTTATTCATCATTATTCTCTATGCAATAAAATCGTTAGCTTGCTCTCGAAGTGTTAGTGTCTTTCTTAGCTTAATCTTGTCTATTCATACCATAATCATTGAGTTCAAACTCTCTCTACCCCTGATTAATAAGAACGAACTCTCAACTAAGTTACAAGATTTGTCTCTAATCTCTACTTGTTCTACTTATTTGTTTATTTACTTATTATCTTTTTTTTATCTCTCACCCGTTGCTAATATCATAATTGTGTGCTCTTGACTCATGTACAAATTCAAAAACATACCCAATAAGTTCTCATAAAGCGGCGTCTAGGGAGGGTAAAGTGTACGCAATCCATATCACTTAGAGGTGAGGTAGAGAGACTATTTTCATTAGACCCTCTACTCATGACAGTTTCTTAAAATAATAAATAATATATAGTAATAGAATAACAGGAAATAGAAAAAAAACAACAGTACTACAAAATAACACAACAATCTATCTTAAACAAGCATTAATACAAATACAAGGATAAGAAACTACAAGAAACACACTACACTACTACTAACACAAAGAACAAAATAAAGCACCCCTTCCTACTAGTAAGAACTCACCTTTCCTACTATCCTTCTACCCTAATTCACGTCTTCCACATTCCTATCTAGGGACATATCCTCGGTGAGCTGTAATTGCTCCATGTCATGTCTAATCACCTCCCTCTAATACTTCTTTGGTCTACCTCTACCTTGCTTGAAACCACCCAGTGTCAACCTCTCACACCTAAATAACTGGAGTATTTGAACCCCTATTCATCATTCGCTCTAACCATCTCAACCTCACTTTCTGCATCTTGTATTCCACCAAAAATCACCCTCACCTTGTCACAAATAACCTCACTCTTAATCCTATCACCTCTAGTAACTCCACACATCCATCACAACATCCTCAACTCTGCATTTTTCATCTTTTGGATATAAGAGCTCTTCACAAGCCAACACTCCGCCCTGTATAACATGACTGGTCTAACTTCTACTCTATAGAACTTACTTTAAGTTTAAGGGGCACCTTTTATCACATAAAACTCCCGAATGAGCCTCTACTTCATCCATCCTGCACTAATACGGTGAGTGACATCCTCATTAATCTCTTTATTTTCCTAGATCATAGACCCAAGGTACTTAAAATTATCTTTCTTCTGAATGACTTGGCTATCAAGCTTTACTATGATATCCGCCTCAAGCATCTCCTTACTAAACTTGCACTCCAAATACTTGATTTTGGTCCTGCTCAATCAGAACCCTTTAGACTCTAGGGTCTATCTATAAATCTCCAACTTACCATTAACTCATCTACGGATCTTATCAATTAGAACAGTGTCATCCACAAATAACATACACCAAGGCACTTCACCTTTAATTTGTCGCATTAATATATCCATCTCCAAGGAAAATAAGAATGGGCTAAAAATCAAACTGTGGTGCAACACCATTAAAATAGGAAAGTGTTCGGAACCCCCACCCACGGTTCTTACATGAGTATTGGCTCTTCATACATAACCCCTATCACTCTAATATACGCCACATGAACACCTCTAACTTCTAAGCACCTCTACAGAACCTCAGGGAGGAACTGTGTTGTTGGCCTATTTGAAATCGATGAACACCATGTGCAAGTCCTTTTTTCTATTGCTCCACAAGTCTCCTAACAAGATGGATGACTTCTGTAGTCAAAAAACCCTGCATAAAGTCAAACTAATTCTAAAATATAGTCACAATCCTCCTCAACCTCAATTTTACCACCCTTTCTGAACCTTCATAGTGTGGCTTAACAACTTGCTACCTCTATAATTATTGCAATTTTGAATGTCATCCTTGTTCTTGTACAATGGAACCATCGTACTCTACCTCCAGGCTTTAAGTATCTTCGGTGTCCCAAAAATAAAATTAAACAATTCAGTAAGCCACTCCATGCCTACCCATCTAAGTTCTTCTAAAATTACATCAGTGTCTCATCTGGCCTAATTGCTCTACCCCAATGAATCCTACGAATAGCACCCTTAAATCCCTCTACCTTAATGCACCTATTATA
>JBDJHY010000097.1:7567040-7586998 GCA_039654485.1 Withania somnifera
GGTTATGTTCTCACTCTTATAATGCACCAGTTAGTTAGAAGTCTACTTTGCAGTCAACAATTGCTTTGTCTATCACTGAGGATTTGTGATTTGGCTTCAAGGGTTGCTTAGAGAGCTTGGTATAGAACAAGAAGACATCACAGTATTTTGTGATAGTCAAAGTGCTATTCAATTAGCAAAGAACTAAGTTTATCATGCAAGGATGAAGCATATTGATTTCAATATCTTTTGTACGAGACGTTATAAAAAAGGTGGAGTCAAAGTGCAGAAAATCGAACTACAGATAATCCTGCCGATATGCTGACGAAAGTGGTGACTGCTGTCAAGTTTCAACATTGTTTGAACTTGATCGACATTGTTGAACATTGAAGACTGAGGATTGAAGACACAACCACAAATTGTCATTGAGAGAAAATTGAAAATGGAGAATCTTGCCAAGGTGGAGATTTGTTAAATTTGACAAGATTCTATATGGACTAGACTGTGAATATTGGATGGAAGATAAATCTTTCTTGGCGTGAAATGTCAAAGGTAATAAATTTGTGGTAGAAAATTTTGACAACCATTAAATGGTTTCACAAGTTTAGCCTTGACATTTGCACACATAATGATGTCATGGATGACATCAAATGCAAGAAGTCATCCCTATAAATAGGGAGCTCTTGGTTCATTTGTCAAAAACTTTCTCACTCGCCTTCTCATCTTCTAAGGCTTTTGAGTTTTCCTTTCTCTCTTGTTGTATTTCACTTGTATTCTTTGGAGTGAAATAAAATTGAGTTGGTTGTGTCCGAGGACTTGGCAAAGACAAAGTTTTGCCGAACCTCGTAAATCTCATGCTCTTTTCTTTATTGTCTTCTTTTTTACTATTTATAAGCTACCATTAGATATAATAGTTGTGATCTAATTAATCTCTATGTATTCGGCTTCCGCAACAATAATGAGTTCTTCGTAGTTCTTGATTGATTGAAGTTCACCAATTCTTGAAAGGTTCTGTTTTCTTCTAAAGTATCATCTTTCTCTGTTGATTGATTGATTGTCAATGAACTTTTGTTAAGTTTCTTTGTTTTGTTGGTTGAAGTTCACCAATTTTCGAAGTTTTCTATGTGGTAACTAGTACTGGTTTAGTGATAAGTCATGGATTTTGGTTTAGTGATAAGGTGCCAAATTGTGCCGTTTCAAAGAGAAGGGAGATTTCTTCATGGGTAGTAAAGTGGTAATACTCATTTCTTTTCTTTTTGTTCCCTCCTCCTTTCCGTAATTGGCTGGTCAATTAACTGATAATTGGGTAGAATTTGGGTTGGGGGAAAGATCTAGGAAATGGAGCCAGGCAGAGCTATATGAAAGAAAATTAATTGAGCTTACAAGAGCTCAAGGGCAAGCTGTGACTGATTTGAAGCTTCCACTAAGGTGCTAAGTGATGGCATTTTTTGTTGTGTTTACATGACCTAGTAACTTTATCAATATGTAATTCCATAGGGGTCTTGCAAGTAGGGGGAGTGAATTCGTAACTAAGCAAGATATTTTTATCTATAAGCACCAATCAGCCAAGGAACACTGAGGTTCAAATCTCAAATGAAGCCAATAAAAGGCTAAGGTGGTGTATTCTCTGTTTCTAAGTGTTGGTACACTGTGAGAGGTACAGGTTTCTGGTAGATTAGCATGTTAGATCCCCAGACACCAGTCGTAAAAAGAGAATTATCTCTATGTTTCAAGATCTAACATTCATTCTTCTCTCTTTCTGACTTGGTCTCTTTAAGTGCAGGTTTTATCAGGTGACACTTGAGGTTGGGAAACCCCCCAAACCTTACTTTCTCGATATAGACACTGGTAGTGACCTAACTTGGCTGCAGCGTGATGCGCCTAGTGCAAAATGCACCCCGGTAAATTGCTTCCTTTTCCTTGTCTGTAGCTTAACTCTTTGAAGTAAATGTCACCCTGAAAGATCATCAATTTATCTGATCTTTGTATACCATGATATCACTGCACGTTCAACCCTTAAGCATTAGTCTATGTTTGTCTTAACATCTGCATGAATATGCACCTCAGGCCCCTCACAGTCTTTACAAACCTTAAAAAAAAAGTTGTCACATGTAAGGATCCTGTATGCACATCCCTTCATTGGCCCGAGAAACATCCTTGTCATGACCCTCATGAGTAATGCGATTATGAAGTTGCATATGCAGATCGTAGATCATCTTTGGGAGTTCTGGTCAAAGACACATTTTCCACTAAGATTCACCAATGGTAGCATTGTTGTGTAGCTCATTTAATATTTGGGTGAGAGGCATTCAGAGTACCTGTAGTTGACCTTAAAAATGAACTCGAGAGACCTCTCTGTTAATTTCACTTATATTCATTATTAACTATGCAATGTTTTCAATTTATGAGCGTCTAACGTATTCTTTGGCACCAAGTTGTTTATCAGTGAAACCTTTTGCCTGCACCAAGTTACTCTTTGGGATCAGCAGAGCTCTTATTTGACGGGCAGGCCACAGGAGTCAAGGACCTTCTAATTATTTTTGATAGTGGAAGTACCTTCAGTTACTTTGGTTCTGAAGCTTACAATATTTTGGTATCTTCTTTTAAGTGTTATTATAGTCCTAAATGCTTGACTTTGTTTCAGGTAAAGAAAAACATAAATTCAAAGCAGCTGACTGATGCAGCCGATGACAAAAGCCTTCCCATCTCCTGGAGTGGCTCCAAATCCTTTAAATCTGTTAATGATGCCACGATCTATTTAAGCCATTAGCACTGAGTTTCATGAAAGCTAAGAATGTTGAGTTTCAGCTTCCGCCTGAGGCCTATCTCATTCTTACTGTAAGCACCTTTTCAACTGCTCTCTAGGCATTAAATTATGGCTGGACAATATCGACTGATCTTTGCTCTTGTTCTCTCAGGAACATGGATACAGAAGTTGGATTAGGAAACTATAATCTGATTGGAGGTAAGAGTGCTGCTTAAAATAATACATTCACTAAATCAGACAGTGCATCCCAGAGATAGTGCACTGTTAAAAATATCCACACATGCTTGCAGGGTTGCTTTGTCATAATTTTTAAAATAATGAAGGAAAAGCACTGACAACGAAGAGAAGATTCAGTTCTTAATCTTCATAAACAACCAAAGGGAGCACTAGTTTCTGAGAAGAGTTTGTACCAAGTTCTTTCTGCATTTGATCTTTTTAATTCCGTTCTTTCTTTCCATCTACAGATGTTTCTCTACTGGACAAAATGGTGATATACGATAATGAGAAAAAACAGATTGGATGGCTTCCAGCAAACTGCAACAAGACTTCATAAACCCTATGATACATTTTCTTTACATTATTGGGGCTAGTACATTGCTCAGCAGAGATTTTTTCTTTTCATGAACTGCATCAATCATGATTATGGGGAAGATTATCATGATGCATACCCTACCAACATAGGCACACACACGAAGGGACGTGTCCTGCAAAGTTCTGACTCGTTGAAACGGAAGGCCAGAAAGTAAGGTGACAAAGTGAGAAGCTAATGTGGCTTTCATGCCATTTTCTGTAAGTGTGTCTGAGTGACAAATATAATTGACCAGTCATTAAGAGTACAAATATATTACTGAAATGTTCCCTATGACCTACAGTAAAGATACCAGCTTATCCTAATACATACAGTATGGGATCAGCGCACATAACTATCATCTCCTAGCTGAGTCTTTCAGTTAGCTGTACACTCTGGTTCCCCATAGTGTCTGCTGCTTATATGAAGTTTTGGTGTTAAATGATGAGCTAGTCATTTCACTTTACATCTGCAATTGAGTTATTGCAGTTGGCGTGATACCTGAAAATTACATATTAGATAAATTGAGAACAATTTATTGAGGGTAACATATTAAGATAAATTTGTAAACCAGAAGGCAATTTGAAGATTTAACAATGAAATGAGGGGAGGTATTAGTGTAGCGTTGAAACACAAAATTCATCTAGCAAATAAATAATGCCAGTGTTATATTTGACATTTTTGGCTTCTGGAGATCCTAAGTAAATTTCCATATACATCTTTAATAGGTATTCTTTTGCCATTTTGATATAAAGAAAATTGCATCTTATTTCGAGATGTCTAAATTTTACTTCAAAAGAATATGAATCAATCCAAGTCTATTTTAGTAGAAAATTAGTCTAGTGACTGACAAACTAAATGTGTCAAACAAATAAACCAAGGAAATAGGACACATTTGTAAATGAAAAGATTCACGTATTAGGGAGGAACGCATTTCTGAATAGCCTGGAAATGAGATAATCGTTTCCGGTCTAATATTAGTCGGTGCTCTGGAAATAGAAGCTGGAGACCAACCTTAACTAAGCACATTTAAGGGTTATGTTAACACAGAAAATCAAGAACGAAATCAAACTTCCATTAAGTAAAAAATGCAATTCATTATCATGAATGGAGGGTTTCAAAATATGTTATTATCTTTACCTGTGCATTTATGCAATTAATCATAGGGGACCAAATAACATATTTATCTCCAGAGTAAAGATCAGGAGGTCATTGGAGAACAATAAGAGTATATTTGTTTGGATTGTGCAAGCGTACCTTAGATGTCAGTGAGTTCAGCAACCCCAAGTGAAATGCTATAAAACATCAATCAAGCACTGCATATTCAGAAAAAATAAATGTAATATCTAGTGTGAGTCCCAAGTGGGAAAAAAACCCAGAGTTAAATCATTTTAAAAGGTTTTTTCAGTTACAACAAAATATTCCTGTTAAAATATTTATCCCCCCTCCAGAGCCGGAGGGGCAAACAAGAGGTAAGCCAATGTACTTATAGAAGACCATTCCATTTGTATATGCTGAGAAGAAAATATTAATTTGTCTCAACAACGTAAACATGCCAATTCATCCACATCTAACACCACACACCATAAAGACCAATCGGACATCCTCGATATAAATGTTTACTAAGTTCTGTTATATTGTTCATGGAAGGCCAAACTTTCCCGGACATGTATACAGAGGCTTCCAAATTTTGAAAGCTCCGGATGTAACAACATTGAAATGTAACTAACGCAGCAGTTTGTGAAAGTGGTGTCAATATTCAGAGAGGAAACCTGTAACTAATATTTATCAGCAACTTTTTACACAAGATAAAGCCTTATCTACTTTGGCGTAGTTAATATTTTTGTTAGAAGAGATAAAGTGTTGTATTCTACATAACCACAAGTTTTTAAACAATGAATGGGACATGCTAAAAATAGCTTTAGAAAATGAACCTAACAGGATTCGAACTTGCGTTCTTGGGGGGAAAATCTAAGCTTTAATCACGGGCACCTTGAGCTCCATTGCCACTCAGGGTGCCACGGTTAATATTTATACTTCTTATACATAGATATATATATATATAGAGAGAGAGAGAGAGGCATACACATATATACAAAGTTATAACCGAGACGTCATGCCGTCACTCCCACCCTTCTACACAGATCTGCCCCTGCATTTATATCATAAGTTTGATAACCTCATCTGAAGCAGCTGTAGCTTCAATAATTCCAATATCCCAGAAAGAAGATGGATCAGATGGCCAAGATCCAGGATATAATAATCTAATGAACAGCTGTAGAATTTTGTATAATGCGTCCAAACCCTCGCGGAAAGATTAAAAATAGAAGGAACTACAAATCACTGCACAGGTTTTAGCCAAGGGTCTATCGAAAACAACCTCCCTACTTTTACGAGTTTGGGGTAAGGATGTGTCTACACCACCCTCTCTAGACCGCATTTGTGGGATTACAATAGGTATGTTGTTGAATTACTACACAACAACACATTTTTCTAGACAACAGATGAACCGGGTAGGATATTAGTATTATCTAATACATAATTTAGATGTGCAAAATCATAACCGCAAAGTAGTGAAATACATAAGTTTTAACCTGCAGTTAAACAGGGAAAAACACATGAATCAATATTTTCTGCACAACATTCAATATTCAAGCCGAAACCACCCTATGTAATGAACAAATTAGCTCCCAGATACACAGCAAATCTGCAAGCCATATCTTGGAAGAAAGCTTTCAAAGCTGGATTACGAGGATGCCAAAAACTACATTAGTCTTTCAACCCTGAAAATCACCTTTTATGTAGAACTGTTCATGTATCCTACAGCAGTCAATCTGTGAGGTTGCTCCACAGGCATGCAAACAATTCTCACTTAGTGATTTATCAAGCTTTCAAATATTTGACTTGGTTAGGAGGTCCCTATCTAAGGAACCTAATACTGAGAGTACCAAAGCAATGTCCTTGAAGTGTCTTAAGTTCACTTACAACAAGAACAACAACATACTCATTGTAATCCCCCAAAGTGGGTTTTAGGTAGGGTAGTGTGCAAGCAGACCTAAACTCTACCTCAGAGGTAGAGCAGCTGTTTCCGCTAGATGCTCGGCTCATATTATCATTAGACAGTTTATCTAGGACTTAGTCTTTTTTGATAGAGCATATATCCCTATGACTCAAAAGCTTCCTCTTTCTTTCCTAGTAGATGCAAGTGTAGATGGTAATTCTTGCAAAACAGCCTAAATACCAACAACAATAATTGATCTAAAGATTCTTAAAAGAACCACAAATCAAGTGGAAAAAGAAACATTTCCTGTTCAGTCAGTCAATTAATAAATTTAGTGCAGGGAGCAGTCTAACCTTTGCACGACAAATCTTGGTTATGGCCTCAACATGAAGGCTTTGCAGCTCTTCGAGTGCATTTATATCCAAGCCACCCAAATCATCACCCTAAAATTCAGTAAAAAAATGAGATTTATCTTGTAATGCCAAATAAATGCCAGATTGATGACATTGTTTCTTGAAAGAAGAGTACAGTACGACCAAGACTTCCGAGTCTTTAATCAAGAAGCATGCTCATAGTTTTTCAAAGTAAAGCGCACAATTTACAGAAAATAGAAGTTATCTAACAAATAAATAGTTAGTTATTATAACATAAAAGTTGCTATTCAAATGATTATTTCAGCATCCAATACACAATAATGACAATATTAAGAATCACAACTCGAATCATATGCCACTAAAATGTAACTGCAACATGCCCACAAAAACATAACCTCAATTAAAAATTGATTATTACTTTGTCACCCAGCCATATAAAGAATTAGGTTAATGGATTTAATTGCTTTAGTAATTTTACTTAATTAGCTTCGCAGGCAAGGGTCAGTTTTTATTTTAAAAACATCAGGCTATAAATCAAAGCAAGGAACAGTAAATGAAGCGTGTGACAGATGATAAAGGAAAAAGAGAACTATTAACATCAAGAAAGAGTAGAAGAAACAAACAGTAGAGAAGCTCAGAAGCAAAAGAAAGCCGAATAGTAGTCAGTTGATGAAGTGTTTATATTTCACAGAATTAGTTAGCTCAATGTTCACAGAGTTGGTTAGTTTCCTGATTTCAGTTAGAATCAATTGCCAATTGTGGAACTCATGGATGGATCTCTTTAATCTTTGATTCAACATAAAAAATCCACCGTTCTCTCTCTCCCCCATTTGGCTCTTTTTTGAATTCATTAGAACTCTCAATTCCATACTTTCTCTACAAACAAGGTGAGGTAATAGCAAGACAGTAGCAACTGGAAAAGGCATATTAATAAAAGCCACCAACTTAAGGCATGGAAATGAGAAAAGAACATACCTTTAATCTTGAAACTAAATCATCTAGTTCCTTGCATCTTTTCTTTTCCTTATGGTAACGAGCCTTCAATTCTTCCGACGTATCCACAGCAGGAATGTTTTCAAATGCCTTGCTAACTGTTTTATCTTTGGACAGGGAAATGTCATTTCTTGATTTTGCTTCCAAGATATTAGACACATCCGACCCCTCAAATGAGACAGTCTGGGGAACAGGACCAGATTTCCTCATCTTCGCAACAAGTACCCACATATTGGCAAGCTCATTCTCCATATCTTCTTCTCGCCTCTTTGTTTCATCAAGTTGTTTGCGCAGTTCTCTTTCTATTTTATCTCTCTCATACAATGCAGCAACCAGAGAAGCTTCTCTCTGGTGTCGTGCATTCAGTTCTTGCTCCAACTCATTCATTGATAAAGAATCTTCTGTCTTCCTTACATGTGCATCAGGTCGACCTTGACCATCACCATTTCGCTTCATATCAAATGAAACAGGTCTCTGACAGCAGCTTTTTTTGCAAAGCACATCCTTCTGAGCAGTAAGTTTGGCATTTAGGTAGGAGAGCTTAGTTACCTCTTCAGCTAAGTTCCGGAGTTCTACTGCTGCTGAAGCTGCCAGCTCTTTTGCATAAGAAGCTTCCTCAACTAGCTTTTGATGGTGAATTTCAAAAGTTTCCTTCTCCTTCATAATTTGCACTTTCTCTTGTTTCAGGGACTCTATCTCAGCAGTCTAAGAGCAGGGAAAACATGATAATATATATTCTATTTACAAAATTTACATCAAAAGCATATCAACTGAAGGAAAGCTTACCTGTGAAAGAAGCTGAGAGTTCAAAAGTGCATCAACACTAGAGTCCTTGGAGACCTCGTGCACAAATCTTTTATTTGATCTCATATCATTAGTTTGTGTATTTTCATTCATATTTCTCTCTTCATATGAATGAGCCCCAGACTCCTTTTCAAATTTAGCTTCTATAGATCCCTCCGAATACACTGCAAGTGTGGCAGCATGATGGTCTGCATCCTGCTGCTGGCATGCAAAACATTTTTCTGATAAGGAATCAACTTGTTGCCTCAGCAGAAGGATAGTTTCTTGCATCTCAGAATTCTCCATCGTCTTCAGGACCAACAATTCATTAGAACTCGGAAGAATTTAACATCTAAATAGCAGACCATTGAAAGACTAGAAATCTACCTTTAATTTTAGTTGCTCTTGCAGTACCCTGTTGTCTGCAGATTTAATCTTCTCATGACAACAAACTAAATTTAGTCAGTCCAGCAGCATTTAACTAGGTAGTTAATTCAAATGATCAAGTCTAATACTGCTCAAAGAGCTGACCATACCTCCAGTTCGAAAGCCTTCTCATTTAGTTGAGTAGCTAGCTTGGAAAATGCCTACATTTAAGTGAGGATCAGAATTCCAATGCTATTATGTGATAAGAAATTACTCATGGTAAGAAATTAGACCTGGACTTCGGATTCATCCTGCAACAAATGGCATTAACATAACCTTTTGCTATTACACCCCTCTAACTCTCCTGTTTAGTCTAGGAGTCGGACAGCTTTCCGTAAATAGTGTTAGGATATCCAAAGGGATTTAAATGGCCATGAGCTACTCCATCCATTGCCTTAAAAATTTCGGGTTGGATACTCAAATTCTTTACATGATATCAAAGCCAAACACGCGCTTGAACAACCACTTTCTCTCTTTTTCACTCTAGGCTTCTCTCTTTCAACTTAGTCCATCAAGCTATTAATAATGCTCCAGGCTCAATCATTAGCTTGTTGAGCTTAATCTGTCTCCTTTATTTCAAGCCTGCTTCTGTTGAGCCTCTTATCGCTACTGAAAACCAAATTGAATCCATATGGAAACGCTACAACGAGATTACATGTGTAGGAGTGTATAAAGAATGCAACATCTGTTCCTAATTGGTTTAGGGGTTTCCTAAGGGGTTTAAATGGTCCTAGACTACTCCATCCATTGCCTTACGGTCTTAGGTTGGATGCTCAGATTCTTTCATCCAAGGAGTTGTACTAGAGACCATTAGGGATTTTATTTTGAGGAATTTCTTTGACCGAGGTTAAGGGTTATGGCAATTTTAGAAACTGCAAGATTCTTTAAGAATGTGCTAGAAGAGTATTGCCGAAGATGAAAGTGAAAGATGACAAGAAATGAGCCTAAGAAGATCAGACAAGCCTTCGTAAAGGGACAATCTCTCACTCAAACAAACCAACAAGTGCAAGAAAAGTGAAAAATAAAGGTTTTACTGGACTTGGACCAACTCCAAGTGAATCGCATTGGTCATACATCCATCACAATGCTCGATGACTCTGGACTTTATAAATTTAGGTCAATTCTAGATTAGGTTCACAGGTTCACTAGAAGTATGCATGCTCCGATGCAACTCCTAAGTTTTCCAAATAGATTATGAGTATTTGTGCATATCTTTTTTCTTTTGAATTTACCTGAGATATCTCAATATTAGTTGAACCCTGAGGCATCATCTCCACTGATCCAACCATGCGTTGCTCCAGAACACGTATCTGATACTTTTTTTCTCTTATTTCATCCTTTAAGCTTCGCATTTGCTCCTAATCATGAGACAAATATAGGCTTGACTACTAATATACACATTCAGTATCCACTATATTTTGAAAACTAATATAAAGTTCAATGTTAATAAATGCCTAACCTGAAGTTGCAAATCCCCAGGACTCTTAACTGCTTGCTCTGATACTCGTTTAAGAGAACTAACAGATAATGCAACCTCACCAGCTAGCATCTTCACTTGCTCGTGAAGAAGATCCATTTGATCAGTTATAGTGGTCCCAGTCTACAAAAGAAGATTGAGCATCCTAGCAGAGTTATAAGCAGAGGAAGACTGTAAAATCCTTATCCGTGAAATTGCATACAAACTGATGGACTAGCATAAATTAACCTGACAGAATGCACAAAAATGTGATTTTGGAAATCATGAGTTCTTGACATACTCAAACCTGGAAATCATTGTGCATTTCTGTTTCTAAGCATCTTGAACATAAAGTCAAATTTGATCTCACCTCACATGCACCATAATAAGTTCATTAAATCGATTACTTCCAACAAAAAAATAAGCAGTTCTCCAAACAAAGCCTTCCAGCTCTACCTATTTTAAACAACACACCTTTAAATCCAACTGCTTCAACTGGAAGATTGAAACCATGTAATCTAACTCTTTACATTCTTACAGTAGAACATAGATGAGTTTGATGCCTTGTGTTACAGACAAAATGTCTGATATGTCCTTACAGTTAATAAAGATGCTATGGAGGACGAGAGAACACACCTTTTGTCGTAGCACAATAAGTGAAGAAAATCACGGGTTAAGATAAGTAGTGTAAGAATCGGCAAGAATCATCTTTATAATTTTAAAAAAAAAAACATAATTTCTACTGAATTAATTTTTTTAAAATAATAAGAGGAAAACCTCAAATTGAAGAGGTGGGTGCAGAGCAGTTGTTTCAGATAACTGCAAGAAACTGGCAGGCTAAAATGCATGAACAAATTTACTGGAACGACTACATTTTTTGCAGATCTCATAGTATTGAAGAAATCAGGTGGGACATGTCATCTAATTACATTAAATATCCAGGACAAACTAATTTCTACAAGAAGATTGTGGATGTGCTTTTCTTCATTCTTTATGTCAAATCACCAGAAATTAAAACAACAAAGGAAGAACTTACTGGTGGAAGCCGACCTCCAGTAGCTGCACTAAACAAATCACCTGCTTGGGTTCTATCTGGAACAAAATCTACTGCTGGAGCACCATCCCCTCGCTTACCAACAGATCTTCTCCGCCCTTCCTTCACATCACTGAATATAACTCTACTTTGCAATGACTTCAATGAAGATGCAGGCGAACCACTTGCAGAGCTTTCATAATCGGCATTTGGTGATGATCCAATCAGATTTTCAGGCTTCTGCACCATCAACTATTCATTAGTATGTTGTTCTATGAGATAAATGTTCTGTTGATATCATACCAAGACAGTAAATTGTTATTATTTTGGAATAGAGTGTTTCTGGAGCAAGGAATCATAATCATAAATTGGTAGAGTTTTTAAAACAACTTCTAAGTAAGAATTATTCTTTGAACAGATCATAGTTGAAGGACTACACAGAGGATAAAATTCTGATACTTAGGAGACAATTATTACAGTGTATAAAGATTTAGATGAGGAGGTCAAAAGATGATCTTATTGAATCTGCAGCAGCTTTAAATACATGAACTAGAACTAATTTAAGCTAAACTATAGGTAACTACTCCTAGATACTCTCCAGCATTAGTAAAGTGTAGGCAACTACTCCTAGATATGCTCCAACATCAGGAGACTTAATCAACTATAGTAAAATATTAACATGAGATAAATAAAATAATATCCTATGACTTAGTCGAAATAAACAGAATACAATGATACATTTAGTACTGTGCTATTATTGTGTTCTTTTCTTTTCCTCTTTTGATCCTTCATCTAGCTCGTTCAACTCGTGCATGAAAAGTGGAGATTGGAGAAGGGGAGAGACCGATAGTTCTCAAACTATACGAGCACATACTATTGGTAATGAATGGAGTGGATTTCTTGTACCTTTCGATTTGGATACCAGAGTGCCCAGAAAAGTATGCTTATCTGCGCACTTTGGCTGCTAGGGAGTGATATTGACCGCAAAATATGTGGAGGACCTTACGTGATTTTTTAATTGTTGTAAGAGGATAATCTTACATGTCAGTTGGTGGTGCTATATGTTATGGATGGTTGGAAGATGTACATAGCTTCTTATTACATTGGAAAGTGGTTATGTGCTTGTGGTGGGAGATTTTGAGTTGACTTTAGAGTACAACACGTCATGCCAAGAATAGTGAAGGAGACACGTATACCTACGCTTTCAGAGGATAGAAGTGAAGACTCAAGCATGAGATGTAGCACCACTAGCTCTTATTTGGATAGTGTGGAGGGAGAGGACTAGGAGAGATTTTGAAGGGGTTGAGAACAATGTTGTAAATGTTAAGAGTAGCCTCGCGTCCCTAGTTTCTGTTTGATGCAACCATGGGGTTCTTGGTTGTGTAGATGATAGGGTAATATTTGATTATTTGTAGAGAACCATATTTTGGTCTAGGATTCTCTACTTTTTAGCATACTTCTGTATATGGGATTTCTCCAGCATTAATAAAATTATTTACCTTATCAAGATTTAGCTTGTTCAATGTATCTTTCTTGTATGATACTACATAAAAGTATTATTCTGCACTCCCATCTTCATCTTAGCTCTCCTTGCGTCCCCATGTTGTTTCTATTTATTTTTACCTTTTTCTGTTTTATTATTTGTTTTGTCATTTAGTACTACACAATATACCTTTTAGTTTTGACAGTAATGTTCTGTTTCATGCAATAGCAAATTTATTCCTCTATCCTAAGTCTTGGTATGGGAAACACATTACCAACCCGACAAAGTGAAATGATGGATCATCTTGTTATCTGAAATGTATAACAAGCAGAAAAGATGCATCCAGCTGTAGTCCATCAATCTCATACTCTTCTTACATCTAGTTAACATTTTCTAAGAGTTGAATCTTTTGTGCACAACAAAACATATGCCAAATTCTTGCATTCTAATACATGTTTCTCTGATTTCCTAATAGGAAACATTCACCTTTTACTCTACCAGCTGAAATTCAACGACAGAGATCACTGTTGCAGTAGCATTAGAAATATGAGCACTTATATGGCTTGCCTTATTCTAACAAGATCTTATACCACTATCTATGAAGAATATGGAGAAATATTAGAAGTTTACTTTTGACTTGAACCAGTCAAGCATCCCTCTTTTTCTATTTCTTCTGAAATCTTTGACCAATTCATCAAGGTTTATGACACCCTCTTTTCCATCGGCTGATATTTCGGAATCAATGCTTCCAGCATCCTCGTCAATCATGTATTCTCGTTTTCTATCTGGTAAGTAAGCTAGCTGCATGATCAATAAAAATAAACATAAAAATGATGAGAAAACTTTATGATCATATGAATACATTCATTCAGCAAAGTAAAGTGCTCCATATCTGGTAATATATCTTCACTACTTATGTAACACAAAAGTAGTTAGGTTACTAGTTATCATGTATAAGAAGACAGCTGCTACCTCATCTTCTCCAAAAGAATGTCTGCGTCGGTGGCCAGGCTTTTCATGGATATTAGGTTGCATTGTACTTTTTGTGGAAACTAAGATTAGCTTGGTTAATCTTTGAATCCTTCCCATTAACGCTGCTTTCGCTTGTTCCTCCTCTTCCAATCGTGATTGTAACTTCACCTGCCCAGCTTCCAACTGCATCACATACAGAAATTATGAAAAATACAAACCACAGAAATGGCATGTGAAATGAGCCATAATATCCGGGGAAGCAGCCTCTTATTTTCTTTGTATATTTTCAAGTGATCACTGCATTTTATTTTCGGTGCATCTCTGTTTGGGATTTCATATAGTTTCGTAAAAATTTATACAAAAAAGGTGTTTCCCCTGCAAATTTGTGTACCATGCCTTGCTGCATAATGCACACCCTATGGAGAGAGGAATCAGTTCATGACTTTTTCCAATAAGCAACCAAAAATATTATTGATGAGCTCCATGAGTACTAGGTCCCCAGGAGTCTCTGTTGATACAGACGTGGATCAGTTGGAGAAAATAATTACCGACACAGAGGGTTCTCTGGAGCTGCAGATTAACAAGTAAGCATGGTGTAATGATGTGATGTACCTGGAGCTTCAGATTAACCAGATCATCTTGACTGGGTCCCAATTTCTGATTTTCCATAATGCCACGCTTTAGAAGATTAAGCTCTTCTTTCAAACAGGATATTTCTCTCTGATACTTTTTGATGAGAGACTTCTCGTCTATAATCTGAAATGGTTCAAAACACATCACAGATATACTTACAACGCGTGGATGATTCTGTTATAGCAACAGAACTTGCTCCTTATACTTTCCCTCATAATCTCACCTTATTTTTTGATGCTCTTATTTCCACATGCTTACTTCGATACGCAAATTTCAAGGTGTTATGTGTCTCCTCTGTGCTGCTGGAGGCTGGTGTTACAGTGCAAATGAGCTTCAGAAAATTCAAAAGAGTGAATCAATGCTTACGTTTTTTCCCCTTCTTTTGCTGGGGCTAATTGAGGGTGGGGGGAAAATACGCATCAAACTCAGAGAAGAACATTTGAAAATATCATAAACAGATGATTTACAGCTGGCAGAGATGATTTACGAAAACTTACAGAAACTCGACCGTGTCCACTGAGTGATGATTGCAACAGACGTGTGAGCTTTGAATCTCGATATGGGATATGAGTGGATTTTTCATCTGTTAATTTAGATATAACCTACATCATCCATTGTTGTAAGTCAATATACAAATTCCAGCACTGTACTCCATAAGTAACAGCTAAATCAATTATTTTGTCCATTCTGACGAAGAATTCAGCATTCAATCTGGGGGAAATGAGAGGGACTGTTGACGCTCAAGAATAGTTTTAACCTAAGAAGAAATGAAAGAGACATCAATCGAGACAAGGGAAACCCTCATGAATATAAATAAGAAAGAAGTATCTTACAGTGCCAAGAGTAAGCAAACTTTTGTTAATGAATGAACCCTCCCTCCTCCTTACCCCAGTTGTCTCAGTCTTGGAACTTTCGGAGCCTGCCAAGTCAATTAGATGCTACAAACAAGAGTTGTGTACAGCATGCATGATCAGCATAGTAAAAAAACAGAATGAAAAGATAAATCATAATGCCTGAACACCATAATGACAACAGTAGTAAGAAAATTTGTATTTTTAATGAACTAAGGGCCAATATCATCAAATAGCCAACAGGTAAATTTTCAAAAACAGGATTAGACCAAAGTAAGACAAACTACCAGTTGTGATAGCGTGACTTCCTCCCCTTGATTTCCTCCTTGTGGACTGCTTTCAATTGTCTGGCACAGAAAACCACCCATTAGAACTCCATATCTACAAAAGCCATGCAGATGTGCAACAGCAATTCAAGAATTCTCCATCAATACCAAATAATAAATGCAAAACATTGGAGAGTGAACAATACTAGGTCTAAATTTAGTAGTGGAACTTGCAAATTGGGCTTCACCAATCCTTTTGAAATTTCTGAAATATAGAAAGCCATTCTTGCACTCCTCTGCCCCCATTACGTCTAACAAATGATTTGCTCTTTGAGAATCAAAGAAGCGTATCTTTGAACCAATATTTGTGAGAGTTTTGACGCTTTACCACCATATGGCACTTCTAACAATATTCATCTGTATATTACTAATTCAAATATCAAACCAAGTCCAATAGTCATTTTGACAGTGCAAATTTGACTCAAGGAAAAGCATTCTGTAACATAAAATGAGAAATGAATATATATAGCCTATTGAACATCCGTTGTGTACTCAGCAACATAATCAACTTTATTCTCAAAATTGATCAGGAGACGATTTCATAAATTTTCCTTTTGGAATCAAAGACACAGCAATCAATATCTTAGTACACCATATACTGGCTGAGAATCCAACTCTGGCAGTTTTAATCAACTTGGATCTCAATTGTAAGTAAGACAATACATTGAATTAATTACTTATTTTGTCATTGCGCCCAATTTTTTAGTTTCAAAACATATCATTGGAGTGCATAGGTGGGAACTTCATTGCACTTACCTAAGATGTGTGCCAGAATTACTCATTTTGAGTTTTGTGCTATTATAGAAAAGGGCAGCCGGTGCACTAAGCTCCCGCTATGCGCGGGGTCCGGGGAAGGGTCCGGCCACAAGGTCCAGTATACGAAGCCTTACCTTGCATTTCTGCCAGAGGCTGTTTCCAGGACTCGTACCCGTGACCTCCTGGTCACATGGCAGCAACTTTACCAGTTACTTCAAAGATTCTCCTTCTTTTGAGCTATTATATACAAAATATTTTCCTTGCCTCCCTCAGTTACCTAGACTGCTGCACTAGCCTTACACAAAAGTGAGTGCAAACAGTGAGATAATAACCATTAGAAATTGAATATCCAAAGAAAAATCATTTGCAACAGATAAATTGCTCATCAGCTAGAATACAGCAAAGAAGACATCCTTGGCTATTTTTTGAATGCAAAGAATACACTAGAAAATAGTTTTAAAGGAACAAAAGAGATGGCTACTACCAGAGTGAATATTGTATGGCTCCGACTGCTCAGTAAATTAAAGTTGTTGGATCCCACATGTCTGTGCTCTGTTTCAATGTGCCATCAAATCCAAAGATACATGTTAAGAAGTTTGCGTTGGAATCGAGCAAAATGATGACATATCAGTACTTGGTATATAGAAAGAATATCAAGGTCATATAAATGCATAACGTCTTGAAGAAGAACAAGAAGCTAATTGATTAGCAATGAAAGAGACTGTGAAATTTCCTTTTGTTGGAGCTGGCTTGTGTGATGAGCACAATCTTTTGGGGAGAGCTTCTTTTTTTTTTTTTTTTGAGAAGGTAGAAATTTATTGACTGAATACCAAGAACGTACCAGAAGCAAAACTATAAAAAGACTGCAACATCTCCCTAGCAACTCCAGAACGTCCATCTATTGATCTATATTTTCAGTGAAACTATTTTTACACCAACAAAAAAAAAATATGGTTCTTTTTTCCATCAAAACAAAGCATTATTTCTTTCTAACCAAATAGTCCAGAATATGCCCAAAGGTATAGTTCTCCAGATTTGCTTCAGAGCCTTGGCATTCTTTGGTGTTGCCAACCCTCCAATAATTACTTAACACTCAGAGGCATGATCCAAGAGATCCCACAAATACTGAAAAAAATTCCCACTGTTGTCGAGCTTTTCTGCAATGCATAAGTAGGCAATTCACAGTTTCCATCTCTTCTTCACATAAGTAACAGCTATTACTTAGTGCAAAGCCCTTTTTCTGAAGATTGTCCTGAGTAAGGCAAGCTCCCCCATGCTGCAACCCAACCAAAACAAGCTACCTTTATAGGAGCTTTAGTTCTCCAGATCCCTGTCCATGGCCAACTGAAAAGCTACCTTTATCGTTGTTCCATTAGAAGACTACAACCCTTCTATACTGAAAAGGCTCCATCATTACTAGCTGTCCATACTAGAGCTTGTTACTTGTCAGTACATGTTAAGGTAAGTGTAGACGAAACTACATCTAAGCAAATGTTGCCGAATGTTTTAGGATACATAGCCCAAATACTAGTACTATACATGAGATGGTTCCAACATTGGTTAGAGTAGATTAAACTAGAGAGGTGGACATTTTTTCTGAACAGCCTAAAAGCTAAGGGACAAGTTAACTTAAACTCATAAATCATAGACAGATGGAAATAACCGAAAATAGCAGAAAGAACCAAGGTTTCATTTTAGCTAACAAGTGATAATTGGTGAAAGATCTTAAAAATGGAACTGGTCTTTGGAAAGATAAAATCCCAAGAAGACATAAGTATCATGGTGGACTAATTAGGGCTCACGGGGACTCTTCCTACTTCAAGATGGTTTGGGATGCAATTGAGCAATTTTGAAAATAAATTAACTTCATGGAAGAAGCAATGTGCATCTACTAGAGGACATCTTAAATTGATGAACAGCTCTTAGCAATATACTGACCTACTTTCTATCTTTGATTCTATCAAGAATCATGTTAACAAAATGTTAAACTATGATATCAATCTTTGTAACTATGGTAAAGATTGGTGAAAATCTGTATACGCCTCATGGATCTCTATATTTTGTAGCTTATGTTAGTTACATATTCTTCTGTATCAATTAGGAAAACTCTATTGTCAATGCTTTCCTTATTTAACACTGTTTAAACGCTCAAAGGTTGAGATAAGATAACAATCAAGCTAAACATTCTCAAAATCTTTTCTCTCTCCTTCATTTTTCTGTTTGGTATCAGGGGTTGGTTAGTAAGTCCCTCCTTTGTACTTTTTGAGTTTCTTTTTCTGCATATCAAAATAGTCATTCCTACTTAAGAAGACATTTCTTCCACAGTTTAACGCATCTCCTGGACTGTGCCTAAGGTATTCTCTAGTGAACATTTTTATGGTTGTAAATATAACCATGACCTACTGATCAATAGAATATGATTACCTATAACGAAAAGTATCACAAATTATAACTGTAATTATAGCAATTTCTTCTTTAGTATAAAGACACAAGAACGAATTTCTACAACCTTCACCAGATGCTATTAAGGAAAGTGCATGAGCAGGAGACAAAACCACTTCCTCCTTGATCCCATCAACATAGGTCCCCTGCAATTTTTATCAAATAAATTGTTAGAACTTCGAATAATAAGCAGCTTTCAAGAAAACTAATCGTGTCAAACAGTAAAGAGGAAATAGGCTCACCAATTCCTTAGTAATTAATGAACTGACTCAACAATCCAGCAATAACTAACACTAGTCCAGAGGGGGTTACAGAAGGGGACACTTATGCAGCTATCTAGTTTATGCCCCAGGATAAAGCACCAAGAGTAGATGGATTTCCTATAGAAATTTTTAACAAGGAATTTGGGGGCTGACTGATAAGAAAGATGTGTTTGAAGTTGTTCAGGACTTTCTTTCTTTTTAGAAAGCTGGACCTAAAGTTAATTGTACAGCTATCACTCTTGTGCCTAAGAAGCAAACCCCTACTCATGTTAAGGATTATAGGCCCATTGTTTGTTGCACGACTATGTATAAGATCATTGCAAAAGTGCTTTCTGGGAGGCTGAAGATTGTTATTGATGGCCTCATGGGTTGCTCACAGCCTGCCTTTATTCAAGGTAGACATATCCTGGATAACATCATTTTCAGTTATACCTGCTTCCCGGGCCGGTCCGGGTCAGTCCGGACCATTTGGTCCATGGCCCGTCCGGGCTCCGGTCCGGGCCGGGTCAATCCGGGCCCGATTAATCCGGTCCAAAATGATTGATCCGGACCGACCCAACCCACGTAAACAGTATCCGAGCCAACCCATTTTATAAAAAAAAAAATTAAACGCGTTTATTAATTTAAAATGTATATTTATATATTTTAAATTTAAAATTAGTATGAATATACGAGAGTTGTTAATAATAATTATATATAAAAAATATAAAAATATAAAAAGATAAGTTATTAACGATATATTTACTATAGTATAAATATATGTATAT
This sequence comes from Withania somnifera, assembly GCA_039654485.1. Lineage (NCBI taxonomy): Eukaryota > Viridiplantae > Streptophyta > Magnoliopsida > Solanales > Solanaceae > Withania > Withania somnifera. The sequence goes on from JBDJHY010000097.1 coordinate 7,586,914, forward strand.
AATATATTTACAAAAAAGATACACTATATATTAAAAATATACTATAAATATATATATATATATATACACTATATATTAACACTAT
>JBDJHY010000097.1:7594937-7620496 GCA_039654485.1 Withania somnifera
TGTGTATATAAACATCACTGTATTGTAGGACAAAACATAAGAATAAAGATCCAATTCTTCATATGAATAACATGCCTAAACTCATTCAAGTTGCCTATGGTGATGGGCGAGGGTAGGATACAAAATGGAAATATATACCTCCAGCAGGTAAAGTCAAGAGCACAAATTTAACGGTATAACCCCCTTTTCAGCATATGTCATTCATACATCAGAATATTACACCTGTATTTCACATCTTTGAAGTACAAAAAAGCTGAGCCGACTGGTATTGGACCAGCTCTAAGTCACAAGACAAGACATGAATTAAATCACAGAGCTCCTCAAGGTCTGCAGTTATCATTCGTCTTACCTCAATTCTATCTCCCTCTGAGAGTATGTTAAATGTTGTTTTGATCAGAATAAAAAAAATTGAAGATAAGTAACACTAAAACCAAATTAATGACTAGAGGAAAAATATCAGATCATCCTTACCTCATTGTATATTTCAAGATAGGAAACACGAAGGAGAAACTCCCGCCCAGGTGTCTGATACAAATACATTTGAAAGTCAACTATAAACTATGAAATGTTCTCGAAATGGTGTTAAAGTTCATGAAACTACAGAACCAATTTTTGCTAAGCCATGAGAGCTGGGTACCTCCTGTATAATGCCAAAGACATCCTTCACCGCTAGTGGAATAATACCAGGAGACTTTTGCTCTCCCTACAAAACATGACGAAAATTTAGCTGAACGTTTCAGATGGAAAGCGATATATCTCTACCCAACTTGACCATGGTGCTACATATAAATTGGTTCTACACAGAGCAACAAAGGCGACAAGATGTGCAGGATTCTAGTTTATGTCCAACGTCCAGTTAAAAAATCAATTTGAGAAACTTCAGGATGAAACCTCCCCTGAACTCGGCTGATTGACTTGCCAATTCAAACAGATTATATAGCTTCAAAACATCAACAGATAACTCTTACAATCAACATAAAATCAAAATCAAGAATTATAATACGAACCTCTTTCCAGCGAAAGTTTTCTTTAATATTTCTTCTAGATATGGCTTTGTATAGAGTCAAAAAGTCCACTCATCATAAATTAAGCACTCACCTTTCACTAAAGAAATCGCTTCGGTAGTTTATCCTGACGATAATGATTACAGGCAATGCTAACAAAAATTGTCACAACTTATCTTATTTATCTGAGAAGTTTGAGACAAAAAAATCTAGGCCTTCGAAATAACTTCTTTGAATCATGGTGGCTAGATGAAAAGGGTAGTTTATCTTCTTTAGATGCTGCTTGGTAGCTTTTGTTTTTAGCTGCTGGAAGTTTTTCATGAGTTATGCCTCTCCCAGTTGAGTTCCCTCCAACACTTTGGATGCTGTATGGTAGCTTTTTCTTTTTTAACAACTACAATTTCCAGCAATTACATTGCTTTTCCAGTGACATCTCTGATTGTTTCTTGCACTCTGGGTTCGGTTGGAGTATGCAGTGCACCAGTTCAGTATTCACGGAATTTTTCAGGCAAAATCTGATTTTATTCTCTGAAATATACTCTGGCCAGATCTTTTGGCTATATTTTGTGGTTATTTCCTAATATTTGGTTAGAACTCTCATTGATCCAACCATGTCTCCTTTTTTTTTTTTTTAATGTGTCTGGTTCAAAAATGCGGGATTTAGAAATTCAAGTCTCATGATTACTTTGGAACCCTTAATGGGAAGTTCAAACTATTTAGTTTGGGCTTACTTGGTTGAGTTGCGAAGAAGAAACCCAGCTGTCAATGACCTGAATACCACAATTTCTGTTGGAAGAAAACACCTATGGGCATCTCAAGGCAGATTAAATGTATTTTCTTGAGGTTTTCCTATGTGTACTGTCTTAGCAAATAATCTCTTTTCAAGACATCTCCATAATTCTTACAAGATTCAAAGAATAGCCACACTCATTGATCTTCATTCCTACTTTTCCTGCTCCAGCACTTCCGAACAATACGCCAACCAACTCATTCACTATGCTAAACCAATTGACAATTCCTCTCATGATACAGGTCCACATATGACGCATGACTCATCACCTACCCAAATTCATCCCCTACTTCAATAGAGCCCTCATCAAATGAAGTTAATCTTCCAATTGCGCTTCATGAAGGTAATTGAACTGCTCGCAAGTCTAACCTTGACTTAGGTTATCACCATTTGTCACCCATCTATCATGCATATGTATAAGTTTATCTACTGTCAAAATGAATTTCCAAGACTCTGGTAGAGGCGATGGGGCTATGATTGTAAAAAAATGACAGCTCTTCGTAGCAATGGTACTTGAAAGATAATCCCTCTACCATGTGGCAAAATAACAGTGGAATGTTGCTAGATGTTTACTGTCAGAAGGGGCCTGCTGGAAAATTTGATCATCTAAAAGATAGATTGACACTTAAGGGATATACTCAGATTTATGGTCTTAATCATGGTGATACCTATTCTTCGATGGCCAAAGTTGCATCTATTTGTCTCTCTATCTCTATGTCAGTCATGTTTCATTGGTCTCTCATCAATAACTGTATATCAAGAATGCATTCCTTCAAAGAGAGCTTCATGACTAGTTTAGATGAAGCAACCACCTAAGTTTGCATCTAGTCTGAATTAGTATGTCAATTGTGTCAATCCCTCTAGCATGGTTTGGCCATTTCAGCACTGTTGTCTAAATTTTGGTGTCTTGCCATGCTCTGAGGTTCAACGGATCATATGAATTCTACAAGCATTTTCTAATGTTAAACGCATAGTCGTGGTTGTTCACGTTGATGAGATTGTTATAGCAAGTGATGATCATGAAGAAATTGTTCAGCTCAAGCAACATCTTGTTAGTTATTTACAAACTAAGATTTGAGTTAACTGTAAGACTTCCAAGAGATCAACGTGGCACAATCTAGAAATATTGTCATTTCGAAAAGGAAGTAAACTTTATTCAAATCCCAGCAAAGATTAAAACCACTAGGTGATTCTTCCCATCTCTCTTAGCCTAGGTGGATAGAGTTACTTGATATCTGTTGCTAGTAGAGGTGGCAGTTATCCTATGGAAATTAGTCGAGGTACGAAAAAGTTGGCCTAGACACCGCGGTTATCTAAAAAAAAAGGAAGTACACTTTGGCTATATAGGAAGAAACCAGTACGTTAGATTGCAAACTAGTTGATACTCTAATTATCAAACTGTTAAGCTAGTTATAGTACAGCTCGAACGAAACCATTTCAATATTGAAGGCTTATTGACAAGCTAAATAATACAACTATTTTACGCCTTTGCTTTTTCATATTTCCTGTAAACACTATTCAACTATTCAATTGCTCGAGGGAATAATCAAGAAGTTCATTCCTTAAATCTTTTCTTTCTCCTTTTTCACATTCTTCGTACCAACATATGGCTTTACATCTTGGCATACATCACTTCTTTTGATGGCTGGATGTTTCATTTTTTCACTGCCAGCAATTAACTACAATGTTGGATCTATAATCATTTTCAAAGTGAGGATCCGATAGAAGTACGAAATTCTGATTGTTCAGAGAATACGATCGGTTCTATTAAGAATAGGTCGTATTACGGGAAAAGGCTCTAAGATCTGTTGGGGCTTAAAGCGCAAAGCGCAAATAAAAGTATGGACTTCAATGAAAAAAGGCGCAAAGGGAGTATAAATACAAATATTTATGTTTAATCCTATAAGTATAGTTATAAGCATGAGTGACAAATACACAAGCAACGAAATTGAAAAACAATAACGATAAGGTGAAATATCAATTGCTTAGAATCGCCTCTTGAGAAGAGACTCGTTGACAAGGAAAGTATGCGTTAGAAACTTGATGATGACAGTGAACCGCACATAAAGCGAGGCGAAGTGCTCAACATGTTTTGAGCCTCGCTTTAGGGCTTTAGCGCGCCTTTGATAACACTGAATGGATGTACAATATTCTTCAAGTGAATACACCAAAAAGCATGGTGAGATTAAAACGATTAATTAAAGCTTAACTAAATGACTTACATGCATTGTATGAGTCTTTCCACTGCTAGTTACACCATAAGCAAATACAGTTCCTGCAAATGGGAGGAATCAGTGGTGTCTTTAGTATAAATAATTGTCTCTTCTATCCAACCATAGAGCACTTAAGTGTACGATACTAATGCTTAAACATAATTCTCAGTTTTCATTTAGTTGGCCCCAAAACCATGTCGATTGATGATTCACATGTTCAGTATGACACTTTTGAAGCATACATTAAAGCAACAATTTATGGCTTCTAATAATAATGGCTTAATTATCCTTCTCATTTAAAGCAGAAAATGTAGACCCGAAATCTAAAGAGCTGTAACTTTAGTTTCCACATTCCTCTAACAAGAGATGAAGTCATTATATTACAAATTTTGCAAACAAGTAAAGGGCCTTGTTCAATTAATTTGTTGCAGTATGAAGCACAACTATATATATTTCCAACCGGTTTGCATCCCAAAGAAACTAATTCGCGAAGGAGTACCAATGGATGAATTGATACATTTATGGAAAAGCCGAAAAGGGGAAGATGGAAATTGCTTTGGTAGAGAAACCCGAAGTCAGGGCATAAAGGTTGTGTTTCTCCAACAATGACATACTACTGTATGATACAAAAAAACTTGTAGTAAGTAGATTGATATTGTATCAATGGTTTGCAGTTAAAGAAAATTGATATTAAATTAATTCAGCAGATGAAACCCCAGGAAAATATTCTTTAATTTCTATTTAAAGTACCAAAACTAAAGATGGAAAAAAATGCATTCTGGCTCTGTTTCAGTTATAAAGTTGCAACGTTGAATTCAGCATAGATGCAGGAATAACTACCATTAATTCCTTCCATGGCACCACCCACCACATGCTGAGCTGCAACATCATAAACATGGCGTGTAGTTGTTGCTGGACCAAAAACCCTATCTGCATGAAAGAAATGACATTTCCATGTTTTTAATAAATAAAAGTAACAGCATGTCCATGGAAAGTGACAAACAATTAACCTACGAATAGGCAAACAAAAGGAGTAACAACACTAAACAATCTAGCAGCAAAATTCAAATAAAACTGTGACAACTAGATGGAGAAATCCATTACACAATCCCCAAGCTGATTTGCAAAACAACAAATTCCACGTGAAGGTTCAAGATAAAAGTCATTCTTCTCCTTGGAAAGTCATTCTAAAAGAATAGACACCATAAAATAGAGAAGACATTCCAATTCTCTGAATTTTCTCCATATATACCAAAATCATTGGATAAGAGGAGCACAACAGAGGGACAATAACACATATCGAAAATCAAGCCATGAAATGGTTAACATGTTATTGGCCTCACAAACTAAATTAACAATGTAGGTCACTTTAAGCTGGAGAAAGAGAACATGAGGCAGCATAAAAGAAATTTAATTCATTAGTCAAAAACAACCCATTATTGTAGTATCCATATCCAGAGTATATGTCACCCATGATCAAGGAAATGCAGCTTCATTCACCGTCAAAGGAAAGATTTAGGTCTCGATGTTTCTAATTGTGAATGGAAAGAGAAGGAAAAGGGACAAAGACGACGAACAGTAGGAAGAATGGAAGAAAATAACGATAGAATAAGTTCTATGCTTGCATCTCCTTTTTGTTCCTTTGGTATTTAAACAACATAATCAAAAGTTAAAGCCCTTGTTTTCCTTCTCATCCTCCAATCTTGTTTCTTATTTCCTTTATGTTTCCTTCCCACTGAAGTTTTGAACAAATTTAAGCTTGGAACCTATGCGTTTAATTTAATTCATACAGCAACAGACTGAATTTTTTAATATGGCCAATAAAGAAAGGTTTTTTTGGCAAAAACGAGCAGGGGAAAACGTGAGACAGTAGCCCTTCATGAATGAGTTGTACCTCCTACAGCATCAATTCTACTTTTTCACGAATGAACTACTACATTAAATTTTTCAGGTACATACACTTGAAAAAAGAGAGCTAACAGTTGCAAGTGTTAAACACTAACCAAAACTATAAGCAATTTTGGAATTGTTCTCATTGCGAACCGTATAATCTCCATCGGCATACCAAGCTAACTCATCCCCTTTTCCAATCTCACGAGCGCTACACCACAAAAAGATGAAAAACTCCAGCGGTCATCATCACCACAGCAAATGAACCAGCCTAAAAATCGAGAAATTACTCACTTGAGAGGACGAAACCGAACAGTAACAGTGACATTCTCCTTAGACTTTCTGGAAGAATCCTGTGGACAGTCGAAACTATGAATCGACGGAGAAAGAGATGATTTTGCCGGCGGAACAGTAGATGAAGTAGTACTGGAGGAAGGTGTAGTAGGACGCTTGGAGGAGGCGGACGGCGGCTTACGTGACCGGAACGGCGAGATTGATGATCGGAGAGACATTGTAAGAGAGAGACGAGCGTAGGTCAGGTGCAGGCCGGCCAAATTTGCCGTCCTTTGTATATCCCTCCAAAATACGCTATTTAAGCGGGGTCTTTTCCAAAATTTTGGGAGTGAAATGACGAAAAAAGCCTCCTGACTTTTGGGACCGTTTGGGAGGATTCTTTTCTCGTCTCTGTCGCCTTTTCTCAAATTGTAGTAGGACCGTGAATACGCTATAAGAGAGTTTAAAAAACTTCAAAACTGATGTTGATACTACTTCTTTGAGAGGGGTTGGTCCATAAAAGATGATTACTAATAATTTCGGTATATAATATTGGAATTGATCATTTATATTTCAGTATAAGCAAACTCTGAGATACTTGGTTGGAACACTCCTTTACTCTTAACTTTCCTGTAAACCGGACTTCATTCCTAATGCCTTGCATTACCACTACTTCTGTTCCGATACTCTTTAAAGGGTCTGCCACAAAGCTTTTCCAATTCACTATCCCTTACATATTTATTCTTTGTATCAAGACGCATTGATGAAGCAGTTAATCGTAACATATAGAACCATGGGCGGATCTATGTAGAGTGGAGGTGTATCACGGCACTTCGATGTGTCGATTGAAATTATATATATAGAGAGAGAAATATATAAATATTAATTGTGGCACCTATAAAAATAATGAGTCTTGTGGTGCCCTTTTTTTAAAGCTTTAATTTAACACACAAAGGACGCAAGTTTAAACCTAGACGAATATATTTTCTTGAAATTTTTTCGTTGTGTGATATCTTTTTGTTGTGAATTTATGTAGTACAAGTAGAATAAAACTCTAGACCTTTCTAGCTAATGCCTAAACTAACCCAATGTGTCATGACCCAAACCCGAGAGGCGTAACTGGAACTTGATGCTAAAACTTAGGTCTAATCCAACTTGTTGAACCACTAGTTAACGATGCATAGCAGCCACATATAATCAAGAAAACAAACAAGTATATCTCGTCTAAACAATAAACCCTCAGCCGACAAGATCCATGTCAACAACTTTATAAGAAAGCAGCTACTTCCAACTGTTCACATAATGCAATAAACAGGTAGCGCACAAGTCTTGTTTGGACTGTCGAGGACCTCTGTAGAAAAACTAAAATTAGGTATATACATATAAACCATGCCACCAGGTAGCTGAATTAAACGATCAACAGTTATAACAAGGCCCAATAGCCAATAGGATACAACTAATCAACATACAAGGCTACAATGATCCTTAGGGCGGTTATATAACCCACCAAACTAGTTTGCAATTCAATATGAATACAATACTTGGTGGGTCAGGGTCCCGATAAACCCATAAACTGTTTGTAATAAAATCAAACGAACCTCAAAAACACTAGCAACTCCGGAAGAAATGGGCTAGCCAACATATTGAAGCTCGATTGACGCTACTGAAAAGGCTTATCTGATAATCTGTCAGGAACTGCAGGCATGAATACAGCACCCGCTGCCAATAGGGTGTCAGTACAAAATAATAAACCGAGTATGTAAGACGAATAATAATTGAGCAAGTATCATAACGTGCTAAATGTAAATATAAACAAAAGGATCAAAATAATCTGAGTGTGCGTACCGTCTCCTTAGTAAATATAAACAAAAGGATCAAAATAATCTGAGTGTGCGTACCGTCTCCTTAGTTTATAAATACATGAACTATATTATAAAGTATTGTAAATACACAAATAGGGAGACAGAGATTAGAAGGAACGTACTTACCTATTTATGGTTTAGACCTCAAAACCATAATTAATTCAACAATCAATTTAACCTAACAAAGTTAACTATATCATCAAATACCAAACGTACTAAAAAAAGAGTCCGAAATAATCCTAATACAACCTAACCGTTCCTGACATGGATCACATAAAAATAATCAAACAATAACCTAATCGGTTCGATAAGCACGGCGGCAGCGACAACTATCAAACAAAGCCACCTACTTCCCATAACTTAGGAGGTGCCAATACAGTCTATACACCCCTATCGGTAATTCCCTAGCCCTTATGCAGTCGTTACATCTCAATAGCCTCTCGAGGACCATGCACATAGCCTCAAATGCAGTTTTTTTTGTCCCAATAGCCACATAGACACCTTATATATCATAATAGCCCCCAATGCACTCTTTGTGTAGCCCTAAAGGCAGTCACTATCTTCCAATAGTCCTATAGGCATCAAATAGCCCTCTTAGGCATCAACATAGCCTCGTAGGAACAACATAGCCTTTTTAGGCATCAACATTTCCTCGTATGCATCATATAGCCCTCTTAGACATCAAAATAGTTGCGCAAGTATCACATAACCCTTTTAGGCATCAACATAGAATCGTAGACATCATTTAGCCCTCTTTGCATCAATATATCATTGTAGGAATTATATAGACCTCTTATACAACTATTACATCTCATGCAGAATCAGCTTTATTATGGGCCAACCCATAGGCATCAATAAACTTCAATAGCTCTGAATGTAACTGCATATCTAGATAGCTCTAAATGTTGTTGTCATGTATCTGTGTAGTCCCAGAGGCATAAGTAAAATCTCTATAATGTTAATGTTTGTTGAGGCCAAAAGAATTTCATAGGCAATAGTCAGACGATGAAAATATCACAATAATAACAAGTAGTCATAGACAATATAAATGCCATCAAAATATATTTTCTTGGGCTAGTATAGAATAAAGTATTATTGAAAGATACTATATCATGTTGTTGTAGCCAACTCAATGGTGCAATATTATGAGTCACAATAACGAAGATATACATGCTACAACAAGCTAGGGCATGCATAAGGCAATCACAATACTCAAGTAGCCCCAAAGGTGAGCAGGATAAGATACAAGCGACCTATATATGTAATTTAATTCATTTCTAGTACGAGGTTGCTATCGATAGAGTAGGATACCGACAACGAATAAATATATTTACTCTTACAACCAACACAATCAACCAATATGGCTAGAAATAGATCGTATATAATATACTAGCCATATTGCCTATATGCTCTGAAGAAACATTTCGAGAAGGAAGGATACCTTTATCATACCTTACGTTGATTCTTTTGCATTAATCAAAACCTAGATTGTAACCTCTTTAGCTACTTCTGTTAGGGCATACTATTAACTATGTGGTTTTTGATATAGTATTGTTTATAGAATGATTGTTTATTTATTCAATTCAATAAAGTGTTATACTACATGGATCATTTTTGTCATGTATGTGTCCTCAACTTATATAGCAGATGATCTAGTGTGTAGAGTTTGAACTTATACATATAAGATTCAATCGTCGATTCTTATAAGTTAAAGTTTTAGTTAATAATCGTAGATGGAAATTTGGACAAACCATCAAATTGATTGTAGCACGAGATTAAATGTATTTTGATTACGAGAACAACATAGTTCTAACTTCTCGTGCTAGTACATTTGTATTGAACAAGATCAATAAGAGATAGATGTTTTTTAACTGACTGATAAAACATATTCTCTAAACTATTATACTTATATTCTTAATCTTGATATAATTATTATAAGCTGTCTATATTCGTTATCGTTTTGATTTATTAAAATGTGAGATTCTGAGATGGATCGATATGCCTAGTAAGTTGGATGATAATAAATATATATTGGTGAAATAATAAGTTAGTTGATGGAATCCATGTCTCGGTATAGAGATTGATGATATGCCTTTATGAGAAGTTTATAAGTTTTCATATGTAAACCCTGAGTGGATTTATGAATCCGACATATGAAAGAAGTTGAGCACTCTAAAAGGAAATTAATTATTAAATTAAATTCATCAGTAATTTAATTTATTAATTAATATCTGTAATCTTAACATGACGTAAGTGTTTAATAGGAAATTACGAAATAAAATAGAGGAGTGCAATTACAAATTTTTAGTGAAATAATTTGTAATTTATTATGGTAAGAATAATTTATATTAATTTAATTTTGAATTATTCCATAATAGGAAGACTCAAAAAATTAATTATGTGGTTTCTACAATGCCTAAATTAACTAAAACTCAGAATTCTAAATTTTATGGGAATAGGGGGAGAGGGACGATTTTGGGCAAAAATTATCTTCTTATTCTCCTATTTGGTTTTGGAGGGATCTCCTAAAAAATCTATAAATAGGACCCTCCTAACATAGAATAAAAACAAGGTTTTCTACACAATACTTGTCAACCCAATTATTGAGAGAGTTCAAGATTCAAAATTTGTGTTCACACTTCGAGAGATACATATTAGCTATGCTATCTATTATTTATGTAAGAAGATCGTGAATTATTTATGAAAATCGTCTGCGTAAATTATATTCCTAACAACTTCCACATCACAATTCCTTCAAATAAATAGATGCTATCAGCAGAGAGACATAAAACCCACGTGCTGCCTCTTTGAATTGACAAAAAACAGAGCCAAAATTGATGGAAAAATTATTGATGGCTATCAACCTCCTATGATCAAACAATTTTATACAAAAGTCTTTCTAAAATTTTATATAAGATATATTGAGCTTTAAAAGATATATGTTTTGGGATTAAGTATGGTACATGGTGCACAACCAAGACTAGGATAACTCTCTTTCTTCAGTTGTTTAGTAGGATAACTTTTAGTTCCTAGTAGATATTATGTTATTTTTGTTAAAAATTTTTAAAAATTACACGAACTCTGATAGTTAGAGGTGTGCTTATTAAAAAATATTTCACTTTAATAAGTTATTCTAGTATAAACTAGAAACAGAAAATAATAAAGCTTTTCATCCAAAAAAAAAATCCTAGAAGAGAAAAAAAAGAACAAATTATTCACTATGTTTTTCACCAACACAAAAAAATTAGTTATTTTTATATTAATTCACTCTGGGCAGGTTAAATGAGACATTGTTACTTTTATTAAAAAGTGTTTAAGTTTCAAGAATTTTAGGCATGCTTGAATTTTCATAATTTATATAAAGAAGTTTTCGTGACACTTGGGTGGGACTTTTATATGAGTTTGATTCACGCTAAATCAAGCAAAGTATGTATTGAGTGTCGATAACTTTATTTTAGAGCGCCGCAAGAGACAAGATATAATAGACCTTAATATTTATTTTAGAATAGACTTTCTATTGCATAACATCGTAATACAAATTTTAACAATAGTTCTTTTTATCTGATATTGGTTGTGGAGTAATAAAAATATTTTGACGATTCAAAATATTTTGAAAAATATTTTGACGATTCAAAATATTTTTTATTATTTTATAAATGAATTGACATATGAAACATATCAGTTTTGACATGGATATATTTTTAACGAAATAAAAAAGTAACTCAAAGAAAATATAAATTCATTGAGGTAATTGTTTTCGATAAAGACTTTTGCTTTTGAAAACTTTTTAGAGTCGCCACTTAATTTATTTTTGTAAAGAAAATTAAGGAACTTTTAATAAAAACTAAGTCCTGAAATAGGAAAAAACTTAAACTTTTTCCAGAAACTGGGTAAGCAGATCTCATTAATACTCGAAGAAGGTTTTAAAGGCACTTGGCATATCCGCTAACACGCGATTATTCATTCATCTTAAAATAACTCTTATTTAATTCATTTTATTTTTAAAAAATGATTTTATAAAACTTTCAAGTATTTGCAAAGTGATTGAATTTTCACCAAAGTATTTTAAAAAGAGGTTGATTTTTGAAATCGTTTGCAAAGAAAACACGAGAAAAGACATGTCTTTTAGAGAATTCTTGACTAGCTTTTTGAAAAATAGTTTTGTTAGTTCAAATAAAACAAATAATTAAGCATATCATAAGGTAAAAGAGAGAGAGAAAAAAAAAGAGTGGTTTGGGTTTCTGACCCAAACTCGAATTAATTGGGCCCGGTCCTTCTTTCTGTATATCTGGAAGAGAATCAAACCTCGCTCAACATTATCGGGCTTTTTAGACCTTTTTCCTTCCACATGTCGTAAACCTAACAAACTTGGGTCTTATGACCCATTTCGTTGACACAAAACTAAAATTAGACCTTATGTCAATTACAAATCAAATGAAATAAATGAATAAAATAAATTAAAATGGGTTTTTCTGCCCAAACTATTATCGTTAACGATCTTAAATGGGCTCGGCCCATTCAAATTATTCCTGTTTCGTGTCTACTACTACTCTTTGATGGCCTTCCGCTCACTTTTATTTTCTTCAATCCTAAAGGGGCTTGTTAATAGGGTTTCGACTCAATAAATGTAGGGAGGGAGTCCATAGTGAACTTACATGGATGACATATGTAAGAGCTAAAAATTAGATATTTGCTCAAATAAGCTAATACAATATTCTACAGTAAAAATAGTAAAGATAAGCAAAGCAGTCATTAAAAAAAAAATACTTAAAGAATGTATCACAAAAAAAATACTCAGAGAAAGCAACCGATAAACTGGATGGAAAAACTCAAAGAAGACAACTGATAAACTGGATGACAAAGATAACTTATAAACCACCTCACCAACCTATTTCAGAATCTCAATGGGCTAATAAATCGAGGGTCAAGCTTTCACTTCTTTCCCAATCTCACCACATCCTTTACGGTGACACTTTAAGCAAAACACGGTCACTCTCCATGAACTCTAAAGTTCGAACCTGCCAAATAACATAACTCTTTGCCTAATTTGGGTTGTTAACAGTCGATTTTGAATAATCGAAACCTACTCTATGGAATCATGAAGTTAATCTATATCTAAGGCTCTTACCTTAAAACCATTAAACCAGCCTATCGGAGACCCGCAACCCTACCATATAAAGTCTTAAACGGCCATCTGAATACTAGAGCGATAACTATCATTATAAGCAAACTTTTCCAATGGTATGTGGTTATTCCAATTGCTTCCAAAACAAAAAAAACACAGGCTCGTAGCTGATCCTCCAATACCTGAATCATTCGCTCAAACTATCCATCAGTCTGAGGATAAGAAGTTGTACTTATATCAAGTTGAGTACCCATACCATGTTGTAGAGTACTCTAAAAGTGCAACGTGAACAAGGACCCTTAATCGGAAATATTAGAAATAGTGACACTATGTAAAAGAATAATCTGCCTGAGGTAAATATCTTCTAGCTTCTCAGTTGTATAATCAACTTTGACCGGGATAAAATGAGCAGACTTGGTCAAATAATCCACAATCAACTAAATAGAATCATAACCATTCACAGTGTTAGGTAGCCCTATAATAAAATCCACGGTAATCCACTCCCACTTCCATAAAGGAATGAGCATCCTTTGAGACACTCCACCAGGACTTTAGTGCTTAACTATAACTCTTTGACAGTTCAAACATCTAGCCACAAACTCAGTTATATCCTTCTTCATGCCACATCATTAGTAGTGTTGGCTCTAGTCATGGTACATCTTCACCGCTCTAGGGTGAATGAAATATCTTGAACAATGGGCTTATGATAGAATCAATTGAATCAAATCGCCCACCTTAGGAACACAACCCTACTACCAATGCGCAAAACACCATCAGAATTAAGCAAGGTCTCTTTTGCTTCCCTTTTTAATGCTTTATCTTTTATAATGCGCAGTTTCTCATCTTCAAATTGCTTTTCCTTTATTTTCTCAATCAAAGAAGAACGGGTCTTAACAAAATCAAGGATACCACCACCATTTGAGATTGACAAAGGAACCAAACTATTGGCTTGATGCTGAACATCCCCATCTAATTACTTCTCCTCAAGATAGTCGAAGCAAGACTATCCATACTAGCTGATTTCTAATTAAAGCATCAGGTACCACATTAGGTTTACCTGGATGATATAGAATAGTCATATATAATCCTTCAACAACTCAATCCACCATCGCTGTCTCAAGTTCAAATTCATCTGACTGAAGATGTACTGACTGCTCCTATGATATGTGAAAACCTCACAATATGCCTCGTATAAGTAATGACTCCATAACTTCAACACAAATACCACGACTGCCAATTCTAAATCATGGGTTGGATAATTCTTCCCATAGGCCTTTAAATTTCTAGAATCATAGGCTATAACCTTGCCCTTTTGCATTAACACTCCATAAAAAAAAACTCTAGAAACATCACAAAACACGACAAAAGGATTACCCTTAATAGACAAAGTTAAGACTAGAGATGAAGTCGCCTTAAGCCTTTGAAAACTCTCCTCACGCTCATCCAACCATTAAAATGTAATTCAAGTTAGTCGAGTTAATGAGTCAGCAATAGAAGAAAATCTTGGCATAAACCAGTTATAATAACCAGCCAAGCTAAAAAAACTACGGATCTTTGTAGGAGAAATGGGCCTAGTCCAACTACAAACTGCCTCAATCTTGGCCAAATAGACCATAATACCTTCCTTGGACACCACATGCCCCAAGAAAGTCGCGGAACTAAGCCAAAATTCACATTTTGAAAACTTGGCATACAATTTCTCCTCCTTCAACCTCTATAGCTCAATCCTCAGATGCTGCATATAATTCGCCTCACTCCTCACATACACCAATATGTCATCAATAAAGACTATCATGAATGAGTCAAGATAAGACTAATATACATCATTTATCAATTCCATAAATGATGCTGGGGTATTAGTCAGCCTGAGGGACATCACTAAAAACTCATAGTGGCCATATTGAGTCCAAAAAGCTAACCCAAAGACATCTGATGCCCTAATCCTCAATTGGTGGTAGTCGAATATCAAGTCAATCTTGAATAATACCCCAGTTCCATGCTACTTGTCAAATAAATCATCATTTTGAGGGAGGGGATACTTATTCTTAATACTAACCTTGTTCATCTTCCTATAGTCAATGCACATCCTTAACGACCTATCCTTTTCTTTCGCAAATAAAACATGGGAACATGTGACACACTCAACCTAATAAGGAACCTACTCAAGAAATCATGCAAATGTTCCTTTAATTCTTTCAATTCTGTGGGGCCATATGATTGGGAGGGATAGAGATGGACTTAGTGCCCAAATTTAAATGAATACCGAAATCAATGTCTTTGTTGGGAGAAAACCTTGGAAGATCAGTAAGGAAGATATCTGGAAACTCACATACAATTGGAATAGACTTTATAGAAGGCGTATCAATGTAAGTATCCTCCATGAAGGCCAAATAATAGAGGCAATCTCTGTAAATCAATCTATGAGTACGAAGAAAGAAAATCATTCTACTACGATAAGATCCACCAAAACCCTTCCACTCAATAGTTGAACCATTAAGTATATCTAAAGTGGCAGTCTTGGCATAACAATCCAAGATGACATAATGCAGAGAGAGCCAGTCCATACCCAGGATGACACTGAAGTCTACCTTATCAAGAATAATCAGGTTTACCCAAATATCATACCCTATTACAGTAATAATACAAGATAAATACACCTGATCCACCACTAAGAAATCACTTACAAGAGTAAAAACATGTAGAGGCATAGGTAAAGAGAAGTAAAATAGGTAGACATTTATAAATAAGTAGATCTAGGATCAAATAAGACTAAAGCAGGTCAATGGCACACTAAAAAAATACTTGTTATCACTACATTGGAGGACTATACCTCTAGTTTACCGAAAAACGTATAAAAATAATCCCTTATGCTACTATAATGAACATTTCCTTACCAACAACCATCAAAACTATAGCTCTACCATCATCTCTACCAGAAGTCCGACCATCTCTACGAGGCTGTGCTCTGCCCCGACCTCTCTCTAGGGGTGTTGTTGCTCTAGTTGAACACTAATAACTAGGCTTGGGCCCTCTCTATCAAGATATTAGATTGTCTCAACACAAAAAACTTGGATCACCATAAGTAAAATAGGATCGAGGAATCGAAGTTTGCTAAGAAAACCCAAATGTATCTGAATGGCCACCACTGTCCAAAACCCTCTAAGAATACACCTTAAATGGCCACTCATTAAAGTCAACCTAACTATAATACCTAGTACGATGGGGTGCATGAGAACTCCTTCTGAATGAACCCTTACCACGGATGTAGAACTGAGAACTGACTAGACGAATGGGGACTCTTGCCCCTCGTATCCCCGAACTCCTCTATTTCAATTATCCCAGCCTCCTTGATTGCACCAATAATCTTTTAAGAAGTTGCCCCCGATGGTCCAATCTGAACAAAGCCACACGAATTGTAAATGTCAAACCACGAATAAACTGACAAATCCTCTAAGCTAGATTGGTGCAAAGTGAATGGCATACCTTAATAAGGCACAAAAACAGATCTTATACTATGTCACTTTTATGTCGCCCTGAGTGAAACTCTCAAATCAGCGTTTGTTCTCTTCTCTCACGCTCCAAGAAGCATATATGTCATAGTAAGCCTGAGAAAACTAATCCTAAGTGATCGGAGGAGATCCAACCGGTTTATCTCCCATATAAGACCACTACCATTATTGGGCTGGCCCACACAACTGTAAGGATTTATAAAGAACTTTGTGTGAGTCTATCAGCCTCACACTCTCCAATAACTCATAGAAAAAAGTTAAGAACTTATGATCCTCCTTGGCTCTCCGACTCTGAAATTGGGGCAGATCTATCTTTCTGAACTTGTCGTATCAATGCTGCTCTTCGTCTGACAGTACAACCCCAATCACTCCTGAGGTAGAAATTTCACTCCCTCATCTCTGTGAACCAATGGTGGTTGTTCCACCTGATCATACACAATAAATATCTGTTGTTGATCTGGGGTGTCAGCCCCTACTCCATCTTAAGAACCACGGGCTTGGCAGCTGTACTATCAACCTGTGTCATTGTCTTTAAAATACCTAATACTCGAAACAAGGTCTCCTAAAGCAATGTTGTAGCAGTAGAAATAGTATCAAGGCTTCCTGTCCCTCGAAAACATAAATCTTTTTCTCAGGGGAAGCTTCTCTATCCTGACACTGCACTAGTGTAGCACTACGGTCTCTCCTTTGGCCCCATCCTCTGGCTCTCCCCCGACCTCCAGCTGAAGCAAGGAAGACCCTATCTCTTGCTGTGAATCTGGTCATCGCTATCCGCCACAAACCAAACCTTTTCTTAATACACAAATGGACATAACGCAAGATACGAATGAAAGAAGTATGGGAACAATTCCTAAAACTTTCTATAGCCTCACGAAGATAAGTTACAGGCATCTCCGCACCTATAGGCGAGACTCTACTAAAATTTGGCTTGTAAATTATGAGACCCATGAATCTAGTTCTTTGATACCAACTTGTCATGAACCAAAAGCTCAAGTCGTGATGACAACTAAGCCTATACAATCCTATAAGGGTAAATATAAAAAAAATAATGAGTCAACGATGAGAAAAAAGGTACAATATAATAACCAAACTATAATACCACCTAGAAATCGATGTCACCATGTACAAGTCTCTAGATAAAAAGTAATACATAGCTAGGATACATACCCCATCCCCAAACATCTTGAATCCTCAATTAGTATCTAAGACGAAACATAAAATCATTAGGGAATTTACTGGATGAATACTTTCACAATCTCGAACCTTGGAACTGATATGGAAAGAAATGACCAAGTTGCGCCGGTCTTAGTACTTACACAAGTGTAGAAAGCAAGGGAATGAGTACCAAAATAAGCAACGGGTACCTATCAAGTATCCATAACATGAGCCTAAAATAAAGTGGTGACGAGTCACCAACTACCCAATCACACCAACCATAATTCTCCAGATACCGTATATCAATTCAACCATAATCCAATATCTTATAATAAAATAAAAATGATAGATATAGCGCATATGGGTGATAATACTATAAATCTCCTAATATAATCCAACTATAAACCAGGAAATTAGAGTAACAAACCACAACTAAATCTGTAACTAAACAAGAGAATATCAACAAGGCTCCACTGGCCAACCATAAATAAAAAAATCCATAATCTAGGGAAACCAATCTAATAAAGTTAAATGCAACATCTTGTCCATAGCCCATTCAGAGGCGGGCCTACATCCCTGATTCTGTTTCAGAACTTATGGGATATATCCCATTTATTGTGTTATGGCCTCGTAGACGATGTTCATAATAACTTGATTAGTATCCAACTCATTAGTCCAATTGCAGTAGGAAAGGTATATTCGAGAAACGAACTCATGAGATGAATTCTAATAAGAATAGGCTAAGGTGAAGAACTATCAATGTCAGTCATAACCATCTCATAGATCCGATCTCATCTAGATCCATCTATTCCGTTCAGCTCTCCATAATATAGGCATTTCTTATCACTTTTAGGAGGCTTTTCATTTCAATCTCAAAAGTATGTATCTCACCTCATTATATCGTGGCAATAGCTAGTGCAAAGATCTCATCATAACTGTCTATCTCGGACTCATAATATCATCCCCTCAACCAAAAAAATGGTATGTCTCAGTATCACATCAATGAATACAAAAAAATAATCCACTTCGAGCATGCTTAAGAAATAGGGGATCAATCATATAAGCAAGTGAATGCATGGTAAATACAAAACAATGCAATCTTACGTAATGTGATGCTTGTCTATCACCAATACCAATAATCATGTCTTATAAGGATAATCGAATCACATACAACCTATTACATCTCACACTTAGCGAGTCGGCAAGATATAGGCGATCCCCTCACATTTTACCCTTAATGGGTTAGCAGAATCTGGTACCCTAAAAAACCCTTAATGAGTCGGCAAGATCTGGGTAATGCATAATAACACTCAAATTATACCTTCTAAAGAACTACAAATGGTCGTTGGTCAAATATAGAACCTAACTGGGTTGGGATCGATCCCACAGGAAATATGGTATCGTGTTTAGGCTTAGTACCAATATTTAGTCACTTGGTTTTTATTTCCATAAGACATGAAAAGTAAATGGGGGATTAGTTGGTAAACGAGTGTTCTTTGTAACTGAATGTAAATATCAATTGATGTAAGTTATAACAGGAATTCAAGTGATGAGAAAACCTAGGATTATGTTCACTTGAGTTCTAACAAAACTACGGATTGTAAACATTAGTGGTGTTGCAATCTTCCTCAAGTGCAGAGTTATTCATAGTAACAATGCTATTTATCTACATGTTTTCAACCTATAATTAATGATAAATCTCTTTTGCACCTAGTTCGAGCTGCAAAAAAGTGCATTGTCTCCATCGTATTAACTCAAGATGATTACCCTTATTACCGCAATAATTATTAGACAAGGGTTAACACCCCAAATTTCTTAGCATAAGCTCATCTCCTAGTTTTAACCATAGGGTTAGTACTAGCTAAACCTAGGCATGTTCTAGTGATTCTAACCTCTAAAAATATGCTAAATTATAGATAATATGTGTTCATACACTTAGTTAGATGCAAGAACCATAATAGAATTACAACCCTAGTTTTGTTTCACCTATGGATCCCACAACCCTAGAGTTGGGGTTAAGCCACTCATGATTGTTAAAACACAACAATAGGAAGAAGACGTAATAGGTTGCATACCAAGAAAATAATATTCAAACTGATTGCAATTAATAATCATAAATCACAAACTCTCATACTTGTGTTCTTGTGGAAGAGAATAGTAAAACAACAATTGTCTCCAAAATCAGTTCAAACAAGTAGTGTAATGATAACAATGATTAAGATTGCTTTCAAATTACCTAATACAACTTTTTATTGTGCATGGGTACAAGTGTAATATCCGAAACTTAGAACTAAATGCTGCTCAGATTTGGGTAAAACGTTAGGCGAGTCGTCTGGCCTCAGACAAGCCGCATGTTTGCCATCTGTCTCTTTTTTTAACCAGTTGGATTCCATTTGGGCGGAATAACTTTTGACAAGCCGTCTAACCTTAGACGAGCCATCCCATCTTCCATCCGTTTCCTTTCTCTTTAAGTAGTTCACTTTGGCTTGGATGGAACCCACTTGGGCCAAACATCTGAGGTTGGGCGAACCGTACAATCCATTGCCTGATTGTTCTTTTTATTCAGTTAACTTTCCCCTGGACAGCACAACTTGGGCGAACCATCCAAGGTTGCACAAAATGTCCAAAGTTCCTTCAAAACTCCATATTTTCTGCAATGGCTCCAAAGTTTCGAACATAAACTCTACTCCTGCAAATTTAGATAAAACATACCAAATCATACAAAAGTTACTCAAGAACATGCATATTTTGATAGTTTTAAGTGAAATATATGAAGCAAAATGCCATCACACCAACACCCTTAACCTAGAATGTTTTCTTGTCCTTAAGCAACAACAAAGGACAAAATAATAAACACTTAAACCACCCCTAGCACAAAATTCAACTCAACATAATCAACCATTAGGCATCACATCACAATGGCTAACTGTTTTTATTTATTGACTTCAACTTTTGAACGATGAACTGAAAGTCCTTTTAGAAGGCCTGCATTACTTGAAATTACTGTTGTAACATCTTTACAGTTGAGTTAAGTATCTACGTTTCCTCACAATAAATAAGTCCATCACACACAGGGGTTAATTTATCATGGGACTGGAAAAGTATTCACTCACACTCGGAAAGAAATCTAATTATGTATGCATTTGCCATAAGGTTGCCCTTATCAATTATAACTTAGTTTTCAACAGGTTAACATGAATCATATTAGGACTTTGTTTGGCTTATAAAAGGTTTGAGTACTGGCTGGGCGATATTTGGGAACATAGTGACTGACTTGGCTTATTCCACTACCCCCTCCCCCTGTTTTCTCTTCTTCATTAACCCTTTTTCGATCTTTTTTTTCTCTTTTTTTTCTTTCTTTAACCTCAAGCATTTATTTATATACACTTGGCCTCCTCCCTTTTTGTTTATAATCTATACACACAACCATTTGTATATTGATATATATATTTTTTTCATAAGAAGGCTACCTGGTAGCCACCCTCAACCTAATTTTTAACTTAGGTTGAAGACACATTATTCACTACCAGACCAGGGCCAATACAAAATTCTATCACATATTACTTCATGGTGTTTTCTACATATCCAACCTCAACATAGGTTAAAAAATGTCTAAGTCAAGGTGCACAATAGCTAACAGAGAATCAGGGACACAACAACTACTTCTCATTTTTCAGGAATCAAGCTATGGTTGGTTTCAGAAAGATAGTTATAGGGATCAAATTGGAAACTCAATATTATTTGAAGACTCTTTTAAGGCATAATGACTTATCAAAGAAGGCCTAAGATCATTTTCAAACCAACCTACTTTCTACTTAGTTCAAATTGAACCGACCAAGTTCTAGATATCGCATACACAAAAATATTAAACTAATTTTACTCACCCACACTTTGCAAGTATACAACTCATATTGAACTAAAACTATCACATAGATAATTTAAGATGTACAATTGCAATCAGCATCACTCATATTTTACAGCTCATAATGTAATACATCTAAAGCCAATTATTCTTTTGAAACTGATTTTATTTTATACAGGGGTATCAAGGTTTAATACAATAAATCAATACCTAAAACTACATCCTTAATAAGCCAGTTCTCCTAGATAACATGTACGAGGGAAAAGAACATGGAAACAAAAACCTCCGGATGAATCAAAACAAATATAAAGATATAAATACTAAAATAAAATAAAATAACATAAGAAAACACAAAATAGGTACTATCCCCTCCCCACACAAAACATTGTATTATCCCCAATGTATATACTAATAAAATGTAAATGGAAAAAGAGTGTGTACCTTAATATAAATGAAGCAACAACAACAACATATCCAATGATTTCCCAGCAAGTGGGGTCTAGGGAGGGTAAAAGGTATGAAGTCCATATCACTATCCATTGGTGAGGTAGAGAGGTTGTTTCTGAAAGGCCTTCAGCTCACGACAAACACCATAATGTCATACAATAATAAACATTATAAGCTTTGTAAATGAAAAGCAAATAACAAAAATAATGCCACGTAGAAAATAACACAACAATCAATTTAAACAACAACCCTCAATTCAATACAAAACACAGGACAATACCCTACTACTAGCACGCGAAACACCCTACCAGAAGGAACTCACACCTACCTCCTAATCTACCACCCTAAACATGTCTTCCACAACTTCCTATCCTAGGTCATGTCCTCGGTGAGCTGTAAAAGCTCCTTGTCATGTCTAATCACCTCTTTCCAATACTTTTTCGGTCTACTTCTACCTTGCATAAAACCATCTAACAACACCCTCTCGTACCTGCGCACTGGAGCTTTCGAGCCCCTCCTCATCATATGTTTGGACCATCTCAACCTTACTTCTCATATCTTATCTTCACCGAACTCATCCTCACCTTGTCACGAATAACCTCATTTTTAATCCTATCATTACTAGTGACTCTACATATCTATCTCAACATTCTCATCTTTGTCACTTTTATCCTTTAGATATGAGAGTTCTCCACAAGCCAACACTTTGCCTCATACAACATAACATGTGTAATAGCCACCCGATAGAACTTCCTTTTAAGTTTAGGGGGCACCTTATTATCACATAAAACCCTCGTACCTAGCCTCCACTTAATCTACTGTGTACTAATCCGGTTAGTGACATCCTCATCAATCTCTTCATTTCCCTGAATCATAGACCCAAGATACTTGAAGCTATCTTTATTTTGAATGAACTGACTATCAAACTTCACTACCACCTCATCCTCAGACTGTGGTTCGCTAAACATGCACTCCAAATACTCCATCTTAGTCTTGCTCAACCGAAAATCTTTAGAATCTAGGGTTTGTCTCCAAACCTCCAACTTAGTATTGATACCTCCATGAGTCTCATCGATCAAAAGCACATCATCTGTAAATAATATACACCAAGGCACCTTAACCTGGATTCGACGTGTCAAAACATCCATTACCAAGGAAAATAAGAATAGGCTAAGAGTCAAACCCTGGTGCAACCCCATCAAAGTAGGAAAGGCCTCAGAATCTCCTCTTGCTGTTCTTACACGCGTCTTGGATCCAGTATACATATCCTTTATCTCTCTAATGTAATCCACATGGACACCTATATCTTCCAAGAACCTCCACAAAACCTCCCTAGGAACTTTGTCATAAGCTTTCTCTAGATCGATGAACACCATGTGCAAGTCGTTCTTACCCTCTCTATATAGATCCATAAGTCTCCTCACAAGATGGATAGCGTCTGTAGTCGAGCGACTTGACATAAAGTCAAACTAATTCTCAGAAATGGGCACGATCCTTCTAAACCTCAACTCCATCACCCTTTCCCAAACCTTCATAGTGTGCCTTACCAACTTGATACCCCTATAATTGTTGTCATTTTGAATGTCACCATTGTTCTTAATACAATGAAACTGTCGTACTCCACCTATAGGCTTCAATCATCTTTGTCGTCTTAAAATAATATTAAACAACTCAGTGAGCCATGTCATGCTTGCCCCACCTGAGCTCTTTAGAAAATCCACTGGGAACTCGTCCGTCCAGTTGGTCTACCCTTACGCATCTTACGAGTATCACCCTTCACCTCTTTCTAGCTAATATGCTACACTCGCTCTTTCAAAGCACCATGCCTCGTTTAATGGATCATCACGGGGAGAATCTGAGAGATCTAGGGTCAATTCAATGCGTTCGCATATATCCTAAAAAATTAATAGGTTAACACTCCTAATAAACAAACAAACAAAAAAAACTTTAATTCTTGTTTCTGGCTAATATATTTCAAAAAAATTCTATACCCTTTCTTTCAAAGCACCCCACCTCATTTATAGGGCCGTCGCAGGAGGAACCGAGAGATCTCAGCTCGACGAGTCGATCACACGTGTCCTAAAAAACTCTTATACCAACACTCACGAAAAATTCAAAAAATTCTTATTTCTTGTTTCTGAATTATATGTTTTAAAAAAAAAAAAAGCCACCCCAGCTCTTTCAAAGCACCACGCCTCATTTAGTAGATTATCATGGACAAACTTGAGAGATCTCGGCTCAAATAAAATCGATCGCACGTACCTCAAAAAATCATAATTTTTATTTTCGACTAATATATTATTAAAAGAAACTACACCCCTCTTTTTTTTAACAGGTCGTCACGGGCGGAGCTGCAAAATAGAGTCATTTGATTTGCTCCGTAATTTATTTTGTAAATTGAAGTATCTCTTTTACAGAATAGTTTTCTGTTGTATCGTAGGAGTAACTAATCCATATACCTCTAGCAATAATGAGAAGATTAAATTTCCTAATAACATACGAGAAAGAAACTTGTGGGCTCCGGATAAATTTTTTATTTGTTGATGGACGTTTCATCAATCTCATACTTCTGCTTGCTCCGTTTATCTAATGTAGATCACTAAGATATATTTATCGAAAATGATCTCTATCTTATAAATATAAGGGGAAAATTTATGTTCATTCATAACTTTTTTTAAAATTTTATTTATGAAACTATATTAAATATATTATTATATAAATATATGTAAAGTTTATTTTAAATAAATAAAAGTGAACGGGGAGATTACGACTTCCATTTCATTTATATATATATTGACAATATTATTATCTAAAATTCAAGAAAAAAAGTGCATTAAATGCAATTAGGCATGAAGTTATAATATGATTATTTCATAAAAGACAAAGTTGGATAACCACTATATTTTTTTGTCTTGTTTATATGTAGTCCTTAATTTCTGTATGTATACACAAAATCAGTACATAGATTTTAATTAGCTTCTTAATTAATTATTTAATGGCACAGACTTGCATGTACGCAAAAGCAGTACATAAGACTCTTAATTCAACTGCAAACACAGGCAAGAGCCAGCTACTACCCACACGTGCAAGTGACCTATTCTTCTTGAATTATGGCCGTCTTTCTATGTGAAATCACAAGTGACTATACACAAAACAAGGATATGTTGCTTTTATCCGGTCGATGAAGGCTTGTTAGATATATATTTTTTATCGAAATATTATGTGAAATATAAAAATTAATATTAATTATTATGAATATATATTTAATTTTTAATATTTTTAATATAACTAGAAAAAAAATTTACACACCTTTCATCTAAATTCCTTGCTCTGCCACTGCTTATATCCATAAGCAATGCAATGAAATGTTTACCTAAACTCTCTTTGTTCACTTTTAAGAGTGTGCGAAGTCCATTTTAGGACGAAACC